>BJBW01003385.1:79964-541585 GCA_004320125.1 Scolopax mira
TGACTTCCCTACTCCTGCTGGCCACGCTATTCCTGATACAAGCCAGGATGCTGTTGGCCTTCTTGGCTACCTGGGCACACTGCTGGTTCTTGTTAAGCTGGCTGTCCACCAGCGTTGCCTGGGGTTGTTGTGACCAAAATGCAGGACCCAGCACGTGGCCTTATTAAAACTCATCTCATTGACCTTGGCCCATTGATCCAACCTGTCCAGATCCCTCTCTATAGCCTTCTGACCCTCAAGCAGATCAACACTCCTGCCTAGTTTGCTGTCATCTGCAAACTTACCAAGGGTGCACTCAGTCCCCTTATCTAGATCATCAATAAAGATATTAAACAAGACTGGCCCCAAAACTGAGCCCTGAGGGACACCACTAGCGACTGGCTGACAACCAGATTTTCCCCCATTAATCACAACTCGCTGGGCACAGCCATCCAGCCAGTTTGTGGCATCCAGCTTGTTTATGGCAGTGTGTGTGATGAAGGCTGAGTGGTGATGTGGACACGTTGTACTAGAATGTCTCTGTCAGAGAAGAGTTGAGAGAAGTTTTCCATCAAAGTTTTTTGGAGAAAGGCGTCGACATATCTAAGGCATGATCCATGCCTCTATGGAGCTTTCCTACAGCTCCTCAGTTACCTGACAGCTGAGTTTGTTCTAGGACAATTCTCAGGAAAAACTGCTGTACTTGTGGTGGCTCAGCAACTTTTCTTTTGACTTTAACAGTCTGTGCAAACCTAGTTAGGCTTGTGTTGCTCAGGTAGCCTCTAATATAGTGCTTAATTCCTATTTACTCTAGAAAAGATAAGTACTGAAAGGATATAAATTACAGTATGCCTACTGTAATTTCAAAGCAGCCTTTCATTTTATTTCATGAAATATCTGCTGTAAGGGAAGGCTGCTGTATTTAAGTTTGGCCAGGACAATGCTGGAAGTAGTACGGTCCAGGTTAGCAAGGAGGAGGAAAAAAAAATACAGTAAAGATGGTTGGTTGCCAAACTCTTATCAAGCTTTTTGCATTATGCTGCTATTGTCTGGAAATTTTAGTAGTGCTGTTGGTTTAGCACATTCTTCCCTTTCCCTCATTGCTTTTTATCTTTGCTGCTTTTTTTTTTTTTTTCAAATCTAGAAACCTCCAGCCTTTCCTTGTTTCCAAGCTCTTAGCCTTTGAATGTTTTCATTTGCTCATTTGTGGTACTGGGTAACCCCAAACACACGAAACAATGCAAACTGCACCATTCTGACTGAGGGTAAATTACAGTTTTATTGCTGTAAACCTGAAGTTTGTGACTTTGTAATATAAGTAATAGTAGTAGGTCCGGTGTGAGGAGGATTTCCACATCCTACACGTGATCCAAGGTACAACATGGCTCTAAAATCTGGGAACCACTATACTTGCCAGACCCAGTGTGGAGTGGGCCTCCTTTTTCTTGCAAGTAGCCATGCATATGCAATGGCTGGGGAACAAAGGCCGTGTTTTGCAGTAATGGGGTCTATGTTTTTTTTGGTTTGTTAGCACCAAATAATTGTTTTTAAAGTTTCCTACTTATTTGTAAAAAGGTTACTTAGCTGAATTAAAAGGCAATGGGCAGAAATGGAAATACAGGTAATTCAACTTAAGTGTAAGAAAAAAGGTGAAGGGTGGTTAAATGCTGGAACAGAGCACCCAGAATGGGGAACTTCCATATCTGGCACTACTCAGAATCTGACTGGACATAGTCCTGAGCAACCTGCTATAGTAGACCAAGTTCTGAGCACAGGGGCTTATTGGAATGAACGATCTCCAGAAGTCCCTTCAACTTCTGTGATTCTGTGGCAAGGAGCATCAAGAAGGCTTTTCATTTTCCTTACTGGATGATCAATTTATGACCACTTTAATTCTCCATTTTCTTTAGTGCCTTTAGGAATCTAAGCTTCCACTTTGGCTTAGTGCTGAACTGACCACAGTGCACTATTAGGTAATATCTATTTCCCTTAATGTCCTCCAGAAGTGGAAGGGATATGTAATATTCACTACTAGTCTGTGGTAACATATTATAGTGATTGAATAACTTAAATTTTCTCTGAAAAATCAAAGACCTTGCAAAGGCAATCTTTGTTTTTGTTTTTTTTAATGCCACAGGAAAGCCTAGTGCTCCTCTTTTCTCCTGAGTAAATCTTCTGTAGGAATTCAGCTGGAAGAAAATAGTTCAATAGTGGTGGCTGTGAGACAGCAAAGCATGCATGTTTCCTTAGACCAACTTTTGTAAAAGGGCAGAACTTCAAGGATTTTCAGGTTGAAGTCCAGGCTTTGCAAGTGTATTGTCAGAGCAGTTCTTGATAAAATGCTAATAATTTGAAAGAAAGGGTAATCTCTCAGACAAAAAAAAAACCATTGCCTGTCATTATAGCATTTTTTTCTGGGTTGATATCTTCACATAGTTCAAATATTGGATAAATTCTTATTTAAACATATAGCTGCAGCTATATGCTTGGTTAGTAGGTAACAAGGGGCCTATTGAATCAGGAAGATGAATTTTTTTCATGAATTCTGTTTGGTTTGGATCATATGAAGCCAATCAAAGGTAGACAGGAGAGATTACATTATGTGTAAGCCTTGTTATTAAGGTTCAAATGAGATAAATGGAATATTGAGATTTTAATTTCTACCACTCTCCATTCTGCTTCCTGGAAGGAAAAGGTGCATGTGGCTTAAATTTGAAATTTTTAATGGAAAGAAAAGTGATCTGTGCAGAAATTCTATCATCAAGGGTTTGCTAACTTTACCATAACCAAAGGAAAAGAGTAAGACAAAAAAAATCCACTAAGCAAGTTTTTGCCAAACCACTTGAATTCTGTGGGAATAGAATCATATTCTCAAATTCAAGTAGCTCAATGTTATCTGCAGTACTAACAAGGTGACAAGTGATGGGAGCAGCAGCCAGAAAAATGCTGGTGCTGTATTGGGGGCTGTACTCGTGACATACATTACCGCTATAGGACCATTTGTGTAATTTGATGATTTTTACATATCACACTATTACATTTCAGAGCTCTTTCATGTTTCTTATTAGTCCAAATGGAAAGAGTGGGGTTTTGTTTTTTTGTTTCAACCCTCCTGCTGATAACTTTTTCCTTTGGTTTCTATCATTTTGTGTATTCAGAACACTTTGGCACTTTGGACTTGTTAGCTCAGCTGTTTTGAGGAGATATCATGGCAATGCAGAGACTTTTATAAATGTCTGCATGCTGGTATTTGCCAGTTTTTAGATTATTGCCATTTTGATAATATTGGCTCACTAAAGAAGAATATTAGAAGGGGCAATTATGTTAGCTGTAATTGCTAATGTCATTTCAGCCTGAAGAGAGTGCAGAGACACAAGGAATGGAAAACAATATTAGTGCAAAGAATTGTATTGCTCATTTATGGTATATAGTCTTAATTTTCAAACTTGTATATTTTGTCAGCCTCTTGAAATACTCATATATACATACACACAGAGAGAAGTTTTATAAACATGTGTCTTTATGACTGCTACAGAGTTTGCATCAATATTTAGAATGTGGGCATTTCCTCACTTACAGGAGGTGTCACCAAGCTGAAGCCGAGGACTGGTGCCCTAGCCCAGTGCACACGGTGGTTTGGCAGGAATACAGCCTGTATTATAGCCTGAAAGAACGTGAGCTGTGCATGCTGTGTACCTGTCATTAGGCTAAAAGGCAGGCATCAACACATGAACTGCTGTTCTGTAAAGTCATTGGTAATCTGGAAATTGATAAAATATAATGCTGCTATTTATATTAGTCAAGAATCAGAAGAAAACCAAGGAAATTCATAAGGCCCTAATTCAATATAAATTCTAAGATGCTACCTCTACCTCAGTTCCACTGGGAAAGTTAGTAATAGAAAACCATGTTGGAACCTTTGTCAGTGAGATGTAATATGGAGTAATGCAGAAGAATGCATTTTAAAAAGTGCCATTTGTACAAACAGTGTATTGAATCAATTTTAACTTCATGTGGGAAATACTCAAGTATTTCTATTGGCAACTCACTGTACTGCAGGGACCATAAAGACCACTAAGAGTCTAGGCTGATATTAAAAAAGTGAAACAGAGATAAGAGCATAAAATGTGATGCGAGTATTTCGATGGCAATGTACTAGATCTTTGAAAAATGTGCTTAGTGGTGCTGAGGTGGAAGGTGGAAAACAGGATGGATCTGAATGGAATCGAGTGTCGCTGCTGCAGCCGGTTTGCCTGTTACCTGTTCCCATGCAGAGCGGGACCACTCTGAGCCCCCACTGTGTGTGCCACTGAGGGGGCACAGAGCCACGGCACAGCTCTGGCTCCCGGACGGGAGGGAAACAACAGCCAACAGTCGTTCCGACCTGTTTCTCCCACTTCTACAGAATCTTGAAATAGTAGTAGAACTGGGTAGGGGCCAGAGTGCAGCAGGGAGCAGGTACACCAAGAAGTAGTGCTGGTGGTAGAGCAAAGACAGGAAAGGAGAGTGAGGAAAAAGCATGATTAGAGAATTAAAATGAAGAGTGAAGGCTACCTGGCAGGTCTTGTCATCATGCTCTGTAACAGAACAGCAGATGAATACCAGATGCAGTAAAAAGGATAAAGGAACCAGCAGTACTTGGTTCCTCTTGGAAACATACTTGGTGTGCTTTTGAGACAGGTCTAGGAAGGATTCATATTTCTATATCCATAAGAATCATCGTGATTTTGTGATTTAACTGACATTAAGAAGACAATCATATAGCTTTCTTGCAAAGGAATGGTGAGCTTCCTTCTTCAGGAGCATTTGCAAAACCACCCAGGTCTGCAGTTGAATGATTCATCTTCTGCTATAGCCAGAACCACAGTTGTCTGTGTTACAAATGAACTGATTCGCTTTCCCTGCTCTGTGCCTTGTATCTGGACATATAACCCAGTGATACTGTTGGTATCTGTTCTACTCAGGTAGGAAACAGAAAAAGGCAATGCAGAAATATAATTTGTTGGAAGGATGGCATCAAACAAGGCAGAACTTCCATCAGCTGAGAACTCTCTTCTCACTGCTCATTTACTGTTTTAATGCAAGTGCTTTGGAAGCAAAATGCAGAGTGGATCCAGGTATGGTTATGACTGGCAGACTTGCTACTTGTTGGTAGCTAGCCACCAGGTGGCAAGCACCATACTGTTGTTACAGATGCAGATGGGTTTTCAGACCTTTTGGCTGCCTGCATTTTGGTAAATCCAGGCTCTGCCATCTCTTTAAGTGCCTGAATGGGATATGTGGAGCACGTGTGTGTATATATATATATATATACGCACACAAATATATTTAATTTTTAAGAATTCTCTAGCTTTACTGAATGCAATTGGGGCAGATGTTTGGTGCAGTAGTTTGAGATCTACTTCCCTTTTTGATCTCTAGGCTTGTTCTTACAAAGTCATTTATGTAGTCTTGAAGACATCAGCTTTTTTTTCTGACAGAGCATCTCATATTTTGAAAGGGTTAATACAAGCTGCTGTACCAAGGCCTTCCATAGCAAGATAGATTCATTGCTGTAAGTGTATTTTTGGTGACTTATGGGCAAGTAAGTGATCAGGGATTATACTCCTCATTATCCCCTTGATTTAGTTAGAATAAAAGCACCAGTGACATTGCCAATGACCCAGATGTTTGGAAAAGCCGTAGATTAAGCTATTGAGGCCAGTACCTCCAAATCCCACAATATTACATTAACGCACGTTCAGAAGCTGCAGAATTGGATTTAAATCCAGCTCTTGAACCCTCTTCATAATCTCATTTTGTACTTGGAGTAGTGAAAATAGCAGTAATGCAGCTGCCGCAAGAGTGACTTTGTGTGCATTTTTCACATTAGAAAGGCTTTTAATAAAGTAAAAGTGCTTTAAGGGCAGAAGCACCTTTCTTACTTTTTTGCAGCCTTGATAACAATGAAAAAATTTCAAAGTGTTGTGACTCACTGTGGTCTGGAGATTGGTGGAAAAGGGACATGGTCTCTGGCTCACAGTGTAGTACAAGCTTCACATATTAAGGCCTCATTAAAGATTGATGATGTTTACATAGTTCATGGTTACTTTCAATTTTTGTTGCACATATGACTGTCAGATGGCATTACAGATGAAGATCAAAAGTGAAAGCATTGATTGCATCAATATCAATTTTAATCCTAGATGCTTCCTTAAAAAAAAAAAAAAAAACAACCAAAAAATAAAATGTGGGGGTGGAGGGAATAATAGCTACATGTATTTATAAAGAAATCCTGAAGTGCGTTCGTATATCATGTATTGAAGTTCCTCAGCAAGGGTCATTAATAAATGTAAATGCAATGGCTTATATCCAAGTCCATTTTGCCATGACGCAGGCTTGGCACACTTCTCATAACTTTGATGAATGGACACCAGTGTAAGAGAATGGATGCTTAGCAGTGTGCACTACAGGCATGCTCCTGGAGCAAAAGCAAGTCCTAAATCAGATAGCGCCTCATTGTGACTTACATTGCTGATTTACCTCCTGATGGTAGAATTAGAAAATGGGGCTTCCAGTACAGGTGATCCTTTTCAATGCTAATTTACCATCTGCTAGGAACAGGTGGTGTTTCCCTTTGAACATGTTTCTGTTGTACATAAATGAAGTGATGAATTTCCATTCCAGGACATTTTGTTCAAAGAAAAGTTAATAATCTGCATATTTTTCAATGGTACAGGAACCTGCCAGAGAATTATAGCCTAAGTGGAGGAGTAGTTCATTTACAGTAGCTGATTCACTTGGAACGTAGGAGATAAAACTTGAGAATCTGGAAGGGGAATTTCCCAGTATTACCATTGGTTTCCTCCCCTGCTCCTGCTCCAGATGTGGAAATAAAAGGGTTGGGGTTTTTTTTGAGCTCTATATCCTAAAATAGAATGCTGAGAGCAAGACCTTGATTTAGGCCATTTATCATCTGAAAAAAAGAGTTAGCTCTTTTACAGGCTGTTATTTTACTGGTAGAGGAAGGCAGAAGGGAGGATTAAAGATCAGCTGTGTAGTTATGTGCTACAAAGCCTGTAAGCACAGGAAGAATTATCTGTGAACTGTGGACAGCTAAGGCCAAATGCCCAAAGTCAGGTCTTGCTAAATCTAGTGGTTTTTTTAAGGGATTACCTTTTTAGCAGATCATGGCTATTATGGGTCATTTCCAAAAGCTACTGAAGGGACTAGATTTTTCCCCTCTTTGGAAGACGTTGGAAGGAACAACACAAACCAAAACAATATACGCTGCTGCACTAAATTGTGCTTGATTTATGAGCATTTTCCTGTGTCTGAAATAAAGGGCTAATCTACTACGTTCAACAAGAGTTTCTATATATGCAGAAATATAATACTCAGGAGTTAAATGAAGGCTTTTTGGTTCCCCTGTATGAGCATTTGGGCAAAGGGCTGGCCTAAGTGATCCATCTGGTGAGCATCTTAGGAGCATATGTATAGCTCAGACATCTTGCTTGGCTTTGCCCTATCTTGGTATCATCAAATAGATCATAGAATCACAGAAAATATGAATTATGAAAGATACAAATGATGAAAAAACAATGGTGCTGCTGCCACCATAGGCGCAGAGGGGGAATACTGTGTTGTGTGGTTTAGTTGTAAATGTTTAATCCTGTGTATATGGGAGAGATTTGGTTTCAATGAAAATGTTACTGACTTTTACACTTTCCCTACGCTTAATTTTTTTCAGTATTACAGATGGTTTTAGTATTGTATACTTTTTGAGTTGACAATTAATTAAATCTATAATAGCCTACCAAAATCCATTACTTGCTTTTAATTCTTTCAGTCTGGATATTTGTCCTGCACTACTTATCCAACTTTCCTTCATCAAAGAATTTTCATTTGTTTCAATTTAATTAATTGGCAGAGAATTTAATTTGGTGTTTATATCAATTTATTAAAAAATACTGCATGATGATTAAAAATAATTTAACTCTTTCTTATCTGAGTTGGAAGGAAGTAGAAATACCCCACTCTTGTGGAAAGTTCCAGACCACTTCAGACATATTTTTCCAGACTTGCTGGTAATTCCTCAGAATGTGTTGCTGTATGTGGGAGGTTGTATTGTATCTACTGAATACATTGCATAGTCCCAGACAGTGCTTTCAGGGTGAAGATGACAGTCTGCCATCGTGATAGAGATATTGTAACTGTGCAGAATTCATGCTTCAAAATACTGGAAACATATAAGACCCCACAGTGCCTTTCTCTTAATGCTATGGCAGTATTTATTTTTTAATTCATTACCTTCTTCGAAGGTGGAATATTTCCTAGTGTGGAAAAAGCTTGTCTCAAATTAAAGAATATATTTTAGAGCTGCTGTTACCAGGATACTAAGGAAAATATATTTTGCTCATTCAAGTAGCATCAATAAGTCTGATGAGACCTCATAATGAAGTGCAGTTACACTCCTATTTATGACTACTTTTCTACAACTTCAATATCTGAATGACCACTATTGCTTGATTAAATAAATGTAAAACAGACCCCTCTGCTGTCAGATTTTTTAAATAGAAATCAGCAGTGCAACTGAAATGCTCAACAGCTGCGCTTGCCTGAGGTAATGTATGCTAATGTCTTCGCCTGGGCACTTTGAATCACTTTCTTGCAAAATACAGTGGCATCAACCAAAAGCCATGATTTGTAGAGTTTGAAATTCTGTGAGGGCTTCTTCAGACTTTTCTAGATGTGGCTTATGTTATATGAGAATTCACAGAAGTAGATGATTTGTGAAACCCTGAGCATGAATTCCTACTGTCTTAGAACTCTTACTTTTTATTTAACTTGTGTAGCTTGTGGGTCTTGGAGAGATAAACTTTCTGCTTAGGGTTCTGCAGACTTAGTCCTTAGGAGCTATGCAAACTTTGGGAGAGTAGTGAAGACTAAAGGTAGCCAAGCTAGATGTTTAAATTCCTTTCACATATATCTTTATAAGAAGTTCATTGAAGCTTAAAATCTTAAATGAGGTAGAAAAATAATGGAATCACAACCCCGGGCTTGAGGAGAGCAGACTTTGGCTTCTTCAAAGACCTGATTGTCAGGGTCTCATGGGTGATTTCATGGGAGGCAAAAAGGCCCAGAGGAGCCGGTCAGTCTTCATGAATTACCTGTTGAAGACACAAGAACAGTCTATTGAAGTTGCAGAAAGTGAAGCAAGTGTAGCAGAAGGCCAGCACAGGTTGACAGGGAACTCCTGGTAGAGCCTTGAACATAGAAAGTAAGTGTTTAGAAGGTGGAAGTGAGGATGGGTTACCTAGGAGGAATATACACCAATATACATCTCTGCCTGCAGATGCAGAGAGGGAAATAGGAAATCCAGAGCTTGGCTGGAGTTGGACTGAATAAGGGTGCTAAGAAAGGCTTCTGCAAGTGCTTTTGGCACCAAATAGAAAGCTGAGGAACATGTGGTCTGGCTGCTCATGGAGCATGAGGCCTAGTGACCAAGGACATGGAAAAGGCTGAGATACTGAATGCTATCTTTGCCTTGGTTTTTCACCAAGGAAAACCAGAAGATCTGCTGCCCGGCCTCTGAGGTCCCAGAGCCTCCTACCAGAGTCTGTGGGAGCAAAAAATTACCTATTGAATAGTGAGATTGTGTTGGGGAGGACTAATTTAGCACCATGTGCTGAAATTCATAAGAGCAGATGGGATGCATCTGAGGATGCTGAAGGAGTTACCTAATGTCACTGCAAGACCACTAGCATTTTTTCAAAAGGTCGTAACCATTGGCATGTTACTGATTTTCTTTTCTTGATTGATCATTTTTCTCTTAACTCTACGAAGGCTGTACTGCATTTGACTATAAAACCAAGCCAGTGGTTAATTGACTGTGTTTTCAAAATTTTTTCCCTTCTTTTTCACACACGCACAACTGCACTATTGTATATATTGCCCTTCCTTATTAATTTGTTCCTTTTACAAAAAAAATACAGTTCAAGACTAAAACAGATAGTGTTGAAGTGAGTAGGAGGTTCTCCATTGACTCCACTGGGATCTGAATCAAGCTATTAGTGTTTCTTACAACAGCCCTGCAAGGGTTCTGTTGCAGGGCTGGCCAAGGTCATAAACTCATAAACTCAGATTATTTGTTTTTCTTCTTTGTTTCTATTTCATCTCTGAGTTACTCTGTCTGTCGGGAGATCTAAACTTGTAGTGGTGGAGTATGGTTTCAGCAGTTGTGGTGTTAATCTAATTTTAGGGGTGGTATAGAGCAGTTACATCAGGTCATAGGTAATCTCTGCATTTGCTGCACTGGGTAGTTATTGCAGTTAATTTTTCATGGGGATCTAGATGTGGCCTTTATTCATGGCAGAATTTATCCTTTTAAAGATCCATTCAAACACTCTTTTGAGCTGTTGGTGTTTGAAGTGGGTCTGCACCAACTGAAGTCATAATAGGATTCAATGAAAAGAGTGGGGTTTTTTTCCTGTATAGCGAATATTACTGGTGAAGGAACTCCACTTCCTGACTTGTTACTGACAACATTTGAGTAAATCCTTGCTTACCTGAAGAAAATACTGTAGCTCCTGTGCTGTTACATTATACTGGTATGTGCACAGCAAGCTTCACAAGTATTTAGTGGAAGCCCATTTTACTGTACTGCCTATCAAGCCTTTGTCTTCAGCTTTAAAGCACAGGTCTGTTCCTTTCCGTTGCAGAAGAGTGTGTTAATATTGGCCTGAAAGCTCTAGATCCAGTGATATTATGCAATAGACAGTATATTTAATTGTTAACCAGGAGTGTGATCCTTTACTGTCTCACAGGAATGTTTGGTTCACTATGAAAACCATGATGCAGCATGTTAAAACATCTGGCTAATTTTTATAGTTTACCTGACTCTCTTATGTAGTTAGGCTCCATGGCATAGTTCAGCACACTGCTAACTGAAGGAGTCAATGTTTTTTAGTATTGTAAGCAGGAAAGTTGAAGTTAAGTCCCTTTCTCACATACATGCAATTCGGGTAGACTAGGTGCTTTCATCTGGCCTTGCACCATCCGTGAAAGCAGCGCGTGCAAGCTATTTTCAATTGGTACCTTTATGCCTGCTTCAGGTTTGATGAATTGGTGCTGTCTGAGGGGAAATGCTCTGTTTTGAGCAGCAGTCTCTTTGTGAAATTTCAAACCAGTTTTATGTAACGAAGCAGTCATAATAACCAGAAAATCACTCCAAAATTAATGTGGCTACCCTGAAAAAAAAAAAAAAGCTGAATTGTACTTACTATCCAAAAATACATCTGAAATGTATTGTTGCTGGGTGGAACTTGTCTTAAAAAAAGTTATTAGCTGAGCTGCAATAACTGTGTGCTCTGTCTGGTACAAGACAAGATCTATGAACGCAGGCTGCTGTTGAAAGTGTGTGTGCAGTGTGTTACCCCAGTGTAGCTGACAGACTCTGGCAACTTGATGATATCTGTTTTTTCTTTAGGTAGATTACTTAATTCTTTCAGTCCTTGCTATATTATGTCCAGTTTTATCCCACCCTCCCCCCTGCCCCATTGGTTTCCCATTGTCTCTGTTCATTAACAGTAAAATAAATTTATCTTTCTTTTACCCTGTACTTTTATGGGGGGTGTGTGTGTTTGTGTGCAATGGATGGAGAGAAAGGAAAGAGGTAGGTATATGTGGAATGTGCAGCATTAATAGTTATTGTGATGCACTGAATTGTGATACCTGAATAAATTTTTTTTCAAAAGCTCGATTATCCAAGATGCTGTGATTAGCCTAAAGAATTTAAATGGAGCACAAGGAAAAGTCAGTCAGTCAGTCCATCTCAAGTCTATATAGAGAGGTTAAAAGAAAGGCAGCAATTCCAGTCAGTTTGGATTTGCAACTGAAAGTAGTGCAATTGGTAATTGCTACCCTCAGTGGTACTGGTTCAATGTAGCAGTGTGTTAATGAGTAAATTCTTCCACACCAAGGGCTGACAGTTGTGAAATACAGAGCTATTTTCTGGGGTGTAATTTCCAATTACTGTACTGTCTCTGAATTTCTAGGTTATAAGGAAGCGCTTCTGTAACTTACATGTATGTTCCTTGGAGTGAGCAATAAAAAATAATGAGAGGAAGGACGGTCAGATTCCCTTGTCATTGATTTCAGACATCACCAAAGCAGAGGCTGCAGAAAATTGTACAGGTTTTTGTAAAGTTTGTGTTTAAAGAATGAGGGGAGGAAAAAATCATGTGAACCGAAGAGGTCTCAGGGGAGCCTGGGTTTAATGTATGGGGTGTTAGTCCAATGTCCTGTGACCAAATGCTGCAGAGAAGGGTGAGAAGCGTGATCTCCCACACTGGTAGTGTGCTTTGTCTTTGATGTCATTCTTGTTGGAGCACATGTCTTCCAGGTATGTTATGAATGGGGTGGTGACAGTGGGTAGTGGGCACTCAGTTGCAGTTATAGCCCTGTTTTTTGTTCATTGGTGAGAGTGTCAAGAACTTGAGTTCAACAGGAAAAATGGGGAACCTAGGCAATTGTCTCACCCTCACTGGTGCTATAACCCTCTACAGCCAGCCTTTCTAGGACTTGCCACCCCAGTTTCCAAGCAGTACATACAGTTCTCTGTAGCAAAGCAGAAGCTAGAGCCGACCAAAATCTGGACTTTCAGATTTTCAGGAAGAGGACAGATTTGCAGGAAATGTTAAGGCCTGGAAACTGGGTTTGGTCCAAATTGCTTTGGCAGCACTTTATACCAGCTCTTAATATCCATTCACACTGAGTTGCACTGCACTGGTGGAGCAGGTGGTGATGCTGGTATGGGATATAGCAAAGCTGCCAGATCCTGTGTTGTAAGAGCCAGTGACTCTCCTCCATAAAACACTTTACACAGAGGAAAGTGAAATTAGCAGACTGGCTAATTGCTCAGAGGGTGTAACAACGGGGGGCACCAATCAAGGGGCAGCAATGCTGAACAGGCAGGCGCTGGAGTACAATTAACAGAGCTCTTGTTACTGCAGAGCACTGAAATTGGCTACTGACAGACGGCAAGAGAAAAGGGGGAGAAATTATGATAATATCTAGAAAAGGGAAACTTCAAGTAAAGACAAAGGAAAGCCTTGGGTTTCTAAGTTCCTTGGAGTCTGACATTCACTGGTGGTTTTTAAGCTTTATCTTTACCTATCAGGGCACCGTTTAAAGGAGGGAACAACAGTTCTTCTGTTAAGGTTATGTACAGAGTCCCTTCTTCCTCTTGTCCATCTCCATCCCATCACAGATGTATGTATTCTTTAATAAGATAAATTCATGTTTCCTGTCTCAACTGCACTTTTATAGTTTTGAAGAGTATTTTTGCTTAGAAATCTGATAAATGCAGTTTAATAGTTCTATAGTTCCTTTAAGTCAAATAAAAAAAACCTTCAATTGGATTTAGGAAGTATGGTTATAACAAATGAAATTCTGAAGGAATGATGAAATGCATATAATAAAGAGAATTGAGCTTCTCTTTATCTGTAGAATGTAGGTTACAAGCAAAAATTATCTTTCCTAAATAGGCAAATGTGAACACCAGCTCAAACTAGGAAGATTGGGAAAAAACCAACACTGCTACTGCTCCTTAGCTAGGCTAAGCTTTTTGTCTTGCTTCTCTGCACACTTTTACAGGCCAATAATTTCCATTAAATTAACTATGCTATCAATTAATGTCCATTGCCAGGATAATGGCCTTTTTTCTTCATAATAATTTGGCCGTGGAAGTCAGCTGCCAGATTTTTAATAGCTTGATCTGACAGTAAGAGAGGAATACACTGAATGTGTTTGACTCATCCATGTTGTCTAATTTGCTTGCTCTACTGTTTTTGTTTTCTTCCTCATTAATCTTGTAAGTCTCTATAGAAATAGCAATCTTGTCAAAAAAAGAAAAGGCAAAGGAAAGGGCAGCGCAGCAGCCCTAGTTGTCATACACTGAATCTGGAAGTGCTTCAGTACTTGGTATACCATTCTCATGGCAGGAAATAAGGAGACTGGGAAATGGATATTACCTGAACCAATAAGATCACTGCTGACAAAATGCATTGATTTGTTTGCTTTCAGTTTCTTAAAGCTTGTTTCATTGATTTATAGGTAGTTCCTTATTATTACCTATAGCCTTGGAGAAGAACTGGCTTGCTTGGATAACGTCCAGTAAAGCTGCACTGAGGAATGTATGTACTGCTTGTAAGGCTGGCTGAAAAAATTCAATGATGGAAACTTGTCCTCCTTTTGGGTTTGGATCTGTGATATTCAGAACACGTAGTCAGTGCCATGTGATAAAACAGCATTTTTGAGAGACTGAGAGTTCGGAGCTCATAAGTGGATGTGTGGACTCAAAAACTTTTATCTAACAAAAACAGGATGTACAGGCAGTGACTGTGTGTGTGTAGAACAAAGTGTAATTTTTAATGATTTTAATTCCCACATTAAAAATTTAATAATTTTTGTATATCCTAAGAAAGTGATATAGTATTGCTAGAAATGGCATAGGAAAAAAGGGAGGTGGGGAGAGAGAGAGAAAAGGAAGGTCAGGCTCCAGGAGGCAATTTGAAGTAGTCTGAGGCTGTGTTTTTCCTGCAGCTGGTGTACCCTGATAGAATATTAAGCTGAATTAATAATGTTCCTAAAAAGAATCTAACCTATTACGGTGAAACATTAGGCTACCTAATTAATGAATACCAATTAATTAAGTATTGTATAGTACTTAATCAGCCATGCATGCCTGCATTATCGGGCAAAATTTTACTTCGATGATTCCTTCTGGATGCTGAGGGGTTGAGACAGGCCATGCCCACTGTCTGAGGGGAGAGAACTGGAGAACTTGCAGCTTGGCTGAGTCCGAACCGTATGTGAGCTGCTGCATCGAGTCTGCTCGGGAGAAGACTGAGCAAAAGTAGAGATGTTTATGTGGAGCACAGATGTCGCTTTACAGAGATGTAGAGCAGAGCTCCAGCTCTTGAATAGCAGCGCTCGATTCATCGCTGCAGAGAAAGGAAAAAGTATGTTGGCAGAAGTAGGCAAGGATCGTGTCTCTGTACCCCATGAAGCTGCCTGTTTTCTTTGGCTATTGTTTCAGAGAGGATTAAACTGGCATCTCCTGTGATCAAAAAAAGAACATTTGCTTTGAAACCTGGACCTGGGGGGATTTGCTAAATGACAGAAGTCATATTTCTTATGTCATTCTGGTGTCTTCAAGTAGAATTGCAGTCAGTCATTTGGCATGTCTGAAAATAGAACCTCTTCCTACAAATTCATATAACTTTTCATTGTAATATGGAAGAGAATTAGTATATATCAATCAGTGTTCTACTGCAATTTTCCTAGTTCTTCAGTGGGAAAGGCAGGAGAAACCCTTAAGTTCCAGCCAAGGTATTTTGTTACCCCTTTACTAGGGTAATAAGTTGTAGTGGAAAAGAGCAAATAGAGATAAGACATTAAACTGTCCAAAAAGAATGAAGTGACATCAGAAAAACTTTGTTTTAAGCTTTCTCCCTGCATGTAACTTCAGTGACTTTCAGTGTGTATTGCACCATTTCGTAGAAAATTCATTTTATTAATTGCAGAATAGAAGCTCCTTTCATATGGTCCCAGTCGGATAGTATTTGACCTTATCATCAGGCTCCCAACTGTATTGATAGTGCTGCTGTTTGCTTTTGCAGTTTCTTACAGCTGATCTGTAAACATGACTGGAAGCAGTGGTTTATGAATACTGGAGAGCTGATGGCCTTGGGGTGTTACTGGGTGCAGATATCAGAGTGAGAGGTCATTGGTAAAAAGAAAATTAATGTATGTAAATGAAAGCTATTAGGAAGTCTAATCATGGGAATAATTTTTTCCTTACTCTGGTGATGAAAGACCTGTGCTTATTTACAGCTCTTGTAACTCATAATATGCTTGTCTTCTAGTCTCAGATCTAAAAGCTGTTGTAGTCCAAGTATGAAGTGAGTTGCTCTGACTTAATGTAGTCCTTTGCTTGTAATGAACTCATGCATCTCTCACACATTCTTTGGTCAGTTAAAGCATTTAAAGCAATAGGTTTGCAATGGTATAGTGTGAATAAATACTCAACCAGTAATGCTGAGGAGAGATTATAAGAATATACTGTCACCATATATGACAACAAATTGTTTCAAAAAGCAAAGCTGAAATGTTCAATAAAAGCCATATAAGAAGCATAAATAAGTTGCTAGGAAACATCTTTTCTTTTCTTTTCTTTTCTTTTCTTTTCTTTTCTGAGAAGAGGAAAAAAAAAACCTTTCTAAATTGTCTCTTTTCCTCAGTTAAAATTAGCTGACACTGTCTCTTATCAGTATTCTGCTGAGGCACCTGAGCACGTTCATTTCTTTCTTTAACAAATGATTGATCTGGACCTGAGAATTGCGGGAACCTTGTAAAGTGCTAAAGCAAACAAATGGAGATAGAGGGATTGATTGTGCTCTGCTGCAGTGATTTTATGCAAGTGTTTTTTATCCTTAAGAGACTTCTAGCTTTTGAATTGAAAAAAGGTTTATTTAGGCTTGAATCATTTAAACCTTTATTTACTTTCAATTAGTGATGTGCTGAACCGTTTGAAGAAAAGTTTTGGGACGGAAAAAGTTGGTACATTTGTATATTGGGATGATGGTAGTGGGCAGCTTGTTTGACGGGTTTTCAGTGGATTTTTAGGAGAACTGTAACTGTAAGAGGTAAGATGTGAAGAGTTTGGGTATTATATGTGAAACTCCTGTGTTATTACCTTTAGTTCTGGTGAAGTGCTGAACATCACATCATGCCCTTTCTGGATGCACTCTCGGTAGCTGAGCAATGTGGCTGGTTGCAGTAACCTCTTATGCTTGGCTGCCAAGAACAAAACTGTTATACCTTTTAGACCTGTAAGTTTGCTGCACTTGCTTTAGGCATTATTAAATTTGGAAGTTGCTGAGGACAGCAAACAACTTTTCCTACTCCTGGCAGCTGGCAGTTGTCCTACAAAAGCTAGCCTGCAGCTGTGGCTAGAATAGGCTGGGGAAGGAGGCAGACGAATGATGCGGCATGGCTTTTCTAAGAAGTGCAATTTACATTGAACTAAGGAAGAGTCAAAAACATAATTCTGTGCTTGCTGAGTTTAGTTATGGATTTAGATGGTGATTCTGTCCCTCTACTCTGCGCTTGTGAGACCCCACCTGGAGTACTGTGCCCAGCTTTGGAGTCCTCAACACAGGAAGGATATGGATCTGTTAGAACGGGTCCAGCAGAGAGCCACAAAAATGATCAGAGGGATGGAGCACCTCCCTTATGAGGACAGGCTGAGAGAGCTGGGGTTGTTCAGCCTGGAGAAGAGAAGGCTTCAGGGGGACCTTATAGCAGCCTTTCAATATCTGAAGGGAGCCTATAGGAGAGCTGGAGAGGGATACTTTGTCAGGAAGTGCAGTGACAGGACAAGGGGCAACGGGTTTAAATTGGAAGAGGGGAGATTTAAATTAAATACTAGAATGAAATTCTTTACAGTGAGGGTGGTGAGACACTGGAACAGGTTGCCCAGGGAGCTTGTGGCTGCCCCATCCCTGGAGGCATGCAAGGCCAGGCTGGATGGGGCTTTGAGCAACCTGCTCTGGTGGAAGGTGTCCCTGCCCATGGCAGGAGGGTTGGAACTGGATGATCTCTAAGGTCCCTTCCAACCCAAACCGTTCTATAATTTAAGCTTTAGGGAAGTAAAGAAATAGTGGAAAACATGAATTGGAGAAGTCAAGGGACAGGTCAGGTTTGAACATAAAGGACTGTTTTCTTTTTGCCACAGTTGAATTATACAACTGGCACTGAAGAGAGGTGAGACATTTCCCTATGACTTTGAGGGAAAGGGGAGTGAATCCTGTTCTGCGGCCATAGCAACTTCTTGAAAATGAAGGTACAACTGAGTAAAATGGGGTCAGGAGTTGCAGAGGGAGATGGGAAGACAGAGAAAAGGGGAGTTATATTTGACTGACTTAATTTGACTTAAAATTTATATTTGTATGTAAGAAAAGATCAAATCACATTCATAGAGAAGCAATGAAGCAAAGAAGGCAGGGTAAATGTTAGCAAATAAGAGAATGTTGTGAACATAGAAACACAAGGATCCTTGAGATTCAAAGTTGCTTTTTTTCCCTTCTGTGTCCTTATGATTTCACTTGCATATATAGAGTGCATCCTTTCAATATGCTTAATATAAATGCCAAAACAATGACACATACATTGATAACCACAGTAAAGCAGCTGGTCTTATTTATGTGTGGCCCAAGAGAAGTCCTTCCAGTGTACTTGAACTGCAGGTTAGGTAAATTGCATGAAGTTGGGTGTAAAAGTGTTTTAGAGATTTGATTCTTAGAAAAGAACAAAAAGTCTGCAATACAGCCATGAACTGATTTGTTTGTACAGTTCATGTGGGATTTCAATGACTATAAATAAACATTTACATAATTAATACCTGTGGATTTCACCTGGAAATGTGAAGCTTCCAATTAAATCTTGAATTGGATTATTCTGCTTCAAAAATAGTTATTCATATGATGTCATGATCTCTTTATTAGTTAGTAATCATTAAAAGCAAAGGGGCTAAATCAGTGTTCTCATCAGGATCTTAATATCTGCATACTCTGCAACAATGTTATTCAGTAACTTGCCTGCCTGCGGTGAATTACAAGACTTAATAACTAAAAGGTAAAAATATTTTACCTTAAACTTCCTTTCAATGTTTAGCATATAAAGTAGTAGCATAACAAGTAATTGGTGTCGAAACTTATTATTGCATTTAAAGATTGTGTTTCTTCACTGCTAAACATCAGTCCAGCCTTGTTAGACTACTTAAATGAGAGGGTACTTTAAGACAAAATTTACTTAACTACTGTTAAGAACATAAAAATCAGCAGCCAATCAAGTCAGTGAATTCAGGAGGTGACTCGGTCTGAAGAGATCACTGCAGATATTTTTCTAATAATTGCAGTCATGTATTATAAAGCAGAGCATATTCTGGCAGAAAGAAACTGCAACTTAAAATATTGGCTGTGTTTTCCAGTGAGGACAAGCAGAATTTGTCATGTGTCTGCTAAACTAACTAGCCAAATAAACACAATTTTTGCTGTTCAGGGTGTCATTCATTGCTTAATGATGGGGGAGTTGAATTCTATAGGTGCACATTTTTCTATAAGAATTTCAATTCAGGGAACATTTTCATTCAACTGATGCTCTTTCACTGAGAACCATACCTAGCAGTCATATCAACTGTGAGAAGAATTTAAACTGACAGCAGTTACTGTTTATGCCTCTCTTTTTAAGATATTTTTAAGAATATTATTAAAACTCAGTGAAATTGAAGCTTTGCTTTATAAAAACAGTCTTTGTTTTCCTGACTACTACAGTTAAAGCAGTAAATGCAAGCTCTAGAAATTTATTTGCCAGAAAAAGAATAGTCCTGAGAACTGTTTCCCAAGACGGTGTGCCCACAAATCAATGTAAATTGATGGCAAGAAATAACAATAAATACTAGTGCAATATTTTAATTCTTTTAATTTTTTTTTAAAAAAACTTTGTTAGATTGACCAGATCCTTTCCCTCTTATAGTAACAAAATATTAGTGTTGCTTTCTTTCCATTTAAATTCTTTGATCTGCTCCTTTGGAGAAGTCTGAAGGCTCTCACAAACATAAATGACGTAGACCTCAGTATGTGTCTGCCACTACTGTACACAGGGACAATTAAAGCACAGGATAAATTAAAGTCAGAGCCATGATGAAACCCAAATTACTTTACTCTTCATGCAAAGCTTTAATCTCTTGGCATTTGTGAGTTTGCAGGCTTGCTAGTTACTTCCTAACTATTCAGAAGGAAAAAATGGTTGATACTGTGGGACCTACCTACCTTTCTTTTCCCTGCTACATTCCATTCTGTACTCTTCTTTTATGATTATGAATGTGTTTTTCCTTTCAAGTGCCATGCCTTGATGCCTTGTGATCCAGTTTTCTTCTTCTTCCAAAATCTACCTTAAGAACTAGACTGAGGAAAATACTGCTGAGGCTTTCTCTGTAGCAGAAGAAAAATCATTCCTTTCCAGACTTCTTTGTTACAAGTGTTGTTCTTTGCTCAAACCATCCATCTTATCACTTATCTCTCACTTTCACATCTCTTTGCTGTGCTCTGTTATGATTCTGTGTAGCTCTGTCTTGTGGGAATCTTTTTCATAAATTTTTGGTCACTCCCTGATCAGTCACCTTCCCACATTGCTGGTTGGTGTCATGCTCCACTCCGGACACCATGCTGGAATTCCCATTGCTGCATTTCTTTGGGAGACACTCCTTTACTGTCCTCGTGCAAAATCACTCTTTTAGTGCAATTTGGCAGCCTGATAAGAACTTTTCTATGCCTGTCTCAAGTTATTTTCAGTTTGATATCGAAGGCTGGATTTAGGCTTCTTTTCAGTCATGCAATAATCCCTGAGAAAACACATTCAGCTGTTGTCCTCAACATTGCTCAGCAGGAGTCAGCTCAGGGCTGCAGGTCATAAGTACCTCATGCAATATACTGCAAAGAATAGTTTGCAAAGTGCTGTGCACAGGGCCTGTGAGGAAGGTAAGTCGTAATCCCATGCTATTTCTGTACAGATATATATATATGTAGAATGGATAGAAAAAATAAAAAGATGTCAAGGAAGGTATGGGTGCACAGTTGAATTTTCAGGGGTTGAATGAAACTGGTGTTTGAAGGTTCCAGGATGAGAATGCTGTGAAAACAAATAGTCTGCACAGTGCTTATCATCACATGCATCTTTGGAGCTGCTATTTGTATACTCCGAATCTGAAAATGTGTACTATTCCCAAGAAATTACATGCACTATAGGTAAATGGGCTCATCCTAAGACTTTCAGGTGAATAAAGCCCTGAATGAATGAACTTCATAAGTAAAATATGGTTCTGGTCATGACTGATGGATGAAACAATGAGTAAATTAATACTGACCTGCTGCTGGAAATGAAAGTAGAAGTCAGATTCAGCTGTGAACTTTTGAGGACTGCATATGTTGTTGAGTCAGTAAAAGTCTTTTAATATCGTTTAATGAGTGAAGGAGTTTTATGTATTGTTTTATACTTACCCATATAGTACGTGGTAAATAGCCATGTTAAATTTTAACCTGCTCACACTCCTTTGAAATAAGCCAAAAATATTACTGTTACAACTAATTTTTTGAAGCTCTGCTAAAGAAAACTCTGTTAAATTGTTAGCAAAGAAAGGAGACCTGTTTATTAGTGCCAGCCATCCTGGAGGTTTTACTTCACTGTTCCTTGTACAAGAGACACCTAAAAAAAACCAAGTCTAATGATCATAGAGCCTTCTCTCTACCCTGCCTTCTCTACTCTTTAGCATGGGATGAATTCTCTTAAAAAAATAAGAGACAAAAACCTTATTAAATATTGTATTTTGTGTAAAATCACATTTTATATTTTATATGTTTCATACTTTCATGTTTTATAGAAATAAATGCATCTTAGTAATTTTACTTACTTAGTAAGTTTGCATCAAGTTCAGCAATGCAAATGAAATGTGTTATTCATGATTTATCTAGTATGTAGCAAAAACTATGGAACAGGGAAATTCTTAGCTGGCTGAAACTCAGTCCTAACGGAATGGGGTAATACCTCAAAGCTACAGAGAGGAGGATAGTATTTTTATTTCCAAGCAGTGTTTTTTGCCATGAGTATCATGTGGTTGTTGTATATCAGACTCGGGATGGTGTGCTGTGTGCTGCTTCCTGAAAAGCAGCAAAATATTTCTTTTGCTGTGTTGGTTTGGATTGTCCAATGCTTAATTGCCTGCTCTCCAGCTGCCGGCAACACTCTGCCTCTTTGGGCAGGGCTACCAACCTGGCTCCGCACAGCCTTGGGTTTTGCCACCCAGGCACTTTCTTAACTACTTTAGAAATTTTCTTGCTCTGCAAATTGGTGCACGTTGCTACAGTGTTGGAGGTGTGCCAAGGGCTGTCTGCAGAAATTCATTCTCTAGGGCTTTTTTTTTCTGTATACCATCAAGTCATGTATTTATAAGGCAGAATTTAAACAAACAAAACCCAACCCTCAAATCCCCACTAACAATGACACCTAGTTATCTCCTAATCTGGGACTAAAACAAACAGAAATGTTATCCATGGGCAGTATTTGAATCCTCTTCAGTATGACAATGTCTTGTTTCAGCAGGAATCAACTTTCCCGTGCAGTTTTGAAACTGATCGCTCTTTACACATTTTGGTGCAGTGTCTATGTTATGTCTCTGTGAAATTAAAGTTGCATTTCAGTAAGTTCTTACTGACAATGCTGAACTTTTAGAGCAGTTAGGATGCCAGATTGCAGGACCACCCTAGTAATTTTAAATGTTACAGAGAGATGGAAATGGCCAGAAATTTGGTTTGATCGCTCTTTTTCTTTTATCAAAAATAATAGCACTGCTATTGTAATTAGTTTCAGGTTGCTTTAAGAACTGTTACACTAAGGAAAAGGGGGTTTACAAACAAATTACCAGGAATGTCCTGAAAATGCAGTTACGTTTCACATAGTTTTATTAGACTAACTCAATAAAATTAGCAGAATAGCTTTCCACCTATGATACTTCAAGTCAATACCATGGTAAATACAAGGGAACTTCTGATAAAAAGAGGCAGGTGCTCTCCTGAAGTTGTCTCAGGCAGATACTGCTCTTCAGGCATGTGTTTGCTGTACTGAATGATGCCATTTCGGTTTTTCATTATAGTTGTTTTTTGGGGTGAGTGGGTCAGGAATTTCAATCCTTTGGTTTGGATCAGGTTCAGGTCAGTGAAAACTTTAAGTGACCTGACCCAGCCATGAACCAAAGATAGTCCCAGAAGTTTCCCTTGAGATGGAAACTGGACTCCCGGTGATGTTTATCTACTGGTGACACAGTGTGGCTTTCTAGATAACATATGACTTTGTTGGGTGCTCATGATCACAAACCCTCATTTGGATAAAAGAAAAGAAATTAACCTTTTACTGAATTTGATAAAGTTGCTAGTCACACTGTCATTTGCTTTTAGTTTGCTTTAATGGGTCTGGGAATCTGTAATTTTTACAACGTGTTCCAAGGCTTTTATCTCTGCTTGATCTATTTTTAAATGCTTTTTATTTTCACAGCTAATTTGCAGATACTCAGAGTATAAACTTACCATCCAGGACCACAATGCCATATGTCTTTATGGTTTCATTGATTAGTTTCACCATATTACCTTTAATTTATTAGGAAAAAAAGGAAAGTTCCTAAGTGGCATAGGTCATATAATTGGGATAAAACCAGAAAGAATAAGAGGTGCTGCTGCCTTATGAGAAAAACTGAGCTGAGGATAATGTATGTTTATACTGTGTGCACTATCAGGTAGTCCAGTTTAGCCTGAACAAAACGGCTTCTTCTCTTCTCGCTCTCTGTTACCTTTTTGGGCACTAAGACTATCTTCAAGAATCTCTTGAGATATTCCACATACACTGTGACTTAGAAGGATGAGTAAAGAGCTATTAAAAATATGGGTAACATTATTAAAGACTGTAGACATCAAGAGATTTGATACCTGTGAACCTTCTCCTTGCCAAAGGTGCCTTGGTGCCTGAAAGGCTGAGTAACTCTCCATCCTCATCGTAACTTTGACTATTGCTACCAAAATTATAATGATAAAGTGAAAATGCACTGAAATGCTTAGCCATTTGTTCCCCAGTTAGTTCCCAATTCCTATTTGTTGATTTCCTGCAGTAACAGATAGTGTTTCTGGTAGCAGCTGTTGATGTGGGGTTTGTTGGGTTTTGGTTTTGGAGTTGTTTGTTTTTTATTTTTCTTTTAAAGTATATATATATATTTTTTAGGCCAATTTCTTGTTTGCAGTTGGCCAATGTAGCCATTTAAATTAGTTTGCTAACAGAATTTGCCCTGTTGTCCAGGCAGCACTGACCTGCAGATCTCTGCAGTTTGTGGAGTGCTGAATGCCATTGTCAAACTTCACTGGAATTCTTTCTTTATCTCCCTTGGAAGGGATATTGCATTTCAACTCCCCAGGCTTGAGGATATTGCAGGAGATGAGCCTTCATCCCCTCTACACAGCTCCCCATCTGTGTATGCTCAGTTTTCAGTGGAAGGCTGGTGACATAGACTCCTCTAATGATGGAGATGTCTCCATCTCTTTTAATTCAAACCAGTGGAGAAGCAGAGGTTGTTATTATATAGTTCACACTCCATCTTCATTTGCAGCTTTAGAGAGTGGCAAACGCAGCCTTCATCGCCCTCCTCCAGCCCCCGCCCCGAGTCCATTGCAAAGAAATCCCCCCCACCAGTGTGAGCTGTAACAGCCTGTAGGGGAGAGAAATCAAGGTAAAACATGACACCAAGCCTCCCCTGTGTTTAACGAAATGAAGGGAAGCACGAGGGCATAAAGGGGTATGTTTTATTTCTTAACAAGATTATTTTTTGCAAAGCTTGCATTACCATGAAGTCCCAAGATTGATAGGCCTTATCAGGGTTAACCTAGTTTGTAACCTCTTTCCCTCTAAATTCATCCAGATCAGACATTAATAATAAGACCTCTAAGATAAATAGAGATGGATGTTTTATTAAGATAAATAAGATGGATGTTTCAGGGCATAGCACTGCAGAGCAAGTTTCATTTTGGAATGCACCGTAGTTTGAAAATGTTCTTTCAAATGGATGTTCTCTTCCGGTTATTGTCAGAGTGGTTTAGTAAGCACTAAATTAAGGAATGGAGGCACTTTGGGTGATAAATAAAATAAGCTGATGGCTCTGATGGGAGATACATTAGAAAAAGGTACAGTTTCATGTATGTTATTTAATAGACCAAAGACAACCTAGCAAAACTAGCATGCTGTGAAACAAGAGACACATCTCTGTCCAGAGCCCAGGCTTTCCTGCTCTGGTACAAAGCCTGCTTCAACTCACCCTGCAAATACTCTATTCGTATATACTTGGAGTCTTTTCTGTCTGCCTGGCCAGTACAGTTAATAGATTTTTAAGCTTCTTAAGGTCCTACAAGAACTATGATCATCAGGTGTGCTCTCTTAAGTGATGCACGCTGGTTGATTTTTATCTACTTAAGATCTACAGTATAAATTATGAGTGAAATTTACCTCCCCAAAAGACATCATAGTCACAGTTGGAATGCATGAAACAGTGGAGGATCTCTTGGTAGTTTCTCCTACCGGTTTCCCACTCAAACTGTTAATAATTTCTGTCCTAAATACTGAATCTGTCTTTCTTGTGCTTCCAGCCATTTGTTTCCCTGTTATTCCTTGCTATTAAAGAACTCCTAAGGACAGGATATTCTCCACTGTGATTGTCTTCTCTCAATCTTTTGGCTAAATAAGTGATGGAGTTCTCTTTGTGTCTTTTACTGTGAAGTGGGTGGGTTTTTTGCTAACCTTTTATCTGTGGCTTTTTGGGCATTTCTGTCTTTGCAATTCTTATTTATTTTATTACCGCAGTTACTGCTCAGAGCATCTTGATATGTTTTTTACTCTTTGAAAATACATCTATCTGACAGAATTACATAATCAAATGCCTACATCAGAGAAGTGATGATGTTCCAGATGTATAGAGTTACGAGAATTGTGCAGCCAGGAATTTCCCAGTTAATAAGTTTGAAGCTGGAGGCTGGTATTCTTGGAAATGATCTACCATTTCCATGTTCCAGAGGAGGAACAATGAATCTAATTCTGAAATTCTTTAGAGCTTTTTTTCATACATCAGTTAGTGAACCAAATTTTCAACTGGCGTAAATCGGTGTGTGGATCTGAGGTCAGTAACTCTGAGAGCTTGCAGAAGCTGAAGACCTGAAGCATACATGTAAGGTCATACAATCATAAAATCATAGAATCATTTAGGTTGGAAAAGACCCTTGGGATCATCGAGTCCAACCATCAACCCTACTCTACAAAGTTCTCCCCTACACCATATCCCCCAACACCACATCTAAACGACTCTTAAACACGTCCAGGTATGGGGCCCACCTGGGCAGCCTATTCCAATGCCTGACCACTCTTTCTGTGAAAAATTCTTTCCTAATGTTCAGTCTAAACCTACCTTATTGAGCTTGAAGCCATTCCCTCTCATTCTGTCACTAATTACCTGTGAGAAGAGACCAGCACCAACCTCTCTACAGTGTCCTTCCTTTCAAGTAGTTGTAGAGAGTGATGAGGTCTCACCTCATCCTCCTCTTCCTCAAACTAAACAGCTCCAGCTCCTTCAACTGCTCTTCATAGGATTTGTTCTCCAGGCCCTTCACCCACTTCGTTGCCCTCCTCTGCACCCGCTCCAGCGCCTCGATGTCTCTCTTGTATTGAGGTGCCCAGAACTGGACACAATACTCCAGGTGTGGCCTCACCAGTGCTGAGTACAGGGGGACAATCACCTCCCTATTTCTTCTGGTCACGCTATTTCTAATACAAGCCAGGATGCTATTGGCTTTCTTGGACACCTGGGCACAGTGTTGGCTCATATTCAGCTGCTTGTCAATTAGAACCCCCAGTTCTTTTTCTGCCAGGCAGCTCCAGCCACACTTCCCCAGGCCTATAGCGGTACATGGGGTTACTGTGGCCCAAGTGCAGGACCTGGCACTTGGCCTTGTTGAAGCTTCATATGAAGATTTGGAGGAAATTCTTTATTGTTGCATTGGACTTTTAGAAAATAATCACAATTTATTTTCGTTTCTTATAAATAATACTAACTGATAAGTGTCCCAGAAACAAACTGAAATGCTATCAGCAAAATACATGGCAGCTGGTCTTGAAATGCATTAACCAAGTAAATTGTTGCTCAGTGTAATGCTAAACTGCTGTGTCTTGTGACTGTGCAGCAGGCTGTGCCCTAGTGACACATGCTTGGTGTTTGTCTGATGGGGACATCCAGCCAGCGAGAGCAGACTGACAGTCGCCTGACTTGGGAGTTGCTTGGGTTGTGACAATGTTCAAAGCTGACAAAACTGGACCATATATATATATATATATATATGTATGTCAACTCAACCCATGTAGATGATAGTCTTCCACTAAAAGAAGGACTTCTGTCATATTCCAGAGATTGTCCTTCATTACAATTTCATGTACTAGGTGCTGCAAAGCAACCATACCTACAGAGAAATACTCTATGTCCCCCTATTGTATCTGTTTTCTGGTATTATTTCCATGTGTGCTGAATTCATTGTATGACATAGCTGCTGAGGCACTTTCAGTACATATGGCTGGTTAGAAAATTTATTGTAATAGGAAATTACAAAGGGAGTTTTTGGTGTTAGTTTTATTTTGTAGAAGTCAGAGCCTAACAGTGAAGGGATTTTTTGTGTGTGTTCTATATGCATTTTTTTAGCATTGTTGGAAGCCCTGGGTGCTTTTTAGACCTATGCCATTAAAAGTGTATTTTCTTCAACTAATTGCACTGACCTAAACCCTCTGTGTATAGAGTGACTGGATTTGGCAGATGGCTTTTCCCCTGCAATTTGCTTAGACAGCCTTGGGCCCACACAATTTAGGAGCCTTGTGTTTAAGTTTCATAAGAGGTAAGATTGAAAATTACTGTATTGGTTATTTTTCACGATCAATAAATAACTGAGAGTTCATAAACCACTGGGGTATGCTCTGGGCTGAGTGAGAGTTGAATAAAATGACTCTGTGTTTGTGTAACTTGTTTGATTTAGCTTCATCAGCATCCTGAATGTTTAAATTGAATCCTTCTACACTAAATTCATTATCACTAGGTAATCCAACAAAACAGAAAAAGTCAGACAAGTTTGATACCTCTTCTCAGGGGACCTACAACAAAAGTCTCAGGGCAATAGACTATATTACATAATAGCTTGTTGTGCTGAAAGTGAACTTCTCGTGGGAGCTACAGTCCTAATTCTAAATTGAAGCACAGGAATAGATATTTCAGGTTTTCTTTTTGACATTATCTTATGTGTAGAATTTCCTGATCAATTCTTATTGGGGAGCTCAGTGTGTGTGGCATTTATTAATGGATTAGAGTTTGAGTTAAAGCCCTCAGGAGCCAAAGGAAAAAAAACTTCACCAGGTTGGATGCGCTCTGAATGAAGTCTTAAAGTCCATGAACCTGGAGCAGAAAAAAGTTAATATTCTTTTCTAATGTAGATTTAAAGTGTATTGTTCCTTGGCTGGCATTATAGCAGTTCGTGTAGCATAGCTCGCTCCAGGTAAGTGACCAGTCAGTTGGAGAGTCAATTAAACCGAGCATAATTTGAAATCTAAGACTCAAAGTTTGGAAGAAGATCTGAATGCTCTTTCTAGTTGATTTTTGTGGGACTGACCTCTTGAATTCTGCAGATAGCTCTGTCAGTCTGTATAGCCTGCTGATGGTACCTGTTGTCCTAATTTCTATAGGGATTACGTTGATTCATGGATTTAAAAACATAAATTAAAAGCCCATACCTGAGGATGTAGAGGACTGAATTCTCTGAGAACTGGGCACAGTAAGGGAACATGTGATAATACACATCCTGAAAGAATGGATAAATTCATCGTTTTGAATACTGCATTTTACCTGTATGTAAAGAACCTTTGAAACTTCTGCCTTATCTGTTACATAAGAAAATGGAAAGAAAACTTTCCTCTTTAAAAGGCGTGATCTTGGTGATCTGTAGATGCTGGGAAGAATTAGTCCAAATTTGAGCTGGATAGCATTTTCACCAATAAAACTGAATTCTGTAGTTCTGTATTATAAATTTGGAAACTCTCACTGCTTGTAAAAAATCACATTATTTGTGTACTTTTAATGTGGGTCAGGTGGCTCATTTTTTTAACTACTCCTTAAACAGAAGTTTTTTAGAATTTAGTAAGACAATTTGGGATAAGCTATGAAGTTTCTTGAAAGAGGAAAACGCTAAATTTAAACAAACTAACAAACTTAGGTATATATGGAGATGTTAAAATATGTGGAGCTTGTTTGTTCCATTATTCATAATGTGTTTGTCCACCTTGAGTCATGGTTCCCCTGTTGAACCATTTAAACCGGAATAAAAAGGGATTCATGATAAATGCTGTAATGGGATATATGAAAACTTAATATAGTTTAAAAACCTTATTTCTTCCTCCTGGCATGTAAATTGTTATACTTTTAAGCAGTGCATTCATCTGACTATTTGTGAAAAGGGAATTCATAAAAGAATTCTTAGAGTTAGAAAAAAATGGGCAGGAGGGAAGGCAGGAAAGGGTCTTTGAACCTGGCCAAGACAAATCGTTGTTTGAATGAAAAAGACTTTGTGTACTGTGATGGAATGTTTTTGTCCACCTGCCTACTCATTCTGGGTTGGCAGAAATAATGTTTTAATCCAGCAGTCTTAGTCACAACTATGATGTTGCTGTTATTATTTGACATATCGCTATTTCTCCACTACACATTTTAATGAAGAGAGCCTTATTATGTATTAGTCACTGTAATATGCTGGTTGCTCTCAAAATAAAGAACCTGACCTCTGACCTTATGGAAAAAAAAAGTAATGCGTAAGTTAATGCCTTGAACATCTAGTTTCTGGAGATGTGCTTTTGAACCGCTGGCTGCAGGTCAGGGTCAGTGTGAGGAGGGCTTGGAAGAAGACTGCTGGGTATGGTTACCTAAACAATGCAATCTCTGTCCATAGGGCTGCAAACTCATCCCCAGAGAGACATATATCAGTGAGCTCCCCTTGACATGCAATTGTTTTACGTTCTTTGGATTATTTTCCTGGAAGACTGATATCCCTCTCCTTTTTACTGTAGAACCTTATCTTTTGCCTTCATCGAAGGCAGAATCTCAGTGAAGTCATGATGAGTAACAAATATCATATATTCGATTAAGTTTTCACAACTTTTTTTCACTTCTGAATATGAAAGAATAATAAAATACATACATGTTTCCAGAATCTGGAATGCTATATATCTAAACCGTGTGGAAAATCTTATGGTTTTGAAAGTGCTTCAGAAATATTGTTGTATTGGCAATATTTTTTGTGATACTTATAGAGACCACGGGTAAGTAGAAACACCCTTGGAACTCCTGAAATTCAGTGAAAATTCACTTGTTCTTAGTATCTCCACTAAAACATTCCAGCAAGAGCAACAAAGGCTCCAGCCTGCTAGAGTCAGTTCAGCAACACATTGTGATAGACGGTGCAGCCTATAGAGACCAGTTTTAAGTTATATTATTGAGCCTGAAGTCCATAGAGCAGTACTAGAACAAGTCTACGATTTCACTCTGTTACTCTGTCAGGATCATTATAGTGACAACTATGATTCAAGGACAGAAGGTTTCATGCATCCTTAGCTATTTCCACAGCTGTGTATAACTGATGCCAGCATAAAATGCTGTAGACTTAAGGCTGGTCTTCTATTCTTACCCATGCTAATTCATGCATTGCTAAATTAGGAAAAATTGGTCAGTGATAAGCTGGAGTTGTTTCTTTCATCAAAAGGCAGTAATTGTACAAAGAGTGTATGATAGTGCTATACACGTACTATTTAACTGATATATTTCCAATGTACTTAAGCATATATTATGGTTTTTCTAGAAAAAAATTTTTTTATACGTAATAGCAAAAACTATTTGCTGAAACTCATTCCTCTGATTGAACTTTGTATAAAATTAATTTTATTTTGCAAATCAGTTACTACAAAGTACTATAAGTATTGGCAACATTTAATTTTTCACTGCCCTTAGGACATAAGTGCTAATGAGAATGAAGGTAAGTAGGATAGTCTTGTGAGTAAGGTTAGACGAAGATGAGACCTCAGACTTTTTGCATTGAAAGCCCCGAGTTTGCCATAAAATCATGTTTAATTTCAGTCCTTTTGGCTCTTAAGATCCTAAGCTTTCTGTAGAAAAGGCCAGGTACAGTGAGGCTCGTTGTAATTTCCAGATGCAAGTGAAATATTACTGAATGAGAATTGTCTAGAGCTGAAAAGTTGAAGGAAAATATTAAAATTAGCCAAAAGCAGTGATTGGTACAAAGACAGTTGTTGGCAGGTGAGTTCCAGGGCTTTGGAGTTTTACCTATTCTTTTTTCTTTTTCCCAAGGTGTCCCATTCACAGTCTGAATTGAGGGTTTCAGAAGGCACACCAATGAAAAGCTCAGTGACCTTTGAGCATGGAGGGTGTTCATACACCTGGAATATTTAACAAAACAGGTTCTCTGTTTTGATAATAGGCTGACCACTTCACAACTAGGTAGATGAATTTTAATATTTGCCTGCCTGTTCCTATGATGTCTGCTTTTTTAAATTTTTTTTTTTTTTCATTAGAAAAGTTTGGCACTTTTTCCCAGCCTGGACCATAGATGCAAATTTGCCTTTCTGACGTGCAGAAATACTGAAGTGGCTGACAGCAGTGCAAGAAAGCCATAGAGAGATCACATAGTACAGCAAGTGGCTTTCATCTCTGAGGCAAGGGGATGCGTTTAGTTAACTAAATTCCTCCAGGTCCAACTCAAAGTCTAAGCTTCCTGTCCATCAATAGGAACTAGCGGTGTGAAGGTTGTAAAGTAGTACCATTACATGCAGATCAAACATACCCTTGTTCAGAGCAATCTAGACTTTTCTGCCTCTTTTTTTTTTCCCCTCTAGACATAGATTAAGTATACTTGGTATAACAGCTTTTGGTTCTCTTGGTAAGAATATTACTAGATCAGCACATGTATTTTTGCTTACTAGAAAGAAAATGCTTTTTTCCTTCAAAGAAAAATGCTCTTTGTTTTATAATTTTGCTAGCTTGCCAAGGAATATATGTGTTTGTGGATATATATCGTAAATGTATCAAGAAAATGTATGCAAAGTATTTACTGCTCATGTAGAAATGCTTCGTGTACCTCCTAGTAGAACAAAAGCATTTTTCATTTTTCTGGGCTGCATGATGTAAAAGTATGAGTTCATTATAATGCAGAATTAAAAAAACCAAAGAGCTGATGTAGAGGAGAACTTTTTAGGCTATATATATATTTAGGTGGAAACAATTCAGAGGAAGCGAAGGATTTTGAGGATCATAAATATTACACCCATGTAGTGCATTGCAATCTTTTTTCAGTGCAGCATGCATCTATTAATAATGTATGAATTATATGTAATTTACATTCTGGGGCTTCCTCCTGGAATAGCTGGAATTACTGAATAACTTCTGCTTACAGTTGTGGGAGTTTGCAGTGCTCACACAGAGAAGGTGTGAAGCTCCAGTGGCTACAGAATTTGCCATGTGTTGCTCTTCACGCCCACTTGGGCCTCTCAAGGTCTTTTTCCTGGGTCTTGCATTGTCACCGTTAGCAATATGCAGTACAAAAGGCTCTCCGAGGTTAATACAGATTGGATTTGTTTGAAGTAAGTTTAAAACAGTAATATATTTTTTTTTAATTATTCACCATAAGTGGTGTTAATTGAATTTGTAGTTGGTTGTGGTTTTGATTTTTGGGGATTGATAAGGCCTGCCGTTAAGTATTTGAGTGATTTCTTTACAGAAGATTTGCTTTCCTTTTAGCGGACACTTGCAGTGCAGGAGGGTGAGAAACCATTCCCTTTAATAGGATAATGTTTTCCATCCACTGAGAACACTTTTTACCAAATCTATCTTAAGAAAGAAGTTTTGTGCTATTGAAAATTATGCATAGTCTGTGTACAGACCCCATTGTCTCTACAAAACGTGTAACAGATGTGAGGTTACTACTAGGCCGCGAAAGCCTCAGAAGCCCTCAGAAACCCCATAGCTGAGTCAGGTAAGCTGCTAAAGTCAAGTCTAACCTACTAAGCAGCGTTAGGCAGGTACCATGTTAAGTAACCTTGTCTAAAGAGTGGTGGAGTATGCTGAGGAGAAATGCTGTCAGAAATACTGGTTATGTGATCTCAGAAATGCTCAAAACTCTGAAGTAGTAGATTTCCTTTATATTTTCTTTCACAGTCCTGTAATAATAACTCTTTTGTTACGACTTTGTTAACAAGGAGTAGGGGAAAGAACTGATACGTTATGAAGGAGAAGAATTATTTCACTTTGTTTTTTACATCTCATGCTATGAAATGTTAATTCTAGTGTTGAAGTTTTTTAAGAACCTGCACTGCAATGCAAAATTACAGTAGAAGTGAAAAGGTTACATTGATCGGAACAGGCTGAATTCAGTCAGCTAGATTTCAGTCATTGTAGTTAAATTTCTAATCTGCACAGGTTGGGGTTAGACTGACTTAGATCTGGCAACAATTCATATGTGATAGCTAATAGACTGAATAGTAGGGTAGCTTTAGAAAACACAATGAAACTATCGTTAACTGAGAGGTAAGGAAAACGACTGGCTTTTGGTTGACACCATAAGGCCGCATATTGAAGAAAGAAATGAAACAACTCTTTCAGAAGTTGGGAGGTACTCATTTTGAAGTATCGAAAGGAGGTTGCACCGAGACATGCACAGTCTGTGATACGAAACTATTTCCTTCTATGTATGTTTTCTGATACCGCGGGTGACTACTGTTGTTAGAGGCCCTCACCAGAGCCAGGTGTGAGCTGTTTGGTCCTATGTCACCACAACCCTGACCACTAATCAGTGTAATCCCTGGTGTCAGCATGAAAACAACCTGCCCTTTATTCTGCTTTCTTCAGACAATTGAGATCAAAGAGTTGAAGTCAGTTATGCGGCAGGAAACAACAACTTTAAAACGTGAATGTTGCTAAAACAGAAAGGTGTAGCCTTCTCCATATGTAACTTCTTTGTTCATGGAAAAGTGTATTCCTGTAACTGGGCCTGAGGCTGCATGGGCTGCATACAGCAGCCTGTCCACATTAGGAGCATCTTCTATGTCAGTGAGGAGTTTCCTAGCATTGATGTTACCTGTGAATGTGCTATTGATGAAGTACTACCCCATCACCCCTGCAATAACCTTCTGCTCCATGAAGATATGTCCAAACTGCAGTCTAGCAAATGTTTATTTCCTGCCAGTTTGCCTGAGTGTCTCAGGGTAGTGCTGCTGCGCTGTGAGCCATTATCATTGCTCTCCCTGAAGAGCTCCTTAGAGCTGTTCCTCTCATTTCCACTGACAACTGCTTTGTTAGGAAGGGCTTCCTCTATCCAAGCAAAACACCCAGACTACGTTCTGAAATATGAAAGAATGGGGGATGTGAAATAGTTGAAAAATCTTACAAAATATTTTTTACCAGTATTACTGCTTGTATAGATAGATGCACTGATGCTTTTATTATTTGCTTGTCTGTGTTCTAGTGTTGCTAGTGGTCAGGTTACTGGTCCTAATTAGGAAGCATCTCTTTATGCTATATTTGTTAAATTTGCAAATGATTAGGAGAACTGCTTTTGGGAAATACATATAATCTTGTGTTTCAGAAATTATAGATGACATATGGTGGCAATTGGCAATAAATTCAGAACTTTAATAAATCCAAGCCATACTAAACTTGTAATTAATAAGAACTGCTCTCATGAGATACCGTTACACTGCTTCCTTCAAAATACAACACTTCCTTCAAAACACGATGCTTCTTCCAAGATGATAAGTCATGCATTTACTGTACTTTCATTGAAACAGTTCCCAAGGGGTTTTAACACAGTCTTTCAGAGAGATTGTGGAGACAGTAAACCTGATTCTCCTCTATGTCAGAATGAAACCCAGGACCCATCTAAAGACAAGGGATTACACAGGTAAAAATTGTTATGAAGGAAGAAGAAATGCAAGTAATATATAGACATAAACGTATATTGTTTGGGATAGCACTCAGAATATAACTAAATAAGAAACTGCTGCCTTGGGATATATAGCCACATCAGGAGCTGTGATTAACTAACTTTGGCTAAATCATATGGAGTTGAGAACAGAGAAATGCTAAAAGCTCTTACACTGAAAAATTAAAAGCAAACAACAATGATTAGGCATGTGTGTTGTATCTGTAATAAAAATGGGTTGTGTTTTTTAATTAGGCCAAAACTAAACAGTTTGTGTGACACTACTTTCAGATAGGAAAAATGCTATTTCTGCTGGGCACAATAAAATTTAGATGAATGAAAGAATTGATTTAAGTCATCCTTTGTCTTACATATGTGCATAAATTAAGGCATGATGAAATCTTTTGGTAATTCATTCTGGCCATGAAAATGTTTCTTTGGGTTTCTTTCTGGAGAGAGATCAGAAAACAGTTATTTCACAGGAATAATGATTTCATATTGGACCACACGGTAAACCAAGACTTATATAAAAAGAAGTACAACATGTAGACCATTTTGTATTTCCATATAAAGACATCAAACTATATTTTGTCCTGCACATGTGGAAGGTATCCATTGGGCATTTTGCTGCTGTTGAGGTGGATAGAGACTTGTCCCCTGGACGCTGAATGGAGTTCTTGTACTGACAATTCTTCACAAACCTTTGTAGTGAGCTGGTCATGTTTTTGGAGTAGACAGAATGATGAGCAGAGCCATTTTGTCCCATATTCTTGTGGGTTTGCGTAGATGGTCTTGCTACATTCTATCTTGTTTGGTGAGATCAGAGTGATGTTTTAATCCTACGTTTCCAAGGTTCTTTTCCATAAAAAATCCTCAGAAGCAGTATTTTTTGACCCTGAATGATTTTTTTGCTTTTATTTATTGATTTTTCTTCCAAATTATTTGAAAACATCTAAAATTTTTCCGGTTTCAAAAAGCATAAAATAAAATAAATGTCTACATCTACTTCTGATGCTGCACTATTCCATATTCTACTCTCTTGGACTTAAGATGAGCAACCAGCTCTTTGCTTTGAGCAAGAATTTTTCTGGTAGATCACCAACATCCTCCCTTCCTACCTCTATCTCTAGTCAGTCTGCAGTATGAGTGTGTATCTGACTTGCCAAACACACATAAATCATGTCTTAAGGTCATCTTTATTACTTGCTTCTGCTTCCTTAGGAAGTGCATCATCAATCAGTGTTTGTGAGCCTGCATCCCTGTCATCCTTGTGGCTGGCTTGTGTGACTGGTGTTAATGCTACAGGCAGAGAATGGGGGAGCCTGGATTTAGAAAAGCAAAGGGTAAAGCCATGAAGGAGAACTCATACAGATTCTGCTGATGGAGTGGAAAGAAACTTAAGCAAGTAGCAGGAGTGTTGTCAGATCAATGATGTCCTTGCAGTTTTTCCACTCTCTCTCTGCTAGAGATATTGTACTTGAAATAAGCCCCAGGCAAAGTAGAAGTGGTGCTGAGGAAGCATGCTGTGCTAATGGGCATTTTCACTGCTTTTCTTTGTCGCTGTTTTCAGTCTGTTATGAACTGACTCTGTATACAACTATTTCTTAGATTCTGTCCAATTCCTGATACAGCATTGGTTTACTCCTGGGAAGACTATGTTTTAACTTGGACAGGTGATAACCAGCAAGTGGACATTAGGTGCACAGTTATGTGTTAAACTGCCCAAAGGCCAATGAGAAATTTGACTTCTTTTTACTTTTGGATCCAGAAAATTTGGGGAAGAATCCTTATTGTGGAATGGCCTAACAACACAAGTCTCGCTCCTGGAGTGCAGAACTGGTACATGTAGGAGAGGTAACTGGCTGTATCTCATTCTATCAGTGATCAGTCTCTATCTTACCAAAATCAATTGGTTCACTGAATCATGGAAAATATTGTTTGCCTTCTAAAAATGTCCTTGTGTGGATAGAGTTGCAGTACTCGCCTTCCTCTCAATTTGCTCTTGTATCGCCTCAGGCTATGTTCTGTCAGATATTATTAAATCTACAGAAGTTTGGGCTCAGCCAGTGTTATGATAAGAGGTGGTAAAAGAAAACTCTTATAGGAAGAAGTATAGGTAATTTTGAGCCTTTTCCTCTGAAAGAGTTATCATTTACTCCTCCTTACACTGATGATAACTAGCACTTTGCTTTTGATTTTTTAATAAAACAAAATCTATCTGGAATATTGCAATAGTTTCTCAATTAATATTTTAATTTATTTCCAATTAACTTGTTTTCTTTGCTTGTATCCCCATTTTATGTTCATTTACCATAAGTTGTCTCTTACAGACCGATTGCCTTTGTTTTTGCAAAATGTGAAATATCGTTGTTAGATTTCTATTGAATGAATATTTGAGGAAACTAAAAAAAAAATAACTTTGGTTAGGAGAAGCATCAAAAGACTTGGAAAATCTAAATCTTATCAAACTTGGCTAAGATTCTTGTGCCCTGTTGTATTCCTGCAATGTGGAAAAATCTTGTTACAAAATTACAGAGCTAGGAAGAAAAATCTCAAGAGAGGAAGCTTCTCTGAGATGTTTCTTATAGGTCTTGTTCCCAATCAAGAAGTATATACAATCTTTTGAAGGTATTTTTGGCACTTGGCTTGATGATCCTTGACAGAGCTCAGAAGTGCATGAAAATGAATAACAAAAATAAACTGTGTTAATTGGACAAGTCACAGTTTTCAAATCTGTCTGATTTGAAGCTTCGGATAAGAGTTGTTTTTTATTTTCAGGGTTTCCCTTCTCTGTTTTGTGGCCTCTCCTGCTCTTCTAAGATATATTTATAGAGATGCTTTTAGCCTTTTCTACCATAATAACACGTTGATGTTGATTCAGTTGCTATGCAATTTGATTGATGAATTCCCCAATATTAATCAAAATTCTTTGGACCATCTTTTAAGTGTCAAAAAGAGTACTTACAGAGGTAGCACTTATGGATATATTGAGAGTGACTAATGTTCATACTATTGTTTGAATAGTGATTTCTTGCTTCCCAATCCACTAGCATCCACATTTTCAGCATGAAGAAAGGTGCCTGAAGTCTCAATAAGGAGAGACTTTTGGCTGCCATTTCCCTCAAAGATTATTCTACTTTGAGTGCATTTCCATTCAATGTGGAAAGAGAAACTGTGTAAGACTTGATGTCACATCTTATTAATTCAGGAGCACAGAGAAGGAATTGCAGAAGTCTCAGTGTGTAGTTCTACCAATGGTACGACAACTAAGGAAAAAGAAAACTGGTACTAAGCAAGAATGTCAAACAAATAAAAAAGGTAAATTCACGTTTATCCATCAACTATACTGGGAAATTTGTAGCATCTTGTTCCTGAAATTGCCATGAAGTATTTGTTACTGACTGGGGGGGCTTCATTGATTTCACCCAAATAAAATTTGTCTCAGGAGAATGATAAAGAATAGCTTGGAAAAAATACAAACTGTAAGCAAGCTGTCACTTATTCTTACATGTTAGTTTGCATCTTCTGATTCTGCATAGAAAGGTTGAAACTAAGGAACATTTTCTTTAATAGGGTTCAAGTCTTATTTTAGAATTTAGATTATTCTTTGTAAAATAACACAGTATGTGTTTTAACATGTCTAATTGAAATAATTTAAAGTTATTAACTTGATTCAGTAACCAGAATTAAGTATTACTGAAACTATGTCAAGCGTTCTGGACTTTTTGCTTTTCATTACATGGAGAAAGGCTTGCGCCAACAGATAGGGAGTTTCTTTTCTTTTCTTGGTCATTTGAACTTGGGGACTTAACATTGTTATTTTTTTATAAATGATCCTTGGATCAGATTATTTACTTTAAGAGGTATAAATGCAAGACACTGACCTGCTAAATACAGTCGTGGAACTGAAGTTGACTACTCTTGTTTTCAGAAGCTGAGTTCTTGATCTGTGTCCTCACATTAAGATTTAACTTTGTATTTTAGGATGCATATTTTGTTTGTTTCAAATAGATAGACTTAAATATCGCCTTCATCAACCTTTGGAAATTATATGTCTTCTGGGTCTTTCTAAACTGTTCTTTCTGGTTTTGAGTATATTATCATTTTCATCACTTCTCCAGTCAAGATGTTTTGACATTCAGCAACATGACATTCTGTAATCAAAGTTTCTTGTATGTCTGTTGTTAACTCACCTGTTGTCACAGTAGTCCTCATGCCATGTCTCCAGCACCCAGCAAGGCAGCATTGGGAGAAGGAATGTATTTATCTCACAACTCTGTCTTGGTTGCAGTTTCTGTTTCAACCTCTCCCTTTTTTCAGTCTCTTATCAAAGTTGTTTTTCTCTGTCCAGATTTGTTCCTAAGCCTGTAAGCACTTAAGCATCTGAGTATTGTTTCATACTGGTGGCACCGCTGACTCAGGTCTATACGACTGCAGGGGGAGTGCTCAGGGAGGAAGAAAGAGCTTGTGTGTTCAACTGCTGGCAGAATCCTAATTTATAGAGTCAGCATTTATACTCCATGTTGTTGAAGGCACAAATGTGAAGTCTTTTAGGTACCTACAGGTAGTACTGGCTCTGCAGTCAGAGGTCTCACTTCATGCACTTTTCAAAATCTGAAAAAATCTCCTTTCTTTAAAGAGCTCAAAATGTCAAAAGGAGCAGGAAAGTGTCAGGCTGAGTCAAGAGACAGGACAGAGTGCCTGTGTGTGACTTTGTATACAAAGGTGATGAACTGCAGATGTTTAGGCCTGACATCTGGGCAGTAATACAGCTACCTTCGTTCCTCTGAACCAACCAGATGTTATATCCTTCTCTTTTTTTTTTTTTTCTCTCATCCCACAACTTATTTTTTGCCCACTGTTTAGTTCTGCACTTGGATCAGAGAATTATAATTTTGTGTCCTATTTAACAGTGAGGGGTTTTTGCACCTTGATTGCTGCATTGTGCAAAGGAAATCTCCCCTTTCCTTCTGTTCAGAGTAATTGAAGAGAAGTCCTTGAGCCAGCAGAAAGTGATAGAATCCATTACATGCAGGAAGTCAGGAAAGCTTACATGTACTAATACAGGGGAAACTACTCTGAATGAGAGATTTGCATATGTGAAATGGATGATAAAATCAATAGTCTAACCCATGAAATTATAAATGAGATCAGCTGATTTGGAAGAAAACAAGGCAAGATTCACATTGACACGACTTTTGGTCAGAAGGCAGAAAGTGCTTACGTTACTGTGTTTTAATAAGATACTACCAACAGGTCAGTCTAAATAATCCCTCTGCACATATGCTCTTCACTAACTCTGTTGTGAAACAGGCCATGTTAGATTAAATGATCATAAAGTATACTCTTAAAAATTGTTTTTCTTGATGAAGAGTGTGGGTTAAGATCTTAACTCACTGTTCTTACTCAGCTACAGATGGTGACTTGTTAAACTAGAGTAACTCAACCAATTCCAGTACATCCAAATCTTTTGTGGTGTTGTGGAAATAACATGTGGAAATACAGGAAGGTCAGAACTAAATTTCTAGGTTTAGTTTAGAACTTTGATATACTTTTCAAGAACAGTAGATGAGTCATAACTGGCACCAGACATTTTAGTCAGATTGATTATATGGATTGTGATCATAAAGTTATCACATTCATCTTTTTTTATTCCTTCAGCACAATTCAGAGTTTTAATAGTCTTCTGTCTTTAATATTTCTTAGGAATACATTTTACTGATTACATCACAGTAGGCTTATGCTTTGTTTATGTCCCAAATTGTCCTGGACCTTTTCTGCTCATCATATCATGTTTACTGTTGGTACCCTTCTCTCAACATATCGTGATACCATCTGTTCAGGGTGCTCTACACTTCACCTGTGTATTCTAATGACATCAATAGTTGACATTCTGTAATCTGTTGGGAAGTGTCCACTTGGTGCTGGACTTGTCTCAAGGCGTCATAGAGAGCTCCTTGTCGCTTTTGCAGGGGAATTTGTCCCACTGGGGTCAGAATCAGATATAGAAAAATGAGTGAAACTACACAAACAGGAAAATATTCCTGCATGTCTTTGAGAGTAACATAAATTGGCTCCAAGAAACAATAAGAATGTTCATCTCCAATTGTTTATAAAGTTATGTTTGTTTGTTGTTGTTTTGTTTCTTTTTAATCCAAAATTTCACATCAGTGACAGAGTGGTATCATCAGTTCTGCTGTAAAACCAGTTTTCAGCCACTCAGATTTTTAGTTAGTACGTCTCCATCCTTAAACCAGGACACCAGTCTGTCTAGAACTGTACAAACTTGTCACCATACTGGATGGCGCTAGTCCAGTGGCAGAATTTCTAGGGTTGAATTTTTAATATATTTTCTTAAACTGATTTCAGACACCACTGGGTTGCAGTCATCTATTAGTTTTCCTTTGTGACAGTAGCAGTTTTGCAGATGTTGAACTGCTTTTACTGGAATATTTTTCAAACTTAAAACATGTTTGATGTTCTTTTTTAGATGAGTGTGTGAAATTTATTGTATGCATTTCACCTTCTTTTCTGAAATCCATTTAAAAGCACACAGTGATACAAGACCATATTTTAAATCAGTGATTGAGTTGTGAAATATATTTCTCTTTAGATTTCAAAACATAACTGGTTGTTTAAAAGGTCCAAATTCTACGTAAAGTATATTGTAGACATTGGAGTAAAGGCAATTTGGATTTCTAAAGCCTCCCGCTAAATTGCAGTTGATGCTTTTTTGTCTCTTGTTTTCTTCTGGAGGGAAAAACTAAGATTTGCGATAAGAAAACATATAGAGATTTTTTTTTCTGTCATAAGGAAGACTTCCCACTGTGCACAGCAGTGGTATTACTGTCATATTGATTCCTGAAGTTCATCAAAGTGTAGCAGACTGTGAGGAGCAGAGAAATGAGGAGTGGAAGATGCCGTGCTTAGAGTGCTGACAGTTTAGTTAAGGACACACTTGCGTGACCAGCCAAAGGCACTGGTGTGCTTACTTCCACCCGTGCTCCAAGCCCTGCAGCTGGTATAGAAGCTGAGTACCTACCATTAGCACAGAACTGTAAATTAGCATAATGCTGAGCCTGAACTAATAAAAAGTCCAGTTAACATTTCAGTTATCCTCATAGGTGATAGGAAATGTATACATTTGTATACAATGAATGGAAAGTGTAAGGGAGTACAAAAATGATATTTTCAAGCTCTCCTTTTGGTAATAAATATTCAACTTTAAAGAAAACAGCATTGGTTAAGAAGCACTGCTGCCTCTCTAAAGCTGCGTTGAAGACAAGTCTAGATGAAAACTCAGGTTGACTTAAGTTTTGTAGCTAAGGTTTACATTTTCTTTAAAGTGAGATTCCCATTCCCCACGTCAGGGTTATCACAGTGATAGCCTTTGAAATAGTCAGACCACTTACCAAGGGATGGGTGTCCAGAAGTTTGACAGTCTCTGCATTGATCCTACTCTTGCATGAAAATGGCTTTATCAAGCCTATAATTAGAAATGAAATAGTCTTAAATGGTTTCCACACAGCTTGACTTTCAAAGAGGTTCCAGTTTCACATAACTTCATATAAACAGAGAATCAGAAGATATAACCAGATACCACAGTTCCTGCTTACTAATTGCCATAAAGCAGAGCCATCTGCTTTATACAAAGTCTAGGTCAGGTAATCCTTCTAAACGGTGACCTCTGGGGCTTGTTCTTGATTAAATAAAACCTTCTTAGGAAGTTATTGGGAAACTTGGTGCAGGTTCAGTCTGAGTAGAGAATGTAACTGATTGGATTTCTGTATAATCTTAAGCAGACTGTTCTAAACTAGTCTATCTTTTGAGCTTCCTTTTTTCTTAACTGTTAATCTTTCATAGCAATTCAAGGTACAAATGAATTATTTCAGTTTTTTAAGTGATTCCTCATAAAAGATGAATTAGATGACAAATGAATGATTTAAACCAAAAATCATGACAGTTAAAGTAAAGTGAATGGTTTATCAGCCTAAGCCAAGCTCAGACTCCGGGCTGAGGAGGATGATATGTATCCTCCATTTTGTGCTGTTGCCTGATGTTTTTTAGAGAGCAAGCACCACAGTGCTGTGGGGTGCTAAACATGAATAGAGCAGGATAAATATGATTGGTGCTCCGCAAATAAAGTAGAATACTTGTAATTCCTCATTACTATTTCATTACTAACAAGGCTCATATCATTGATGCTTTCAAGCTTGTCTTTTTTTCATCATATACTTTATTTAAATATTTGATCCATTAAATGAAAATAGTTACTGTGATTAAATAATCAGTTCTTCTGCTCTAGTTTTATTTTGGCATTGGTGACTATTATTTTTGGCTGTCTATCTTTGGCAGGCACTTGCCAATTATTCACTGCCAGATTAAAAATAGAAGTATTATTGCCAAAGCAAATAATCCATTATTTTGCAGTTACACAGGGCTTTCCAGTTGAGGATCACAACATATTTTGTAACCACTAATGAATTTAGCCACTTACCACCCACCAAACGTTTGTATTCCTGCATTAGGGATGAGAAAGATAATGTATGTACTGCAGCATGGCATGATCCACCTTTTCCTTGTGCTGGTGTAGGTTAACATTGATGGAAGACACCAGAATGCACGACACATTAGAATTGAGTCTTCTCATATGAATTGAGAGAGCCTGGGCTGCCAATCCAGACAAATGCACAAAGGCTGGAGAGAGACCCAATTATCTTGATTGTTTAAACTTCATTATGGTATTACTTATCCTCTCAACAGTTGATGCAGTCAGATGTCCTCATATTGAGTGTGGTCTCTGCAGTCACTTTTGTGTCCTTAACAGAATTTTGTGAAGTAGTGCTGCAGTGGAGAAGAGCCTCTTACTAAACTGGGTGATCCCCCCATGTCTAAGGATGTCTTCTACTTTTAACATATCTCTTTGAGCATACCCTTCTAGCATCAGGATTATAAGTCTGAACAATACCCTCAAAGGTTGTGCCATTTTCATGCCTTTGAATATGCTTTTTAGAGTTGTGCTGGCACAAAAGCCTCGCTCTGCACCTCACGTTGCTGTTCAGCTGATGGTTTTTCCTTTCCCAGCTGCAGTGTATAATAGGGCCACTCCAAATCCCGAAGGGATACTGGTATTTGGGGAAGTGGGTCTCTGGTTCTAGGTTTTGTTCCTCATTTGTAGCCCAATATACAGGTATGATGAGACTTTTTGTTCTCAGTTGCTGCAGGGACTGATATCACTGATTATATAATGGCCCTCTGTTGGCTGTGATGTGAAGACTTCATCTCTGAACATCTTTCAAACTACAGAGACCATTTTTACTGTGGGAATTTCCTTACACACACCCGGTCGCTATGTGTAAAGCATCAAGTACCTTAAGTGGCCATTAAGTGCAGAACTTTGCTGAATTGGACTGTCTGCGTCATTTTATTAAATAAAGAGGCATCTGAAATCTGATATCTAATATATTCTGTGAGCAGAGCAGCAGTTGGGGGCAGAGGCAGTTTTCCTTGAAATTCAAAGTGCAGTAGCTCAGAGACAGCCATCTGTATGTATTTAGGGAATCTGAAATTACCTGAATGCCTGGCAATTTTTTTGTAATTATCTCAGAAATGAATTATGATATTTCACAGATAATTCTCTAGACCTTTCATTTCTACTTTGATAAAACTGGCTAAAAATCTGTTGCCTGCTTTACTCCTCGCTGGGATTAAAAAAATGCCACAAACAAATGAACAAAAAAGCTTTCTTTGAAAGATCTTGTTGGAAATTAAGTGCATGCCTCTGTGAGTGACAATTTAAATTCAAACAAGGGAGTCCCGAAATTTACTACAACAGCTTCACTGAAAAATATTCCATCACTCAGATTAATAGTAGGCAAAAATGATAAAAACATTTAGAAGAAACAGCAGTGGCAGAGCATGATTTTTTTAGCTATTTGCAGAAAGCTGATGCTTCTCTTTGACATGGCCTCAAAATGCAGGATATTCTGAAGGTGGATCTGCTCATTCAGATCCTTCCTTACAGCAACTTTTTCAGGGGAATACTGAATAGCATGGTTATTTGGGAGAATTATTTATTTTGAGCTAATGAGAAATCTCTCTCCTAGGCATTCACACAATTGCTAAATAACAGTTGACTTTAACTCCCGAGTGCTTATTTCCAAATAGTCAATATAGAATGGCAGGAATCACATGGGAACATGGACTTAATTTTATATTTATAGGTTGATTTTTGGGTAACTAAAGAGATGCAAATTGCCAGTGAAAACCAATGCTGAAGTCACTTCTGCTTTGAAAATCTCTCTTTACAGAGACAAAGCTGAATAGCATGTCACCAGAATACTATCTTCTAATTTCAGAAATAGGAAAATTGAAAAAGTCCCAGTATTTGGGTATTCCTGATTCCTCCTGGCTTAGCTTTTGTTCTGACAACTGCAAATGACTGGGATGATCATCCCCCATCCCTCCTGGAACTCAGCGTTGTAGGAATCGCAGCTGGTTTCAGCACAGACCCCTGCATTAGAACTTTTGTGCCTGGGAGACTGTATTTGGCAGCATGAGAGTAATATGGTTTCTTTATTTGATTTTGCATTTGATTGATTCCTTTTAATGCAATTTATTTTCTTTCTTGTGGTTTAGCTGTACTTCTTGCTGATGGCAGCAATATCAATCTGTACGTCTTGTCAGCTCTGGCTGGTTTATGTAATTTTTTAAATGTTTTTTGAATGAATGCTGATTGCTGCGTCTGTATTCTTTAGTCTGGATAGTATATTAATTTTAAATTTCTAGCAGCTCTAAAGAATGTGGTAAAATATTGTAGCTGGATCAGGGCACAGTTGCAGACAGAACAGTTCAAGTCTCAGGGTTATACCATGCAGTTACGTGACTTTGAAGACACACTTACACCTCTGTGCCACAGCGTGTAATGGCTGGTTCACAGCTTTCCCCCCGGCATCTGTACTTTGCTGTGGGCCCTGCCTGAGTTTCCATAACCCACAAGGCAGAGCAAGTTTTGCTCTGCAGGCAGAGACTGGTTACTTCTCAGAGAATCCCCCTACCTCAACCCACCAGGATCTGCAGGTGTTGACTACTTGAATGCGTTGTGTTGGTCTAAATGCAGCCTTGCCTGGCTTCAGGCAGAGGAACACCTAAATAATTTGCATTAAGGGAGTTTCTCCAATTAGATCTTTGAAGTTCTCTGAAGCCGGTTTGTGATCTAAACAAAGAGTTTTATGATGTGACAGGACAATGTTGGAAAGCTTTCTGGCAACATTACGTGTTTTTTTCCACAATATTTTTACAGTAGGAAATGTTATTTATTTTTTCTCTAATGGAAAATTTTTATCTTCATACCATTTTTTCTTATTTCTTCTTGGCCTTCCTTGCCCATCTCTGTTAAAAATCAGAGGATCAGTCACTAGCCCTGGAGATAATTTTGACTGCAAGATTTATTTGTGGGAAAATGTAATGACAGGAGTCTGAGTGCATCCATTAATGTTTCAAACAGCCCGATTTTCTTTCCTTGTTCTTTTAGCAAAATTCTATGCCTTCCTGTCTACCCAGAATAGCAAATTTTTTTTCTGGTGGTGTTCTTGAAGAGTCTGAAGATGTCTTGGGTAGCTTTTTGATCGTATTGGTAGTTCTATCATGGGATCCCAGGCATTAGTTGAATTTCTGAACCGCAGAAATTGTGCAGATGAGTGCAAGGTCAGGGCTGCAGTGAACTCATCAGCTGTTCAATGGGAGGTACCAGAAAGCAGATTGCTGGAGCTGCTGACCAAGCTGAAGATAGTAAGAGACTTGTCCCTGAATCCTGAGGGATCAGGATTGTAGAAATGCTCAAAACAAAGAAACAAGTGTGAAAGGCATTTCCTGTAGAATAAAACAGGATTTATAAGAGGCTGATTTGAATTGTGGAGGTTGAAGTGTAATCACAGGTTCTTCAAAAGTTATATTATCATGTATTTTTAATAACGTATGGGCACATATGTTTGCCTAGCTTTAGAAGAAGAAAGAAAAAGGGGTTTCTTGAACTGAATCAAACAGCTTCTTCTATCTGTAGTGCTGGGATTTTTATGGAAAGGCTGAAAATCAAAGCTCCACAGCTTCTTCCATTACTAAGTTTCATTGTTACGCCATTGTCTAGCTTTAAGTGCCTGATTTCTGCTGGAAACTTCTGTGGTTGGACCTCATGTATCTTATTTTCTTACATCGATCCAGCACTTCTTGTCAACACAGGAGCTAGGTGAAAAACCCTTTCTTGAGTTTGACTAGATTGAAAATGTCTTGGATATTTTGTTCAATCCGAATTCCCAGATGTTCCCATTGCATGCAAAAAACAGTCACATGAGAATGGTGTTTATTTCTTTAACCTGGACTTTCTGTGCACTCCCAAACAAATACTGGTTGCATGTTAGGAATACAACCTTAGTAGTATATCAGTCAAAAATTATGCCAGTTAGGAGATGGTGCAAATGAAAAAATAATTTCTGCTTAAATTAATAAAGGACACTGACTTGAACCTTACTGAAGAGAGCAACAAATTGAAGTAAAACAGCCTGCAAATCTTGGAGTAGTAAGACAATAGCAATGTAGGACATACTCAGCAAGCCTGGATGACTGAAACATTGAGTTTAATCCTATATTGCAAACGTATATTCTGCACCTTTAATTGACTCCAATATAGATTCAATAAATCATTATTTAACTTAGCAGAGAAGCCACATGTTACTCTATGAAAGCTGATAAGAGGAATATGAAAATCTTCTTGTATTTGGCCCTGTTTTATCACTGAATCCCAATGAAATTAAGGCACTTTGATAAGATCCCGAAATTAATAACAATAACAGAGTATTATTACCTGTCTATAATCTCTCAAGCGCTTTCATTTGCCTTCAAAAGCTTTGTCACCAAAGCCTGTGCACCAACTTTCCTACCTACAAAATGTCTGTTCCTGTTGCTTTGAAAATAGCTCCTAAGAAGAGAATTCTCTCTAATGGGTATGAGTAGCTTTTTGGAGGTTGATGCTGCAGCTTTATTTGCTCTAATTATACCTGACATTTCACAAGCTGCACGTTTTGTTATTTGATGGGCAAAACATCAAAAATAATGAGGCCAAATGATCACACAAACCCCAATAGAAACCTTTTTCAGGGCATGTTAGCTGCTTTTTATTAATAATTATTCTCATTAAACTTTACCAAACTATATTATAATCTCATTGCCTGCTCGTTGTTATTGAAATCCTAAAATCGGGTGAGGGTTGGAATTTCCTTATGAGGTGAACAATGTTTGCATTTGAAAAAATTTTAGCTTGTTCAAATACAACTCCTTTCTTCCTGCCAACCCATTTTGTTTCTGATAGAATACAGCTCTAGATTTTCCATTTTGCCAGGAGAGGTCACTCTTTCTCCTTTGTCTTGCCCAGCTCAGGCTATAGTACCATAAGAAATGCTCCTTCTTTACTAGACATTGGCATTTTCCTTGAAGTACTGTTGGGGTGCTGTCTGATATACATGAAAACTGTTGTACTGGAAGGATTAGTAACATTTTTGATATCAATATGGAAAAGTCTTAAAGAATTTTGTGGCAAATGGTAATATAGGTTCCATTCTCCAGGTTTCTATCAACCATCTGGTATAATTCTACCAAAGCGCATAATTCTCTCGAGTTTTATTATGGAATGATAAATGGAGGTTTTAGAAAGCAGGAACTAGAGAAAAAATAATTTAATTAAATTGTACAACTTTTATAGGAATTTTGAACCCTGCCAGTGTTTTAAATTCATGTATTAGTGACAGAGTCTTCTGTAGTGTCTAACATTGGAATAGTGATACATCTCAGTGAGAACTAGTAAGAGTTATTCAACTGAGGAAAACCAAGCCAAAACTCAGTCCTTTAGAATATTTTATAATTAAATTTGTGAGGGAAATATTCTCATGACTGAGTTATCACTAGAGTAAGAGCTAGAAAATCCTCAGGTTTCTTATTAACAATCTGAGCAGGTATGAAAAAGAAAACATCTCGATTAATTTCTGTTTCTAATATTTCTTCCATTCCTATGTAAAATAAAATTCAATGACTTGGATAAAATCATACCCAGGCCTTCATGCCCCAGTTCAAACCTAAGGTGAACTAACATCTGAAGTTAAAAAAAAAAAGTATTTGATTTCCTTGCCTTTTGAATTTTTTCCCCATTTTTGCACTCCTATGCCCTCAGTGATGTACAAGGAGGGGAAAAAACCCCAATAACCCAAAACAGACCACTGTAAAACACACAGTATTGCATGATTTCTGCCGGATTGGCAATCTCCGAAACCCAGGCTGTCTCATGAGGTTACTGGTTCTGTTTGGCAGACTTAGGAAATCTAGAACTGTGTCCAAATGGTGGAGTTCTTATTTACACTCAGCTGCATGTATGAGAATGTATGTAAGGCTCCTATTCCTGTTTAAAAAAAGAAAAAAGAAAAAACCCAACAGAACCCAGTGCAAACATCTCTGTATTAGCGTTCAAATGCTTCTTCGGCTTCTTCTGACCTAAAATGTAGGATTCTAAAACAAATGGGAAAGCTATATTTTATTAATAAATTAATTTTATAAAGGACTTGCAACTTTTTTTTTCTGTTAAAATTGTTGTGCCTCAGCATTACCAGCTTTCATGCCATGTTGTGTTGTGAGTCGTCCCAGTAACACATGTAATGCTGGCACAGAATACAACTGTGGCATGAATTTCTGGGTATGTGGTTCCTGCTCTACAGAAGAAAATGAAGCGTATATTAAATGCTGGAAAATGAAAAAGATCTTAAGGCATACAGGAACTGTGTATGAATTAGACTTGAATTTGAATCCTTTGGGAAAAGCTCCTTTTTGTTTTGCTGTTTGCGCCTCTGAATGAGATAAGAGCTAAGTTTTTAAGTGTCTCCAAGTATGATGATAAAAATACTAAGTAACAATAAGGGCACTTTTCTCTTTCCATGCCACCATTTTGTTGTTGAGGGAGAAGATTATGAAAAGAAAACTAAAAGTACTCCATCAAATCAAGTTCCTAGCATATTAGAGCTCTATCTAGCAAGCTGTCTCTCTGCCAGAGGTGTGAATAATGGGAACATGGCCCTTTGAACACATGAACCATCTGCTCTGTACTCAACACACAGGCTCTTTGTCATAAAAGTCAAAGTGCCTATATTGTTATATCCCTTGCTCTCTATAGGGATATATAAATATTCAGCTAAAGAGCCAGAATACTGCTGCACGGAGGACACAGGTTTGAACACTGAACTGGCTTCTCTATTGCCCCTTTGTTGACTCTAGCTTTTGTTTTCCTGCTACCTATCTGTGAAAACAGATAACTACTTCACGGCCACACCTATCTGCTAACATTCATATCTGTTTCATGAGACACGGACCAACATATTTGGGTTTAAGCTAAAGTGGAAAGCTGTGCAAGAAAGAGCATTACCAGAGAAGTATCTATTTTTCAACATGTTTCTATTCTCAAAATGCCCATCCTGAAATTGTTAGGTAAAATTAATGAGAATATCCTACATCTCCTAATGTAGTATCTTTTAGAATTGTAGCCTATCTTTTCTAAATTTTTTGCTAAAGCCTAACAAGCTTCCTTTTTGTTGTATTTATTTATACATTACTTCAGGAAATCTTGCTAAATGGTTCTTTCAGCATTGGCTAAACTGGTACTAATTCCTGCAACAGTGAGGGCAGGTTTTGGGGACTGGGGCAATAAAAAGAGCAGGAAGGTTAGATGTTAATTGAGCCCCTTTCTGCATCATATTTCAATAATTTGAATTGAAAAAATTCAATTTCAGGGACCATTCTAGCTCACTGCAGGTTCCCTTCTTTGTTCAAATACTCTACTTTGTAATATTAATGTAATCCTTGTGCATGTATGGCATCTTTCAATTAAAAAAATGTACATTCAATTCTTTTTTGCAATGGTTCAGTATATCAGTATTGAGGTAGGCCTTCCAGGCCTCTTATCTTAAAGGAGAAATATTACAATTTTGTTTGCATATTATGCCGAAGATTTTTCTTTGCTTTTCTTTTTAGGAAGATTTTAACCTTCCATGGTTGCTTTTCAGGAAATAGCTCTCTCTATTGCAAGGCCTGAAGGGAGAAGTGTTGCTTCCTATTACCTCCACTCTTTTCTTGACCCCTGCCCCAAATAAAAATCTTGGTAATTTTTGATAATACAGTTGGAAGTTACGGCCTATCTAGATATCACTCCCAAAGCAATATATTTGTGAGCTACAGGAAAAAAATAGCCTTCATTATGCTTCCAATCAATAGAAGGCACTGATATATTGATAAAGATAGTCTGTATATGAAATATTAGATTTTCAAAACTGATTCTATTTTACTCTGCTGAATTTTAAGTTTTAAATCAACAAAGAAACTGTGTCTACCTCGTGTGTTGCAGATTTCATAGTAATTCAAAAACACATTTAAATGTTAGCATCGACAGAACTACTGTTTTAAAGTTATGTGAAGAGAGAAACTATTTTCATGGCAATAGAAAAACTATTATATATCTTTAAAAGCTTGAAGTACTTTTGTGACTATGGTCCAGAACACACAGCATCTTAAATAAAACCTCTGGGGATTTAAATAATACTACAACAGGGTGGTCTTTCACAATTTGATTTCCCTCTTCTTTTGCTTCCCAGAGAATTCCATTTAAAGAGTATTTAATTGAGGACATTTTCTTTACTGCATTTTCCCTTTTCTTTTATAAAGGTTTAGAGCTTTGTTCTAAGTGTTTTAACTTGTAATCAAGAAATGTGTCAAGTCTGTTCCCAATTAGTGTAGCTGATGTGAAAATTGATTGGGTCTTGGGAAAGATGGCTAAGTCCTATAAAACAACAGAACTATGTGTAAAACAGGGTTTGGGAACAGAGGCAAGAAGAAACAACATGAAAAACTATTAAAAAGAGAAAACAGAACAGAGGAACAGGAATTTGATGCAACGGTCCAGTCATTCTGCAACCATTTTGTATGTTGATCTCCTGGGAAGGGGACCAATTTAATTAGGCTCTCTGTGGTTACTATTAGTAGTGGAAAAGTGTTATATCACTGGACTGAGAATGTTTTACTGATATTTTTCTTCTATATTAGATCAGTTCAGATATACATCCACGTAAATGGCAAATAGAAGCTCGGGATAGCCTGTAGCACCTGGTGATCTTTCTGTGCTTCCTGCCCACGTGGGGGTCTGTCTACGTTTTGTGTCTTGAAGATGGACACAGAGGACCTAAAGCCTTGTGGAAATTTCCCCTAAGAGAAAGTTAAAAGAGCAGGAAACAAAGAGTGACTGAAGGCTAGAAGCAGGAGGGGAGGCTATAGTACAGAAGTTCATGGCTTTTCAAGGGTGCAGTGGTTGCTTTGGGTGGAGATGGAGTCAGTCCAGCCTGGAGAGAGGCACCAGCACTGACCTGGCCACCTGAAGTCACTGCAGCATCCAGGGACATGGAAGGTGGAGGCTGAAGCACTTATTGTCCTCCCTTCACTAAATTTCTGTGCTGGTTTAAAACTAAAGTAAACTGTCTTTTGGAAAATATTTTCCCCCTTCATGTTAGTGAATTGTAGCTTTTAAGAAAAACCATGAGTCTCAGTTCCCTGAAAAACAGGCAAAAGATAATAAAGAACTTTCTTCATACATGTGTCTTAAAGCACTGTAAAAGAGAGTGTAATTCTCATTATTCTCATTTTATAGATTTGCATGTCAACTTGTCATTGTCATGTAGTGGAGAAAAATGTTAAACGCATTTACCTGCATCATAAAAAACATAGACAGCTTTTTTTCTATTAGAAGATTAATATTCAGCTTTGTAAATTTGTTTGAATTGCATTTAAACATTAATTGAATGACTTTGTCATTGAAAGATTGGGAGGAAAAATTATGAAGACACTACAAACCAGAACAGTTCTAGTTTAGGCAAAAGTTCTTCAAAAATTAGAAATAATGTAGCTTCTACAAACCCAGGATGAAACAGTAACATTCTTGTTATTTATTCTGATTTTCCCTTAGTAATATTAGTGTTGCAATCTTCAAAAAACCCAGCCACGCTAAGATGTTGCTATCTTAAGGTGCTATGATTAAACAATACTAAATAAATAACTTAAAATACACAGGATATATTAATATGAAGGATTTTAATATAGCTTCTTTGATGTCAGCACAACTGTAAGCAATCTACTTCAGCTGACAGTTGGGTCCACAGAATTTGATAAACTTCCTAATATTGAAAAGAATTTGGGTTTTGTCTTTAAAAATAGAACATTTTTTCTGGTTACAAAGAGCTATGAGATATGGGTAAGTCTCTCAAGGCAGTAAATTGCAATTTGAAAATTAGCTTTAGACTCTATTCCAGTTGAGAGTGGGTATTGTCTGATAAAGTGAACTTACCCTGAAGCAAGGTAAATATTCAGAAGTGTTTATGGTATACAGTAATGAAATGGAGTCCAGTATTAAAGCTGTGAAATATATTAATTGTACTACCATATAAAAGTATTATTTACTGTTAACTTTGCATATAGTTAGGATAATTGCCAATGTATCAAGGGTTTGTTCCAAATGCCTGTTTAAATCAGCAGGTCAGTGGGTAGAGAGGGTCCTCAGGAGATGTTCTGAGCTTATGAATTACTGGTGAATGAGTGGTTTATTTTTTGTCTTCTTTCCAAAATTGAATGTTTCAGGAAAATATAGCTTATTCACTTGAGCTTTTCTTAAAATAAAGCTAAACCGGGTCCACTCTGATCTTGTACAGAGGAAGCTGAAAGGCAGCATCTCACTGCAGGGATGTTTTGTTTTTGTGCAGCCAGAGAAGGAGCTCTTAGAGCCACGGCAAAGCAAGGCTTCGAGCCCTGCCAGCTTGCAGTGGGTATGCGCTTGAGACGTTGCCCAATAGTTTAGTAGTAGAAGAGATGAGATTTTGTTCCTGAATTCTCTTTTATCATATTCAAGCTGGTTTTAATATAGTTTTTGAAGGAGGTTTTGTGAGAAATATATGAAGCACTCTACTGTAACTTGGCTACACTGATTCTCTTGAAGCATTGTTCAGCACTTCTTATGCAAACAAAAAATCCCCACAAGCATACATTTGTCTATTTGTTTTGGTACATTTGACTCCTTTTGTTTATTGTTTGTTTTCCAATTACTGTCTAATAGCAGCAGCTGATTTTTTTTCATATTGGCATAGATAATATTAAAAAATTAAGGCAGAAGAATAGGCAATCTAAGAAGCTTTTTCATAGCAGTATTATCAAAGACTGAAAGATTTGATTGTGAAACAATTTCTTACAAAACAACATATTCTGTAAGTAAGAATAGAAGGTAAAATAATCAATGATTTAAATGTTTGGGTTTTTTGTATGAACATTACTATGAATTACTATGAGAATCTTGGAGAGAGAAAATACATATTTAAAATCTGAATTAAAAGTTTCATGAGTGGCAGGCGTTCTCAGGAATGTACAGCCCCAGACTTAGCAGTAACTAATCATTGCTTTTAAAAATGGTAATACAAATCTAACATCAGAAGGAATCACAACTCCTCTGAAACTTCACTTTTTTTTCTCTTTTAATTTGTCTCTGAAATGTTTCAGATAAAACTGATTTTGTAAAGAGAGGTGACAGTGTGAGATAAGGGGGATAATTTTGGAACAGTCTGAAAAATAAAGTATTATAAATAGGTGGATGAACATGTGAATGAAGAAATATATGAAACATGAAAGGTGGAAATATATGCTTCAATTATAAACACAGACAGAAAGTAGGAATACAAGCAATTAAGAGAAAGAAATGTTAGATGCAGTGGGTGGTGAGATTTATATTTGTTACGTGGTTGGTTTCAGATGTCTTCCTACTGTTCTGATGAGATCGACTGTGAAAATACATTGTGTTCAAAAGCAGTCAGAAATTCTCATTTCTTTTCCAGATCTGTACTGTATATGGAAATAGGGAGTAGCAAAAAACAAAACCCACCTTTTTTCTTTTTTACCGGAGTTGGACAAAATTGTTTATTGCACAAGATGAAAACCCAAGTTTCATTCTGCTTTGTTACAGGAAGATAAAATTATTTTTTCAATGCATTTCTGCATTGTTTTCTTCCACTTGTTTACTGATTGTTGTCTGCTACAGAATTTCAAGTTAATAGAACAGACAAGCCTTAGCCTACACTTGAATGTTTTCCCTGTTATGTTACAGCTGATTCATACAGTTCTGTCTTGCTTATATGTCTTTGAAATATGTTTTCCCCTGTTTTCTTTGGCTGCAATTTTGTATTGTTGAATGTGAATTATTTTGTAACATTGAATGTGATTGTTAGATGTATTCTATAAAAACAAAGGATAGAGTGATGACATTCTGGCTCAGAAAACTAAGATTTTGTCAGTTAATGTCATTGCAGATGTCAAAAAAAGACAGTTAGTAGTCAGTCAGAATATACCATCATATAAAGGTGCATAAAGATATAGAATATATATTAATTATAATGAATAATTATAACATTACTTATTGTTATAATACACAATATTGGTATTTTATATAAAAATATATATGCATAATCTGATTCTAGTACATGATTATGATACTACATCTTTGAACATGTCCCAGGTCTCAAATCCTGTGGCCAGTTACTCTTCAGACAACACAGTCAGTCCCACAGAAATATGGTTTATATTTGACAATATTTGAAGGAATCTTTGTTAAACCCTGGGAATTCCTCTGTAAGTGACAAAGTTAAAATCATATGCCATTACAAAGTCTCGTGGAATGCAGCATCAAGGTACGTGATATTCACAGTAAGAGTCAGGTGTAAATCAGGCAATCTTACACTTTGCTTAAGTTTTCTGTAAAATTTACATGGGAAAGACTATATATTGTTCTCTAAATATCTCGATATACTGCTACAATTAGACTGCCTTTCAAACTAATGGTTTGGATAGAAATGGTGGGATCAAGAGAGGCTACCTGTTTGAAAGGTTTTCTGTAGTCAATTTTTGAGGCTTAGTACAGAAATCATGATATAAAAATGTCCCTCCATTGTTACAAGTAGTCATGCCTGATGAGTTTAGCGATCCTTTATGCCCTCATAATCTATGGGTACATGTGACCAACTTTCTGAGGACACATACTTTTCACAGTTTACATTCTAACATTCTAAAGGGGTTATTGTGCATTTTTATTTGATTAGTAGAATGAGTGGAGATTTTGTGAGAAAGTCAATCTAAAAAACATGACAAATTTATGCAGTGTTCCAAGATTATTTTACTTTCCAAAAGGGTATGTAACTCTGACCTTCTTGATGTTTTTGTGCATCTGAGCCTTCAATAACAAGAGCTGAGAACTCTCTTTCTCACTCCCATGTCCGCTCTTGGGAACCGTGGCACTGTCTTGTCTTCCACCCTCCATCAGGTATCTGAAGGTGGGTCTGATAGTTATAACAACATGAAGGAAGCGGGCAATATCTCTTCTCTTAAAACTTATTTTTGGTGAAACAAATCTCCTTTTGGTTGGGAGTGATAAGAATATAAGAAGAGCTTGCCACTCAGTGGTTGTACTATCTCCTCACGCTTACCCTGCACAGTTCTTAACTCAGCAGAAAGTCAGTAGGATGAAATAATAGGCCTTGCCAATAGGGGCAGGAAAAGTGTCAGAAACTGGCCCTGATGGGGAGATTTCTTACCAGAGTGTTGTACAGGATAGGAAGAGACATTTGTTGAACAGAAAAAGGAGAATATGAAAGTGCTGCTTGTTTTATGGATGCAAATCTGACTCACTGCAAAGGGAAAGCAAAAAGTGAGGGGCAAGTTCCGAGTCCCATTGCACCTGGTAGCAACTTCAGAATTATCAGCACTCGAGGTGGGCAGGGCTGGTGCTTCCCAGGTCGTTTGAGAAAAGTGTGGCCAAACACTTTTAAAGGAGAACAAAAGCTGAGAATTAATAGAGCTAAGAACCTCTGGCTTTTGTTGTACGTTATTTCAGTGTGAATCCCAATTCCCATTTTAAGTGTATGGTAGTGACAGAAGTTAACTTAAATTTACTGCAGTGAGGTCAACACCAGAACCAGACCTGTTTCCTAACCTGAGTTCTAAGCTGGAAGGGGAAAAGGGAAATATTTGTGACTGGATTTTGACTTTTCTGGCCAGTGGTGCTGACACAGGGAAAAGGGGAGCAGCTGAATCAGAATACGAAACACAAGGTGGAAATGAGAATTCAGGCAGGATTAATTCTGAAGCCCTCCAAGGCTCCGTGGTGGAACAGCAGTCTGACAAGCCTTGTGAATGATGCAATTTAAGTTTCCTTTGGGAAATTGCCTTGGAATTCTCAAACTTCCTTTGGGAAGCTGGCAGAGCATTAGCTAGCACTACCAGGTACCCAGTTGTTTTGCCTTCTAGGTGGACTGTAGCATTGTTGGCAGCACCTGTGGTCATCTGCTCAGCTCTGCTGCTTCTCACCGCTCTCTGCATCCCAGGGAAGCTCCCTGTTTTTCAGAGGGAGGTTTCCTCTTTTTTTCTACTTCCATGTGGGTTTTTCCTTTAAAGTAAACTACTCTGCTTGGCTTGATAGGTGTACACAGGATTTGAAAGCGAATCTGGTGGGTAGGGCAAGATGAGGAAATACAGCATAAGGAGAATGAAATACTGTCTAGTGTTCACCCCAAAACAAAGATAAGTGAGTTGTTCTGAGAGCAGAAGAATTCACAAAGCCTGATTCATTGTGTATTTGTACCTCAGAGCTGATGTCTCTAGTGTTGGTTGAAATGAGACAGTGTGCTCAAAACTTAGAGAGGAGGTAGAAGGACTGAACAGATCTACAAAAAGACAGGTACAGAGACACACTAATGCACATACTGTGATCATGTGAGTCTTGTTTACCTGAAAGAAGAAATGAAATTAAACTCCAAAGGAATGGGGAGGGAAACAAAGAAGAAATAACTTTGATCTTTCTAGCAATCTCTCTTCTAGCAGATTTGTCTGAACATTTGAGACACCATCTCTCAGTCACATCCCCCAACATGAAATAGAGGTGGTGGGAGATGCAACTGCCAGGATAGCACAGAGCACATCTCCCCTTTCCCCAAGCTCTTGCCAAAGACAGCAGTTAATCCTCCTGCCTTCCAAACAGATGTTTCTTGATCTGCTAGTCCTCCACCAATACTAATCGAGGCATCTGCTGCCTTTCCTGACCTATGGTAGTTGCAGCTGTGTTGCAATGAGTGCATAAATCCTCCACTCAGGAGTGATGTACATAGCAATGACATTGATAATTTCCACTTTGTATCTTGGGAAGTTGTCTTCTATGAGTTGCTTCCTTCTTGCTTCTGGTGACTGAGAGAGGTTTTGTGGGCCAAAATGATGTCTCGTCTGACAGCACTTCAGTTCAGGAGTTGTCTCAAAGTCCAGGCAGTGAAGTGTGAGAATGTGAGGCTTGTTGTCAGAGCAGTAGAGTTGATGTGAACTCTCAGCTCTTGGCCGGAGAGTGTGCTGGCATTGCCACAGATGGGGAATGAAGTACTTCTATTTTACTCTGACTTTTACAGGGTTGGCCTTGAGCTAAGATGAATAAAAAATTTAGTACTGTGTACTTGTATAAATAAATGTATATTTTCAGTTCTATTGTCATAGTTAAAGAGATGTGAAGACTGGTTTGGTATAAAACTTGCATAAAGACTTTGCTCAACTTTCTTTGAAGATAATTATAAAAACTGAATCAAATTCAGCACCCCAGACTTAACTGTAAATAACAATTTACACTGGGTTGATGGAGACATCTTCTGTTCCCTAGAAGGGCAGGAAGGGAAGAAGCACAGGAGAATTACAGGTTGGACCCAAAGCTACCACTAAAGAACCACCAGGAATGATCCATCCTCCTTGTATTTGGCAGTACAGAAGGAACTGAGTGAGAGCATGGCTCAGAGGCAATGGTGGGCATAGGTAATGGAGACACTGAAAGTGGAGTGGGCTGAAAGCAGATTTTTATGAAGAACTGGTGGCTGCTATTGTGAGCTGAAATGGGTTGGATAGAATTAATCACAGTTGGCTTGCTCTAAGTTTATTCCAGTGTAGCTCTTCCAGGAGCAGGACAGGTAGATATTAGGGTCACCTCTGATATTGCTTGCAGCTGGAGATTAGGTCCTCCAAAGATGCCCTGGCTCTGAACCTTGTGTAAGTATTTCCAAATAATTTTAATCAAAATGTCAGGTAAGTTAATCCAGTTGTATTTTCAGTGCTGCCTGGTGGTGCTGCCCTAGGAGGCAGATAATGACATTGCCAGTTGGGATGGAAAGAAGGCCTCTGGAATGCTTTTGTAAACAGAATTGTGTTGAGGTAGTTGATTTTGGATTGCAAATCTGAGCTATTCATGAGAAGAGAGGCCCAGCTCTCAAAATATTTCCAGAAGAAATTAAATTGAAATTGATATGACTGCGAAATATTTTACATAGATAAATGTATGAACTTTAACAAAAATACGCTTGGAAGCTCTACTAGCTGGACTGGATTTTTCTAAAGAATGGCCTTATAACTGTTGAATTTACTATTGATTTGATGATATGATTCAATTTGATACTTTATAGGAGTGTATCTGGGACTGTTTTAATGTTTTTCATTTTTGTTTCTGTTTATAAATTGTTCACATGTATATATTAAATATTCATGGTTAATATTTGTTGGAAAGTATTGCTAGATAAATTATTGATATTTCAAAAGAAAATAATATTTTTTCTGTTTTCATGATTAAATTTTCTCAAAATGTGATTTATTTTTGTTTGGTTTCTTTTGTATTAACTGCTGATTTAATTCTTAATTCCTTATTCAACTTGGACTGTAACATGAGACTTGTCAAGAAATACTGGGTACTGATCTCCCAAATGGATTTACAATCATCCAGCTTCCTTATCTTCAGTGAAATTTTGTTGCTATGGTTGGGGTGAATGGCTGACTCTAGTTCTTTAAGGCTGGTTTGTGTTTTTATATGTGAGGATGTTTATGTTTTTAAAAAGGCTTGAGTTAACAGTGGAATGCTATTGACCTTCTTGAACTAATCATTTTTTAAGTCCTGATGATACTTGTATCTATTTTAGATGTTGGTATTTAAAACGTTCTAATTTTTAATTCTAAATGTAGTTGAAACCCTTTCATGGTTAGGGGATGCGCTCAGCACGGTGTTTCCACAGCAAGTTTGAAAGCATCCCTTTGAAAACCTCCTGGGATGCAACTCTTAATCCTAAAAAGCAGTGGTTTACCTTGAGGTTTGTTTCCATTTTATTTAAATAATGGTGACAAAATTGCCACCACACTACAGTAAAATAAAATAAATTAGCAAAGAAGTGCTAAACATCAGGTATTTGAGGGTTTTAAACATTCAAAATAAGTTTCATGAAACGCAAAAATTACTGTGTAAAGTAAGTCTTGTTCCTACTAAAATTGACACCATAAAAAAAGACATAAAATCCAGCGTACAACTATCTCGGAACACTAGGATTATTGACATTCACTTTCAGCTCTTCTCAGCAGACCTGCTTGGCTAATCTGGTGGCATCGCTTGTGACACTTATCCATAGGGCATAAAATTGCGGTTTGCCACCCACCTTGAGCAGGTTGTTTTTGAAGTGTTTGAAGGCAAAACAAAAAAGTACCCTGCCATTAGTGGCAAGCTGGAATTTTATATCCACTTGGTTTTGACAGTTATAGTTGAAGCTGTCACTTACTATTTTTTTTCAGAGGCTTTAAAATGGATCTTTTTACATGTTAACATGAATACATTACAGTGGAAAAAAATCCCTGCAGCTTTACTGGGTGCTAGTTGACACATGAAGACCTCTGTATTCAATGCACACACAAAACACATGTGATTAAAATTGCAATTATAGCTCTGTGTTAAGCATTTGAAAGCATAAATTAAAGGGGTTTGGTAATCTTTTATATCCCTAGCATTTCCCATTTCCACACGTTCCAGCCCAGGATCTGTGCAGTCTTTAATTGAAGCACTGAATAAAGTGAGGCAACAAATATTGTACAGTTGTTCTTATGAAAAGCACAAAATGTTTTAACACGCATCACACTAAAATGAATAGTCTCCAAACCAGATTTTTTTTTCCTCTTTTTCCAAATTTCCTTTTGTAAATCAAGGGACTGGAAAACCTCTCATATGCAAAGAAACTGAGATAACTGTTATGGTTTAGCATGGAAAAGAGAAGGCTCAGGGTAGAGTAACTTTTTTATAGATATCCAATGAAAGGTGTTTAGAAGATGGAGCAAGACTATTCTCAGCAGTATCACAGTGACAGGACAAGAGGCAATGGGCACAAACTGGAACACAGAAAGTTCTGTCTGAACATAAAAAAGTCATTATTTTACTGTGATGGATGGTTGTCCACAGAGGTTATGAAGTCTCAAACATTGGAGATGCAGTAAGGTGTAGGCTGGCTATTTGCCTTGTGCTGGTTGCTATAAATGGGCTCAAATGCACCCCTCTGGAAGTGAAGGGAGATTTTTTTTTTTTCCCAGGAGTTATAGAGGAATGAAGAAAACAGCCAGCAGGAAGATAAGGGCTTTGCTGAGAACAACAGTTGTGATGGTCTTGGATTTAGAGGGTTTTATGTGGGTTGTGCAGAGTCTGTTGCCACACAGAAAATTACTAGAAGTTACTGGACTAGAGAACAAGAGGAAAGGGACATATTACAGAATCACAGAATGATACAGGGTGGGAGGGGACCTCTGGAGGTCATCTAGTCCAACCCCTCTGCCAGAGTAGTCCAGGAACAGGTCCTTTGCAAACCTCTTTTTTTTCTTTTTTCCTCTAGAAAGTTTGTTCTAACTTAGTGTGATTTGGGCTGGTTCAAATAAGTTTCACTTCCAAAATTCAAAAGTCTGTCTGGTTCTGTGACTTTAATAAAAAGGTGGAGGACTTCTGCCCTAGCCAACATGAAAGTCCCAAAGTTCTTTTGAGCCATATAGAGTCTTGCTTAGCTCACATCGATGCCCATGTGGATGTATAGCTTAATTAACTCTTGATTCCTACCATTCTCTTCTCCTTTTATCTACTTTCGTTCATAGCCTCATGTAACCATAGTAGCAAGACTTTAGTTTCCTTTTATTGTGCCTGTTTTCTGAGGAATACGGAATGCAGTGTGCATCATACACAGAGGGATCCTGGTATACAACTGCAATAAAGTATGAAGCAGAACACACAGAAACAAGGTTTATGTTTTTTTAAAAGCTGTCTAAAATGAGGCATGTCAATACCCTAAAAAGCAACTTCAGCAATTGTACTTAAAGGTACTTAAAGGTACTTAAAACTTCATCTTAAATTTAAATAAAGAACATAGTTTAATTCTTGTTTTTACTGGTTGGCTTCAATCAAATCATATAAATAGTGCTTTGTTGGAACTCTACTTTAGCAAGGCTAAAATCTCTGACTTACTTAAATCTGTCATTGTGAACAGATGCTAATGCCTCTGCTGCTTTTAGGGTAGGATTGTCAGATGTACATGGCACTTCTCTCCCCTTGTTCTGAGAACAGTGAGTCTTCCATGTACTTTCCAAGCACTGTCAGTCATTACAGTGACTCAGAAAACAACTGTGCCCTTCATTGTATGTATTTCCACTTATTCAGCAACTGTTGTGTGGAACTTTCCAAATTTCTACTTCCAATTAAGTTCTAATACTGTGTTCATTTTACTTAGTCTAGGCAAGAACTTCGTAATTCTGTGAATATGACACTAATGTTATTTGGCTACAAAGGTAATTGAAATTTTTTTTCATGAAAATGTCGTACTTCCTAATTTCCTCTGGCTATCTTATGTGAAATCTCTAAAATACAGTGGAGAAGGAACTCCTCACTCTTGCTGGTCATTTTAATCTAGGCTCTGAAAATTGGTACAAGGAGACTGCAGTGCTGTTCAATAATTACAGATTTTTTTTTTTCACAGAAATTTTGAGTTCTTACATACAATGAACTATTGCATTTTAATGGAAATGTTTAGATTTTCTAATTAACTTTGCAAAACCTGCTCAGTCAAAACATTTATGATTCTTCATTTTTCACAATCAACTTTATCATTCATCCCTTCAGAGAATTTCTGAACTTATGTGCATTTACTACTGTTTACTCTTTTTCTTTTCCTTTTTTCATTGTTCTCAGTCTCAGTGCTTATCTCCTCACTTTTGTAAGCAGTTAAATCTGCTTAAACACAAATACAAGCATAGTCCAAAAATAGAGCTGTTCAAGGATAATTCCCTGCATACCAGTCTCATGGTTTAGCTATAAAGTTGAATGACTATACTTTCTTCAGTTTGTGTCAAGGCTATATATTGAGAAATTCCTTTTAAACTAGGATATAAATGTGTAAAGAAAAAAAAATTACTCATATGAAAGAGATATGCTAAGAGGTCTTCAATATTAATTTACCAAGTAAAAGATTTTAATGGGAAGGAATCACAGGAGCTTGTGCTGGCTCTTTCTTGCATTTTGGAAGATAGCATATGCAAATATTTAAGTTTTAAATGCATTTATGGGAGCAATTTTTACAATGAATACCTGAGAAACTTCTCATTTCTTTTAGTAGGCTTTTCCAGGAGCAGATACAAGAATGCAGTACTCGGGAAACTGTATCAGGCAGAGGGAGAGAGTGGTTAGAGAATAATGACATAATAAGTGGGGGAAAGAAAAGACATCTAGTCTTTGGAATTCTCACCTCCCCACTGTCACTTTCACATGGCATATAGGAAAGGGCTAAATTTTCATACAATGATTTTGTGCAGCATTAATTGCTGTCCATAAATTTCCTACTTTAAAACATCAGATCTGTTCAAAAAGGCATCCCTGAGATACATTTAATTATAGACAACTGCTTTTTGAGTTATACAGAAAAAAACTCAGGGGTTTTATTTCTTTCCAGAGCAGGATGAGTAATGGCATTACTGGATTTGTTGACCTGTGTTTGTGTGTGAGGGGTTTGGAATGAATCAATATGAGGAACTGGAGAGTGCTGCTCAATGCTGCTGGTCATTGCTGGCTGGATCAGGGTGGTAGATGTGAGAATGGTGTGGCTGGGCCTTGGAACAAAACCAAAGGCCAAACAGATGGTAATGAATTCATGTTGCCTGGTGCTAGTTAAAATTTTCCATGCCATCTGGGGAGGGAACTTGTTGATTATATAGGTAGATGTAGGTTTTGCTATATACTGTTATATTATTGACTTCAAACACAGTATTTCTTTTCTTTTGAGCATGCTGTTTTGTGGCGCTCTAAATATTTCAACATGGAGAGCTCCCACAGGGTGAATTCCTAAATTTGTTTTGAAGTATTGTAGGAATTGCAGAAGAAACAGTATTGCTGAAACTGGACTTCATCTGATAGTGACAAAACCTAGGAGTTCACCTTTGGAAGCTTCTCTGAGAAGGGGTTCTCAGAATGAGAATCTCCCAAATGTAGGCTAGAGACTTAGAGCATGTGAGGATTGGTGACATTTAAAATTCCATCAACAGTCTTCTTGCATGATAGGAGCAGAGACAACTAGAAATTGATTCTATTTAGTCTTCAAATAGTTGCATCTAAACTAATGGTGTCTTATTACAAAAATGGACTAAAACATCATGATCAAAATGTACAACAAATTATATCAGGCCTTCTTGTCACACTTGAGCTTACCTCTGGATGACCGAAATGGGATGAAATTAATGTCATCTGAATGATAAACACTTCAGAGCTTCTTTATTTCAGTGTTCTCGATACTAGTAAATTACAAAAATTTGTTTTAGGAATAATAAATTCTTATGATACCTGACACTATAGAATACCAGGGTAAGATATTTTGTCTTTCCACATGGATTCATATTAAGTTAAGGAAACATCGACCTAAATGCCAGCTGAAATGATTGTTAATATATTTGGCCAATCATATGGAAAAGACCAGACTGGGTCATCTTATGACTAATTAAGAAAAATATTTAGCTAACTTTGGTGAACTCTTGTTAAGAGCTTCGGCTCTGCTGTATTGAAACTGGTTTTAGGAAATTGTTTCTGGACTTTAGATGCAGGGTTTAGACATGGTTTGAGAATCCATGTGTGCCTGCTGAGGCGATGAAGAATGTTTTTTAAAAATCAAATTTAAATACTCATCAAATTCCAGTTTAAAAGTAGGTGTAAACAAAGGTCTGTCTTCTGCAATAACATCAATGTTAATGAAGAAACTGTTAGAAAAAGGCCACTGCAGTATGATGATCAAAGCTCTGCATGATATGATTGTTAACAAAGTGATATTTTATTAATGTTTCTCCAGTTCAGCTTGTTGTGTTTTTTCTACACTTTTTAAGATTTATTTTGTGTCTATGTTTTTTTGATTACTTTTCAGAATAGCTCCTGTACCCCATGAATCAAGAAGTAGCGACTCTTGGTGTAAGAGGACAATTTCTTATAACAGGTTTTCATGTAATAGCTGCAATTTAAGTAGTTATTTCTGCACTATTTCAGTGGTTCAAGGACGTCAGAACTTCCTGCCAATAGTTTCTTTCTTAGATGACCTGAGATGGCAGTTTGACTTTTGTTTTGTGGGAAGAGCCACAGTTTGGTAGAAAAAGAAAGTACCAGCTGATGCTGTTAAATTGGAAGAGGGCATGCAAGAAGAGGGACAGCTATTTGAGCACTTATAAAGGAGATTAAATGCATTGCTTTGACCTAATGAATTGCTGGAATTCCTAAGGGTATTACACCTGCAAATTAAAAGTAGCCTCTATTTTCAAAGTGGTCTGGATTGCCTGCTTGCCTTTCCTAAGCAATTAGATCCACCACAAGAGTGTTTATTGTCCCCCAGTATGGTAGTATTACATTTTCAACAAATAACTTTAATGTTTAAGGAAAGAAAAGTATGAAAAAACTGACACAGACAAAGATGTCTAGTTTTTAGATCACAAGAAGTGACTACATATAGCCTTCCTCTCAGAAAAGAATCATGAACGTGCATATCTGCTTATTTTCACTATCAATTTGAGTGACCTCAACCCACCTTAATCCAAACTCATCTGACTGGAGGCATATGATAAGTACCACCAAAAGCTTATTGAAGCCCAAGGAAAGGGCTTCTGTACAGAAATGCAGAACTTTTGCAGAGATAATGGGAAAAACACCTTCTTGTCAGTTTTGACAAAATATTTATTCTTGTAAGAAATTATGTATAAAATGTGTTTTGGAGGAAGGGGAAAATGTTGAGTAGATTTAATTTTGCTGCAACTATTTTGTAAATTAATAGGTATCCATAAATTTCCTACCTTAAAATGTCAGAATTACTCAAGAAATCATTAGCGGGACCAATGTGATTTAAGATAATTACCTTTTTGAACTGCGCGAAGGTAATTAACCCCAGGAAGAAATAATAATTTTTGTTGCTTATGTGTACATATCCTGGTTACCCGTGCTATAACTTTTTATAATTCGTACTTGTACTGCTGTGTTTATAGAAGTATATTGATTTGTAGGATTTGTTTTACTGTGTTGGATGAAAGTGTAATGAAAGAGCAAGTTTAGGCATGATTCAAAGCCTCCTGAAATCAATGTGAATCTTTCTATTGACTTTAGTCGACTTTGAATCTTCTTTAAAAATGTGTTACATATAATATGAAAAGTTTTGTTTCAGACTGTCTTCATAGACAGGTTTTGAGCATGCTCTCTGATAACCCATTATTTTCAAAATTATCAAGGTTACTTTTCTGCTGGAAGTGACCAGTTGCAGAGCTCTTTTTTTAATTTTTTGAAGGTTAGATTAGTGTTTGAAAATTGGGCCAGTGAGAAAACATGGCTTGAAAATATTTATCATTTTGGATACAAAAAACTAAGACCAGAATTTACAGAACTAGCTTTAAAGGGAAATAAGATCTTCCTTTTTAACTCTGAAAAGTTAACTCTGAAAATTTTTGACCTATTCCAAAAGCAAATATGAACTATTTTTTCCCCTTAGACCAATGAACTGAGCAGATTATCTTCTGTTGCCTCAGAAAAAGCAGAAACTTGTATAATGGGCGAACATATCTTAGCCACATAGCGGCAGGCATTCCTCTTCTAAATATGAAGACTAATGTAATCGTTTTATAAATTCGTCTTCTAGGTAGTTTAATCACAGACATCTTTTAATTCTGCCAGATTTCCTATCTCTGTGATAGCTTGTGGCATTGAGGTATACAATCAATTTCTATGTAACCTGAATGCACAACTAGGAAGGAATGGAGGAGGCTAATAGAAGGAAAACTGTCTTTGCTGCAATAAGTTTTTTCTTGTGTGAAGACTGAATGATCATGACCTAATTAAGTGAAAAGTCGATGAGGAGGTGACTGTCCTTTTATTTTATTTTTAACTTTGTATTAATAGATGCTTGTCTGAACCCTGATTTAAAAATGGAATAAAATTGTGGGAGCCTCTGTGTTTTCCTTTGGAAAATCTAACATTAATGTCTCCAAATATTTTTTTTTCTTTCATCTGATTAATGACATTTCCTAATGGATTTATCACTAATTTAATATTTCCCGTGTCACCTCTGAAGAATCAGAGAGTGTGGATGCAAAAAAGTAAAAGTCAATTGGACAGTCAAAATAGTGACATAGTGGGGGGTTTTGAATATCAGTTTGATATTTATTTAACAAAAAAAGCTTATGAAGCTTTGCCTCATCAGCAGTTTTTTTGTAAGCAAGCAACTTTTTGTGTGATTTCACATTTGTTAGAGCAGAATCTATACTCCTTCCACCACTAAGTTCTATGTTTTTTCTTTTATTATTCTGAAGGAGTTTGGATTCAGTTCATTGTAAATGTGACCATCATTTGCTCAAACGAATCAAGCTCAATAAAAACCATGAACGAGTCTTTGTTATGCAGGATCATTCATTTTAATTCCTGCAGAAAGATGACAACTGTTCTTGATCCTTGTACCTTTAGCTCTAATGAGAATTATCATTCCCAATTCCTAATGCATCATTCTTATTTACAGGTAATATACATTTGTAAAAATTATTCTAATGCTCTTGCAGTTTCTGAATGCAGAGGTCCAAAATTCTGCCTTAGAGTGTGTGATTTGCTCCTGCTTTGTGTTGTGTTTGTGTGAAGGGAAGTTAGGATGAAATTAACTCCAAATTTTTGTTCCATAGTGAAAGATACACATTCCTGTACATAACTGCTACATAAAGCATGATGAGCATTTTACATCAGAAGTAGCTGAATTATAGAACATGAAAAGATGTACATAATAATATCATGGGGTACAAATCTAAATTCATGTACTTATAAATTCAGTCCTTCCAAATTTATCAAAATCAATTACTGTGGCTTTGGAAGAACAGAAGGGAGATGTACAGAATTGGCTCTATTGGATCTTCATGAATAGTTGAAACTTTCCTACTGAAAGTGGCTTTTGGCAGGAACATGGACTTTCTTTTACAGTAAAAATCATTGAAAGAGAAAATGAAATCAAGGAGCTGGAAAGAAAAGTAGGATACTTTCACCTCCCACTGCTGGAGTTAGGTTTCCTTGTTCTTTACAGTCATGTGTTGCATCTCCCTGGATGCATTAGTGCATCCTAGGACATTTAGTCTGGACGTAGGCTGAATCCAGAGACTGAGGCATCCATGACCACCAAGAGCTTTTTTCAGCTCCCAGAACAAAATGTTTCAGCTCTCATTCTTTCTCCCACTGAATCTGGTGTGGCTGTGCCTGGGCAATGGATGCACAGCAAGCTGGAAAAGCATTTGAAGGAGCCAGGGAGGGGGGAGTTGGGACTGGAACAGAGATAGTTGCTTTTCAGTACCCCCAGGCCTTCAAGGCTCTTTACTGTTGCTCTCTCTGGGAATGTGATTGCCCAAACACCTTCCATGAGCCAGCTTGTCATCACTTTAATTTCATGGAGAGAAATCTCTCACTTCTCTGGTGAAAACATAGATAAAGTATTACTTTCTTCCTTTATTTGGCATCACCTACAAAAATAAAGCTGATTTTTCCTTTCAGGTTATGTTCTCTTTCTTATTTCACCCATTTTCTCAGAAGTCAGTAAGGTATGTGCTGTTACTCTCTCTCCCATCCTCAGAAGCACTAACCTGCAGGTTCAGGTCAAGTGGATTGACATGCCCTGAAAGGAAGGTCCCTGGTTATGTTTCTATCCAGGAGAGTATTTGAAGTGGCCAAGTTATAACCTTTTCTGTATGTGTGTAAAAGACAATTTCAATTAAGATCTAATATTTTTCACTGCAACAAATATTAACGCTGTACTGGTCTATGTTAAACAGACTTTAAAACTAGAGTCCTTTTTGTTGAATGAAAGGTTTTTTTCCTGTATAGAATACCTCGGATTCCTTCATTTTATTGAATGACTGAAGCAATGTTTTACCATGAGGTTTTTATGTGACAGAGACCATCAATAGTGTGCGACAGCGAACTGTTCGGTCTGTCTCTCTTACAACTTCAGTTTTGTCACATTTACCTAAGCATTCAGTGAATCCCCAATCAGTGAGATTGAAAAGCAGAGCCTCAGCATGCATCTGTCCTGGTGGTTTGCCCTTCATGCTAGAGATCCTCAAATTTGAACGAAAGGAATTCGTATACAAGCAAGCATCTAGCTTTTATGTAAATAAAAACCTAAGTTCGTAAAGCAGGCTCTGGATGATTAAGTGCTTTATTTGTTACTAATCTACTTATGAATGAGAAAGACAGTGTTTGCTTTTTGTTTGCCAGTTACAGCTGTGCTCCCTCTCACCCTTTGTGTTGCTGCCATGACATGAGAGTAGTGACTGCTTGTATGATTAAAACTTGGGTATTAATTCAATTCTTAATCTTCTTTGCATGGTTGGTTACATACGGCTAGCAGCTCACTGGAAGATTATCTTGTGTCAAGTTACAAAATTATAGTGTCCTGAATATGAGATTCAGATGTTCTAGGGGAAATTCTGGACTTGTTTAAGTCCATGAGATTCCTATTAATTTGAAGAAGACCAGAAAGTCCCACTGACTTTTGTTCCAGGCTCTCTTGAGTGTTATTCGGCAAGTCATATTCCTTCCTGTTTCTCCATCTGTAAAATTGAAGAAAATTGTATTTACCACCTTCTTTAAGTACTATGAGAAACTTATATACAGTAAATTGGATAGGTGAACTCAATTGCTTTTGTTCCTTTAAAAATATTTTTTATCTCTCTTCCCAGTCAAAGGGTGAAGTGTGTGTGCTTGTATTCTCCATGTAATCATTCTCCACAGATCATATCCACCCCTTTATTCAAAACTGTCTATCTGTGGTCCTTCATGTGAACTTTTTTCCCCAGTTTTCTGTGACTTTCTTAATTATCTTTAGGTAAAGCATTGTGAATTCCTGTTACTTGAAATAATCTGACTACAATAACACAGCAACCTTTTACATCAACAAGCAGGGTGGCTTTTACCTGCATCCACTCTGGTAATTAACACTTAAATCTTTTTGTCTCTGGTCAACAGCAGGAATTGCCGTGTCAAATGTCTAAGCAAACAGTAGGAGCAATTACTGGCATGACAGAGTCTACAAGTGTTGCCAGAAAAAAAAAAGTTCAATTCTTTCTTCAAAAGCAGCAGCAGTGAGTGATGGGCAGAAACAATTTCTTAATAACTACCATCCGTTCACTGATTAATGCCACAACAAAAGAATATGGGATTAAACATTCATTCTTGCAATTTGCTTCTAACTATGCATATAAATGTTGATCCTGATTATTGTAGCTCCTATTTCCATTTTCTGTGTTGTATCAATTTTACATCGAAAATATGCTGTATCTGATATAAGCAACGATTCTTCTGAGTGCTTGGGAATGTAAAGGTACATAACTCTTTGGGGAGGAGAAGGAAGCAGTTGATGACTCGGGGGGCTATCCCCATGGCCTGCTGGTTGAAGACCCTGCCACACCATGTTATCGGAGTGTTTGATACGTCAGGTAGTATTCAAGCTGCTGACTGATATGCTAAGTGATAATGATGCTTTGCAGAGAAATTTCTGACCCCATTGTAATGATTTTCCTGATAGGCACTTCTTTGATAAATTGCCTGGTCTTAACCTGTAGTATGAGTTTTGTCAAAGCTGACAGCAGGGATGAGTGATCTTGACATTGCTGAATGACTTATGTGATAAATATAGCTCTTTCTTCAATCTATCCAAGATTCCGAGCTTTGATTTTTATGTGTGTGTATATATACTTTTTTTCTTGATTATTGGAAACTTTTGGTATGTATTATTTGACTTCCGTGCTATGTGATAAATGCAACAAACTATCTGTGGAGTCCACTTCTTTGCCAAGACTGCCCTGAAAAAAGGGCCACGAACTGACTTGTATGTTATAGTTCGCAACAAGTTGTTGCTACTGCTATTGAACATACAGTTGTAGGATCTGAAAAAAATTATTCTTGAGTGCCATCTGTGGGCACTTGCTAGTTGACATCTTTCTTTCATTCAACTGGTATCTTTCCTGATGGTTTTGAGCATTCACCCTCCTTCTTGGTATTGGTTCTAAGTGAATAATGATTTTCATTTATTGAGTTACCTGTATTTAGTGAAGCTACTTTTGCATATAGTCTCTTCTGTTTTTTTCCTTCCTGAGACACTCTGAAGAAAGAGTGAAATAGTCCTTTGAATCAGAGAGTCTTTCCAAGGATGAGTTAAAAAAAGAAGCATCTCATAAGAAAGGGAAAAAAGAAACTAAACTTAGGTTCTGTTATTAAAATGGAATGTCTCACCTGAGCCATATACTTTGATAACAGAAGGCAGCTCATTGTGTCTCCTACTGCCTCTGCACTTCACTGAGTGCAGGACTGGAGGCTTACTGTAAACAAATTAATTTAATTAATTACAAGCATCAGAGTCCCAGACAGACCAAATGCCAGAGGCTGGTATTCATCTTGGGTCTGAGGAAAAACGGCCTATAATCCAGTCTTTTCCTGCTTATCTGCATGTGCTCTAGTGCTTACTTCCTCCCTTCCAGGGATTGTGAGCACATCATAATACTTACTGAATGTCTCGTACAGTGAGTATATACAGTGAGTATATACAGTGAGAAGAGTATAACTCTTCTGCTTAGTTATATTTTTGTGGAAGTATTCAGTGATTCAGCGATCTGCAGTGGAATTTGTGATTGTTCTCTGCTGATTTGTAACACATTGCTTGCAGCATAAAAAGATCTCTGGTGGCTTTGATTTCAATCACTGTCATCTATTGTGCATTTTTATTTCCAGTTACCTCAATCTGAAGATGCCTGAGACAATTCTAACTAATAAATTGCAATGGAAAATTGGGAAAATCCCACATTTTTACAAGCTTTAAATCCAAAGACCTAAGAACATTAAGATAAACTCTGTTTTCCATCACATATAAATTCCAGTATTATGGAGTTTTTTCTTTATTTTCAACATATCTATCATATTTGTCTCCTAATGCAGTTATAAGTTATGAAGACTTGAAATTTTACAAAGAAAGCAAAGGCAAAGTAGTCATTAGACAAAAAACCCTATATTGTTACACAGTTCACATTAATACTTCCTAAGTCCAAGAGAAACCAATTTTTAATCTGCTTCTTGGCCGTTAATCTAGTTCTAATAATAGTCAAAGTTAAAGGTAAAGGTGTTCAAGGCAGGTGCTTGCTACCCTTGTAGTATTTAAAGAAGATAAGATTCATCATGGTGTGAAGTTTGTAAATTTTAAGAAATAGTTTGTGAAGGACCAGAAGACTGATAGCTCCTGCTGTGGAAGAAGGAGCCTCAGGAAGCTTTTGGCTCATTCCCCAAAATGAGGTTTGAGTAGACTTCAGCTGATAATGAAGGCCAGGAGGATTTTATGTTCTTATTAAGAAGGTTGGTCCTGAAGGAGCAAAACTGAACAGCAGCTGAGGAGAAACCAAGATAGACTTTATATAAAAGACTGTGATGCTTATTTTGCATTTTTTTTACTTTCCACAGGTAAAACCAGCTCAGCTGCTGATGGAGTCCAGGACTTCAGAAAAGATGAAGAATGTTGGTCAGGTAAGCAAGAACTTAACAGGTTTCTGGCAGCCTGTTGCAGTTGCATCTTTGCTGCAAATTAGACTAAAGGATTCACCATATGAGTCAAGTTGAATGAAAATGGGAGTCATCGGACTCGATTTTCTGCCCTGTAGCATATCACTTAGATTTTGAAAGTGAGTTTAGCTGCAGCTCTGGGGTATGAGCTTACCAAAATTATGAATAGCAATACATAACAGGGACCAGGTTTATGCAGGCTGTCTTCATAACCGCACACAAAAGTTGGTGTCTCCTTGCAGTACTTTATCAAAAACTGTTAATATAAATGTTAACACACTGAATACTGAGCAACAGCAGAAGTCTGAATTAAGGTCTGGTCAAACTGATTAAAGGCATTAAGACTTTCTCTGACAATGGAGGAAGCAAAAAAGAAAGTAATGCTGTCATTATGTCTGCTGTGACATAGGAAAAGCAGAAACACCTGATGAGAAATAATCAAAATACTTCAATTGAGAAATGAATGATTTTTTTTAAAAAAATCTTTGTGACATCTCCAGTTGTATTTTCTGGATACTTTGCTGTTATGCTAAAGTGTGTGCACCATTCAATGACTTTGTAATTGCTCTTAAAAAGATTTAAGTAAACACCACTTTTTGCAATATTTATAGCATTCTCATCATGATATGTGAGTGTCTCGCAGCCTCTGTTGTTTAGCCTTTACAAAGTGCTTGTGAGATCTGTGTTACTGAGGTATAGAAAGATAAAGACACATATCCTGAGATTTAGGTTCGTAAGTGGGAACTCTGGGTAAATCTCTTTCAACTGTATTTAATTCTAACAAGTCTAACAACTTTATCAAGTTTTGAAACAAACAAAAAAATAATCTATATGATCTTCTGTTTGAGTTTAGCACTCTCATACTACTGTGATGTGCATTCAAGAGCTGATGATTATTGATGTGGACAAACAAAAAAAAACCCCAGTTTCTTGAGATACACAATTCTGAATTTTAATTTTATAGACATAAATACTTACAGAAAACTTTCACATGCACATATTATTAAATTTCCAACTGCTACCCTGAAGGCAATCCAGATAAACTGCTGAATTGTACCAGCTGCTGACAATACCATTGGCAAATGCAGCTTAAGAGCATTTTTACTATTTTACTATCGATACAAATATAAAACAATTTCAATGAGTGTTTGTGTATTCTCATGTCACATCAGCTTCAATACTTCATATTTTACTAGTAAAACCCCAGCACAGCCAAGTCTTAAAAAACTGCATCTGTGTCTATAAAGATGGCACGCTGATGTATTTATATGAGTATCTCACCCAAGCATTGAATATGAGAAAACATAGACAGGGACCTCAGAATATTCTCATGTTTTCTGAAGGATTCCTTGAGGATACACAAAACCTTACATTGGTTTTATTGCTTGTCTATGTATTTTAATTCCCACCACTGTTTCTTCCTCCCTGTGGATTCTCATATGGTATAAATTAGAAGTGCACTATTGTTTTCAGTGGTTGTACCAAGTAGCTTATGCTTACGATCTGTCCCTTGATATTTCCTTTGTTTGGATGTTTTTAGTTCTGTTGCCCAAGTTTTGATGAGATTTGAACGCTGTGTAGTTATTGTGTGGCTATTATTATTATTATTTTATAATTTGACAAACTGAGTTTTTGACACACACTTAAAAAGTGAATGAAGGAAAATTGTGGAGGGAAAGGAAAGCATGTTCTATTTAATATTAAAATACATTGTTATTCTTAAGTGTTATAAAAGCTCATCTTTTACAGTTAAAGCTGGGATTTTTTTCAGAATTTGTTGAAGTTCAGTATACTTTTGATATGGAATGAATTGAACCCTCCTAGCTGTACAGTAGGATTTTTTCATTTAACTTATGTTCAATATGTAAAATATTATATTATCATAAGTGACGATTTCAAGGAAACCTTACCATTCATGATTTCTCTTCTGCTGGATTCTCTATGCAGCACAATTGCATACAGTTTCATAAAGATGTTTGGTTTTGATTTACTGTTTTCTATCCTTAGCCCAGGGATAATGCTTGCCTTCTGGAAAGGAAAAGGAAACAAACCTCTCACCTTTGATAGGATTGAACATTCCCCTGTATGATGCATAATTAAGGGGACAGAAGAAGAATACACTGCCAGCTGGTTTTGCATAGAATAGCTTAGGTGAATACAATGTCAAGTAAATTAGGGAGAAATGAATTTTTAAAAAAAGAGAGAAAAACGGATGAGGCATGTGTCTTGGTGATCTTCTGTTTTCCAAGATTTCATTTGTGGCAGAGAGATGAAACCTAATTTTCTTCAGAGTTTCTCTATGTATTAACACACCTTTTTCTACGAGTGATAACAAGAGGAACTAGGAACTGTTCTATACTGATGGAATAGGTGGGTGGGTTGTTTGTGGTTGGTTTTTTTTTCACTAGAATAAAGAAAATCGTTTGGAGCTGCAGGATTAATTGGCTGGGTCATTGCAGCTCTGAACACTATTTTTGGTGTTCTGGTCCAGAGAATGGATATGAGAGTTCAACACCAGGAAATAATGTATCCCCTAGAGAAACTAGTTGTCAGCTTCCTAGTAAAGAATAAAAATTGCACATAATTTCAGATAAGTGGTCTTCAATCTTGGTTTTATAGACCATAGTGGTCCACAGGGTACTTCTAAGGGTTCTGAAAATCATAACTGAGACAAGCAAATCTGTTGCTATTTGAAGTGAATTTTGTACACGTCTCAAAGAAGTTCTAAGACTTCTATGTAGTCATAGGAAACTATCTAACAAGCTTTGTTTCCTCTCACTGGCCTCAAAATGTGAGAGTGTATGGAGGTTTTAAAACACAGTATTAATTCTTGCCTTCTTGTTATAAATGATACTGTATAGAAAAAATAACAGTAATTAGATGAATTTCTATTATTAGAAGTCATCTCTTCTACTTTCTTTTCTCAGGATGTAAGAGTTTTAGGGTTTTAGTGCCTACAATTTCAGGAATTGTATGCTATTAGAGAACAGAGTGGCTTAAGTGTACAGGACAAGGTACTGACAACAAAGGTGAAGATGTGAAAATTGTGAAGAGTTTGTTAAAATTGCAGAACAGTTCTGGTACCATTTTCCCCACAAAGATTTACCAATGGAGATTTAGCCTGCATTCACATTTTATCACACAGATACATTCCACAGAGCTGTAGTTTTGGAGGAAAAGGCAACTGTCAGTAATATGTAGTTAGCCCTGGGGCATGAAATATTTGGCAGTTAAATAGCTCAGAAATTAATCTCTTAGCAACTTCTATTCTCTGTTTAGTGTCAGTCACATGCCAAAGATGAAGTGCTGGGGGCTTAAAGAATTTGGTGTTGAAGTTAATTCTGTACCCTTTCTCAACAAAAGGCCTTGTAAAATAGGGAAAGACAGATATCCTGTTGTGTATAAAAATAATGCTGAATTGGTTAATATGTGAATCATAATAAACTGGTGGGTCTTACTGCAGAGATCAAGTTGTGAATCCACTTCAGTACAGAACATTTCTCAGGACTTGGGGATAGATTGTGCTTTTCCAGCATAGGTACATTTTCTTTTAATAAGGTAGTTTTGCTTTAATTCTAGAGGAATGTAGCCATGCTGACTTAGAGTGTGGCTGGCTACAGTAAATATATTTCAGCTACTCCAGGTTTACAACAGTATGAGAAGAGTCTGTTGTGTGTATCATCCCATGAGCATGGAATATTTCAGTGCACAGAACAGTCAAACGTGAACATCAGAATATTAGAATTATGATTTATGGTCTTTCAGGTTTGGTGGGAATGACATTTTGTAACTCTAGATAGGCTGATGGGGTCTGTACATTAGAAAAGCAGGCTATGTTTTGCTGCTGGTATGAAATCCTTGTTGGCTGGGCCAGAAAAAATGTGACAAGAGAGTGAAAGAAACAAAAATAATTTGCCAGGAAGCTGGTAATTCTTCTCTGTTTGCCCCTGAGGCAAATTACCTTCATTGCCTTTCATCTGCCCACAATGTAGTACTTTCACTCAGAAAGCCTTTGTGACAAGACCTATCTATAGAGAAGAGACATTATCTGCTCTATGTCCATTAATTTCTTGGCTGAACTCACTATCTCTACTTGCTACTTTACCTATGACGCACCAAAAAGATGGTAACAATGATTTCTTTTGTTACCTTCTTACCTTCTCCTCATCCCCTCTCCCCAGTTTAAGATTATATGAGAGTTTTGGTTGGGTTTGTGTTTTTTTTTTTTTTTTTTTAATGACTGAAATTCCACAATTTTTTGCAGCTGTTTAAGGTGTCAAGTGATTCATGTCAAGAAACTATTGCACAGGTGAGGAGGATTTGACAGGGTAGGCTTCCCAGTAGGCTATTCTAATGTCTTTTCTTTATATGTAGTGTGTCTTTGAGAAAAGGGAGGAAAGAAAAAAAGAGCCTCCTGGAAATACTTTAAAATTTTCTGGAAGTTTGTGTTAAAGAAATGGAGTCCCATTTACTTCCAGGACCTCCAGAATGTCCACAAGATTATCTGGGGTTCAATAACTTTTTTACTAGAAAACGAAGCTTCTTTTCATAAGCTTTCTAGATGAGTCTTGATTTCTGATTTAAGGTTTTCACACAGCAGTAAGTATATGCCAACAAAGAAAAATATGTACTCCTAAATATATTGGCACAACATACTTTGAATGTAATGTTTTTAATTTTGTTTTAGAGTGAGTTGTGTTGGCTATAAATCAGTACCCTTTAAACTCTGGGAATATTCATTATAAAGGCCTTTGCCCTGGAATAGTTTTGCACCCCAGAGTACTTTACAGGGGGATGATAAAATGATGGATTTTATTTATAGGCGGTTGCTGCACACCTTTACATTTTATCAATCATTTACATCAAGAAGAAAAGCCAAAATGAGAGAAAGCAAAGACCGAGGTAGATTTTATGCAAGTAGAATAAATCATGAGAGCTTGTATTGTCAACCTCATACAATTGGGAAAAAATTGTGAAGCTGGTTTGAAAAGTACCCGATGTTTCTTAAAAGAGGGGGTTTATCTTCTTGATTTTCATTTCTTTTGGGAGAGAAGATGATGGAAAGGAGGTTTCTTTAGAACAGGGTTCTTACACACCATTCCTGCTTATCTCCAAGCAATCCACAAAGACTAATTCTGCAGTTTTCAAATATTTTGATGAATTCTGAAATTTTAGATAATTGGTGCTATTAAAACTGTTAGTGCCATGAATTAGATGTGCTTATTTCAAAATCATCTTGAAAGTAATGGATAGACTTAGGTTAGAAAAGAAGCTACGGTAAATGCATAGGAATTATTTCCCTCTGCAAGAGCCTATTATGACTCTATAATTCATATGTACATTCTATAAATCCATACTGCTGTTCACATAAATACATGTTCAAGATAATATTCATTCATGGTCTGATATGTGAAATCATTAAAATTTTTGCATAAATGTATATTAAGAATAATACTCACATAGAAGTAAATCAGCTTCTTGTAACAAAAACAGGGTATGAAAGAAGTATTCCCTTTAAAGAACACATATAGAATATATTTCAATTTTTACAGTGAATACTGTGGATATAAATGCCAAATTATGCATACATAGGACAAAACTATTTTTACAAATCTACCACGGCTATGTCTCATCTTGTTACAAGTATCTATTTGTGGTAATCCTGCATAAACCAACGGTGTAACTCTGGAGTCATTCTGACAGACCGTCCTATCAAAGCAATCCTGTCAGTTGAAATAGACTGTAACCTGGTTATTATGGCTGGTGTAAGTGAGACCAGAATTGGGCCCATGCTCTTTTAAAACTATTGGAACTTGTAATAGTGATGAACTGAATTATTATTTTAGAGCAATTTTACTATACTTTAATTCTGAAATGAAATCAACCATCACTTCCCTCATCATGAGGAAAATCAAATCCAGAGATACATACCATCACAGTGTTCCTGGTAATGTAAGCTCAAGGAGTCATTTTTGCTTTATACTAGTTTTATACAATGATTTCACTAGTTGTGCAGATAATATAACAGGCATTGGGACCAGCTCTGCTAAGTTCAATACCACATTATTTGTTGGGAGAAGGTGTTCACCACCAAATGCTGTCATGGCTGCCTATTTTGGGGACAATCCAGATGCTTGAGTAAATATTATAGGGACAGCCAGGAGTCCTCAAGTTTAGATATTTGCTAAAAAAATTTCACTACCAGGCCTAAATCTGAGCCATCCTTTTATGCTTTATGTTCTACATTTGTATCAGCAAGGCAGTGTATGTGACTTCCAGCATGTTTGGACTCTTCATATCTCCTTGAATGTCTGCAGAAGATCACGGGCAAATTACAGGTCGGATTTTAATCCTACCTGAAAATTGTGAGAAGTCATTAAGCTGTTAAACTGCATGGGTTCAGCCCAAAAATTTACCAAACAGAAGTAAAGGCACCAACAGTCACTCTGGGTGGTGGAAAAATTCTTGCTCTAGGTGGACAGGCAGAAAACAGATGAATTAGTCAAAGTATGTACCAGTAAAAAGAGCACATTGACACAACTAGAGCTAAACTTGTTAGAGTAGTACAAGCAAAACTGTAGTGCTTTAGTTAAATGGAGATGAAGATTCTTATTTCTTGTGGATTACTGTATGATGAGCTTTGATAGATGTTTGGTATCAACATCATTGGTATCAGAATGGCGCAATGCGACTAATTGTGAAGAATTCACAATGAGAATTCATCATGTCTGGAGAACCCTTTAGCAGTGTTTCCTGCTTTTAGTATATTGTGTGGTTTTCTTTTACTTTTAGCTGATATTTAAGAATAATGCAAGGCGTTTGATAGAAAAAGAGACACGTTGCCTCTTCTAGGGACACTCCTGTCTGCAGATGGGACAGTTTCCACATATAGATCATGTTTCTGGGATTTGCTGCTATAGCTATCTGACAGAATTGGAGATTGCGGATCTCAAGGTCATTCCAGAGTCTCCTGTTTCATTTCAGATTTTTATTTTATTTAGTGGGCTTGGATGTTTGTGAAAGCAATTTTTATGTGCTGAAGATTTTTCTGAGTTTCATTACCTGACAGGGTCTCAGTTTCATTTCTTCGAACACTTGTGGTATTATACTCTAAATCCTTACCTTAGCCCTGATGGCAGTGGGGACACTCAAGCCTCTCCATCTTACGTCATATTATTTTACGAGGACATGAATCTCTGTGCTGAAACCAAATAGTGGGACATGTCTACACTGCAGCGTGAGACAGGCATAACGCCAAATAGAGTGAAATATACTCTCCCAGGCTCTGCACAGAGCCACAGGTTGTGACTTTTGGAACTGCTACAGAGAATGATAATCAGGTGCTATGGGGAAGGCTGGTAAAGCTGTACTTGTACTGAGTGCTTTTGGTGTAGCTCAGTCAGTTCTAGTAATCCCTTCAAGGACTGTATTGACTCATCTGTCCCTTTACACACATATGACTTCAGGGCTGCTGCAGACTGGAACTGTGTATGTAGAAACTTTTAGGTTCCATTTTGAATATAGCACAATGTGCAGTGAAATCCAGGCACGTGGGAAGTTACAGGAACAACATGGTATGTGGAGCTTCCCTGTAATACATGGAAAACATTGTTGAGCGCCGCAGATGCAAGGATATGATAGATATGGTGTCTTTTCCTTCCTACTTCTGTATTAGGAATGCTCACAAGGGATGTGGGAAGCCAAAATTCAGACTTTTGTCTTTCTGACAAGTGGGAGGCCTACTTTCAGATCTCTGTTTGAGTAAAAATTAAAGTTGAACTTGGATGAACACCAGCCTATTTAGCAAAATGCAGGACTTTGCTTTATCTTCTGTCAGTGATGTTAATCTAGTTCTTTTTTCTATTAGAATCTTTAATCCAAGGCAAATCCCAGGAGAATAATTCTTAAATTAATCTATGCATATAATTCTTAAGTTGACCAAAATGACATTTTTCTGCAGTCTTGTGAATAGAAAATGGTCCTACTTTGTCCTGCATTTTGAATGCTTTATTTTTCAGTGGAAAATCACTTACCAAAACAATTGTGTATTTGTGTATTGTTACATATTTTTCCTGAATTATGAAAAATTAAAACTCTGGCAACACACTGTTTTTTAAAGATGTGGATTTGAGTCAACTATAATGGCTGAAATAGGTTGGAGAATCCAAATAGCACTAAGATTTATGGATCAAAATTAGATGTGATTGGCTGGACCGGAAAAAACTGTTCTATACATGCAAACGTCTACGTGACATTTCTAACAGGTGAATCTCTTTTTTACAATGGAAAGCTTTATGAATATGCAAGCATTTGAGAAAGTAATTCAAATGTATTAGAACTGACCCAGCAATTTAGTCCTTACTCCTGTTTCCACCTGCATGCTTAGCTGTATTTGCACAAGAAGCACAGTCTAGAGGCAGTAAGAAGACTCCCATTTCTGCTTCATCCTTATAGGTAGGAGGAGAGAGCACTACAAGGAGGAACCATTTTTTTTCTTTTTTTCTTTTTTTTTTCCTTTCAATATTCTGGCATTCATTCTCCCCATAGCTCCTGCCTAAAGACACATTTAATTATGTTGAACTTACTGTGGTAGGCAAAGCTACTGTGTTCCTCACTTTTCCCTCCCTGGAAATTATGCCTGTTCAGGGAGCAACTCATCTTGTTTTCTGGATAGTACTAATAAATACAAATTCCCTTCATATTCATGAGAGTGAATGAGCACAGGTCTGTGAATGGACTTGTATTGTGCTGTGCAGTGAAAGTGAGTGATTTTCTTTTTCTTGCTGCTTGAAAAAACATTCTAAAACCCTCCAGGTTCATTTGGAACTGATGTCAATATTTGGCACAAACACACAGTATTTTCAAGTTTTGGGGCTTAACTTTGGGCCATCTGTAAAAATAGCCATATCCTCTCTCCTTTAAGATGTCTGAAAGGTACAATGCCTGAAATCCCTGCTGTATAGAACTGCAACAGCACCAACTGGGTTGGAGATGTGGAGGTGTATCAACTTTAGCTGGTAGCAACATTAAGAATGTCTCTTAAATTAAAGGACCAGACTAGTACATGTACTGAGGCTCTGTGGGGCAGGAAATTAGGGGCTTTAATTTTCAAAATGAAATAGAGTCTTCTCTGATCTATTGTGGATAAAAAGAAACAAAACATTTTCTTCCTGGCAGTTGCCTAATTATTCTAATTGGAAAGGGAAGAGACTGTTGTGAAGGATAACATAAACACCTGAGAGTGCACTTAAACACAAGTAGCACTGAAAAGATGCCAACTCATTCTCAAGTGTACACTTGGTGTTCTCTGAATAGAAGTTAGGCTTGAAATTTGCATAGCAAAAGGTTCAGAGTGAGTGCCAGCACCAGAGTGGAATACATTTAATTAAAGACAACAGCAAAGGTAAATGATACTATTTTTTTTTTCTTTTCTTTTTTTTTTCCCCCTTTCTGCCTCTTGTTTAGGAGCTACTTGTTTCAGGATCAGGAGAACAGAGCAGAGTTTGTTGTTTAGCTCACAAAGTCATAAAAGGAGGGAGGGATCAGAGCTTTTAGATGTTCCAAATAACAGCTGGGTTCCCCCAAACTGCGATCTGGATTATAACTCTTGGAGATAGATGCATCCTCATGATAGCACTTCCAGAATAAAAAAATGTTTGCCAGAATGGCTCATGTTCGCTCTAGAAAGAGGGCCATGTAAGAAGTCTCAAGGAAATTCTCCTGTAATTAAAAAAGATTCCATTTTAAATTAAATGGTGCTAGTAAAAACACGCTTCAATATTAAGCCTAGATTTACCAGTGGGTGGTTTCTGGTTTGCTGCCAGTTCTCACCTTCTTTTCCCCACCTGAAAGGTAAGTTATTGATGTCCTTTTTCCCATTTCTGTTGCTCTTAATATGATTTCATATGAGGAAGTGTTCAAAACTTGACACAGGAGGGTGGGAAGGATCAGATATATAGCAAAGTCTGTATATTAATATCCACTAATAAAAATATCTTAAAATTCCTATTGATTCTTACTGTTGGTTATTATTTGGACAGAATTTTAAACCACCCCTATATTAAATAGGGTAAAGTTGTATTTAAGTATTAAGCTCTCATGGTCTAATATTTTTACATAATCATTATCAAGGTATAGAGCTATGTGGAGCTTGTGAAATTCAGTCTTACAGAATTTACCTAGGAAAGTTACCATATTCAGTTTTTAAGAATATTTGACTGATTCTTTTCTCCACAATGATCACAGGAATATATGTTTCTGAGCCCTACTCTATTTCCTCAAATATACAGTACAATTGTAGTCTCACAGAAAGTAGGTGTCTGGTAGCTCAAATAACTGTAATAAGTACAGTCGGTAACCTAGAGTTAAAAAAATCTTTAAAGAATGTAGAAGTCATCATAAATGTTTTTCAAGTCTTTAAAAGTAAAGAAATGTGCTTGTGCAGATATCCTGCAAAATACAGTGTTGCTTTTGTTCTTCAACAGGTAGAGTTTGATGGAATTTGTCAGAACTTTTGCACAGACTTCAGAAAGTTTCACAGAACTGTTGTGGAGTCTGTTTGTGTTAAACAGGGACAGCTTGGGGTACTGCTGTCAGTCAGGGGTCTGTTAAATGCCAAAAGAAATTCAGGTTTGTTGATTCATTTCTTGTCAATATTGAAATGGAGAAATGAACACTAGGACTGTACCAATAGACAAAAGGCTTAGTTAAAGCTTGTGTCAGTTCCTACTGAAGGGCTAAATGTCACAAAAGCATTTTGACAACTAATATTAATCCAGGAGACTGAGGGTTAATATCCCTCAGATATTAAGGTTAAGATCTACTGCCAGGTGTCCTTGTCTCTGTTGAATGTACTTGAATGTGACTTCATTTTTGTCTTGTGTTTAACAAATAGGTAAAACAAGGCCAGTGCACCGCACGACATACTCCCCATAGCTCTCTTTGGCAAAGCTTGTTGGTACAAAGTAGATTGATGGCATTTTATTTTTCTCCTACAGAAAAATATGAAGGAATATCCATTTTCTTTAAGAGGCAAACTGGAGAGAGAGAGAGAAAAAATGAATGATTCTTTACAAATCTTTAAAGAACTTGTTGCAGACGATGGCTTTGCTGCTTGGGGTCTGAGTGATGATTCTCAGTGGTAGATGAACTTCAGATTGTGCGTTCTTTTTGTGTGAACTGCATCAATATTTGCACTTGTTCCAGTCTCTGTAAGCTCATGAGAATCCTTGCCAGGTTCATCTGAACTGCACACTTTGCTCTTGTGATCTTGCAGCACTTTTGGAAAAACCCTGGTGGCTTAACACATCATTTGGAGATGTAAGCTCATCATGTTTTGTTTCAGAACCCAAGAAGAAAAATAGGTAAAGAGCAAGCTCTGCTTGGGAGGAAATATCCTGATGTGATTTATAAATCCACATGGATTAATCTATCAAGTTCTCATTTATGAAATATATTATGTTGACCAGCTATATTACTTTACTGATTCAAAAGTCTTGAAATTGGTATGAAAAACAGCAATCCATCATAACATTGAATTATGCGCCAGTGATGCATAGCAGTATCTCTCAAAATGCTTGATTTTTACTAACCATTATTTAAAGCAAAATTCATGTTACCTAATATTTTGCTTAGAAAAATATGTTAATACAGATATAAACGATGGACAGAATACATACCTAACTTTCTGGGCTTTTTGTTAGGGCACAAGGTTTACTAAGTTTTTGAATTCTTCTGAAGCCTAAGAAGGTGACCCTATTTCTAACTGTATTTTGCAAGTAATTATTATTGCTAGCAACTGTCAGAAGAAAGGACTGAAAGGTCAAACAGAGGTTGGGGTTTTTGGACACCAGCCATTGTGTGGGTTCCCTAGTAATGCTGCACAGGTATCAAAAATGCAGTATTAATGTTTTTGGAAAAAGTCCTTTCTTGTACCAGCAAGAATTTACCCTCTCTGAAAAACATTTATAACTACTACTATTTTTGATGTGGAGTGTGTTCCTTTATACAGGATTTCTTAGGTAGTATTTCATGCTCATCATATTTGAAGATGGGAAGAGATGTTTCTGGTAATTCCTATTAGAGAGAATCTTGTTCTAATGCAACTGGCTGTTCTGTATGAGAGCTGCAAGTACCCTGTGACAGCAACACCCTTGCTGTCTGTATTATAGCCTATTCATGTTGAAGAGTATTTTGCATCAGAAAAATGCCTCATTAACACTTGAAGAATGGCTGTGAATATATAGAACTGGTGGAGCAGAAATAACAATATAATATAGAACAGGCCATAGTGTACAAGGTGAATGAGACTTGAGGCTGGAATGAGAGAACAAGAGAGGAATGAATAGAAGAAAAGAATTGTGTCACTACCTGGATCAGAGTTGGTGCAGAATTTGATGTTTGTATGAGGAAATTGCAGTGTACCTCTCCTTCCAGAAGATGTAACGTTTTTCTCTGTGTGTTGTAATGTTTCTTAGGGTTGTTTTTACTGCAGCATATTTTAACAACTGAAGGTAATTAGTTTTCTGGTCCCGGTGCCTATCACTGTGATAACCTAATGCCCGTCACTTTTAAATTTATCATGTGGATGTACATGCTGTAGAAACTAAATCTAGGGTGCACAAAATTCCACTGTAGTATCACTGTAGTATCACACAATCATGATTAATTGGATCTCATATTCACAAATTGAGTCAGCAATGCATATCAGCAACCTTTATTCTTATCTTATTACATTGCTATTATTTTATTACATTAACACTTATGCATCTGTAACTGAGATCATAGTTCCAGTGTGGTAGGTGTGTAGGGTAAGGTAGTGTCTGTAGCCAAAGAGAATACTCTGGCTAGAGAAGGAGTAGGACAGGGAAGAGACATATAGAAATTATTAAAGATGGATAGATTTGATATTGTTTTACTGTATGTCTCAAGTACTTTTTGGTGATGAAGACCACATACAATGGAATCTGAAATGTTGTTCTCCCTATTTGAAGAGTTGAAAAACTTTCAGTACATTTTGTGGATGAAATATACCTGTATGGATGATGCAGTTTGGAAAACAAAAGTAAAATACCAAACAGCAAGTTCTTTTCATTCGTGAGAGCTATGGTACATAAACATCATCTCAGTGCGAGTCTAGATATATCCAGCTAAATCAAGAAGTAATTAAACTTGATACCAATTCGCTCAGTTTTCTTATGACCCTGCACAAGCACATGGGGAATGGCTAAAGACTAATGGTACAGGGACTGTGTGTCTAAGAGCTGAGCTGTGAGGGTCTCATTGCAGAGAAAAGCATAGAAATCAATTTGCCTGACCAAAGACCTGAAAAGTAAGGAGGATATTTAGGTCAATCAGCAGAAGTGCATAGGAAATTATGTTTTTAGATCCTTATATCTTTAGCAACACAATATAAGACTTAGCTTTCCTTTCAATAACAAAGTAATGGGAATTCTATCTCTTTGTTCCTTATTATCTGGAAATGGGGAGGATAAAGCAGATCAAATCAGCAAGAAAGCAGAATTACTTGATTAAGTTTTATATTTTAATAACCTGTGGTCTTGAGGCTCATTGCAAAGGTCACTGAAATCAGAGGAACCCTGCTGAATTTGGAGCAGGCTCTTGATCATTATATTAATGCTGTCTATTCTTTTACTCATGTACTTAACATTGCCATTTAGTTTTGCCTCTTAACTGGTTGCTTCACATAGACTTTATCATCTACAAATTGAAATCTGGCAGATGAATTTGTACAGCACTTTTAAGGACGAGGCCCTAAATCAGTATGTATTTAGCACTCGCTGCTGGCTACTCAAAGCAGCAATGTATGGCAGCCTTATTCTGCAGCTGTATGCTGTTTGCTGACACTTGATTCACCACACAGCTTTCTGTGATGGGATTTTTTTCTCTTTCTCCTTTTGTAGATGATTCAATTCTTCCCTTTAAAAGGCTAAGACCAATTACTATAGGGTTCAGGCCAAATCGTCTCCTGTTTTTTTCAGTGTCAGCAAGGATAAGTTAAAATGAGCAATGCCATTTTCCCCTTACATAACTGTATAATCCTTCACATGGTGCCTAATCCACTGGCTTAAGTGAAGAAACCAGCACTTCCTTTTATCAATGGTGAATTTGTTTCATTTCTGAATGCATGAGTACAAAATGGCATAGGAGTGGATATATGTTTTATATTGATAATACTGCTCCATTTGTACACTCCTTACATACAGAACTCCTGATATGGTACAGTATGTCTGTCTGTAACTACAAATGTGTTTCTAAGTAACCTGTTCATTATTGTGACAACCAGAAATAATGCCAAATTGTTTATGCTGGCAATAATGTGAATGTTTGGGATGACCATGAAATACAGCTTGTGTCTGGCACATAGTTTTAAATCCTCAATGTCATCTATACATCTTTCACGAAAAAGAAATGTGAGTTGTTTTGGCTGCATCCCAATGTTAGTGGCAAGAGAGAAAGATAGCTCCCATTGCATCAGCAAAAAGTATCTTACTGACCACTGTTTTAAAATTGTAAAGGTATAGGGGAAGAAAAAAGTACATCTAACGGCAAGGATGTGATCTCCAAATTCCTTAAGCAGGCAGCTGATGAGACAGGCAACTGATGCATGAACTACGCAAGGAGAGCTTGTGTGCAGCAGGCATCAGAGTAAGGAAGGCTGGATGGTGGGAGAGGGAGATGGAATAATATTCAGAAGTGCATTAGACTCTCATCCAGACCCGTTTTTTTCCAAGGGGTGACTGAGTTGTAGCATAACTAACAAGCTTACACCTCTATTGTGGACTTCTTCCTCAGTTCTCAGCTGAGAAGCAGGAACACCTCTTTAACTTTCTTTGCGTATGTTACAAATATAAAGAAATCCAATCCCAGTCAACATTACCTTAGCTCCACTGTAATTAGTATTTTCAGGTTGCTAGGTATACATGTTGATACAAGGTCAGGGTAAGATATTAAAGAGGAAAAACCTGTTACCTGCAGACTTTTCTCTCTTAGAATGAAATTAAACAAAAAGTAAACCATGTGTTCTTATGGGTGATGACTATAGGAACGGAACTGTTCTTTGACACTGTCGATATATGTGTTCCAGTATATAGAATCAGACTGTCAAAGCAGCCTGAAGTTTACCCCTACATAGACAGTGTAGGTAGTAATTGTTTGTCGAACGCTGGGGCTTTCTTTTTCTAGGTGATATGTCCATTTTAACTTCACATGTGCCTTCCCAAAACTATATTCTTAACTATGGCTTGAATAATTAAAAGGCCTTGGTGATACAAGGTTGCACAAAAGTACTCTTTGTTATATGTTATCAATGATATGTTGGAAGGCTTAGTATGTTGGTATGTTATCTATGCACATATTTATATATGTACAATTCCCATATACACAGCCAAACTAACAATTCTGCTTGTGTAACCCCAGCTAATGCAAATCTGGGAAAATCTGTAAGTGCAAAACAGCACTTAAAAAGGGAAATAAGGTGCACTGAGTCAGCTTTGAAAAATCCCTAACTAACGTGTTCTGAGGATTTTTGTCTTCCAAAATAAACAACCCAGAGCTTCTAATTTTGAGTTGTTCTTCAGTGAAGTGTCATATTTTGAAAATCACAATTGTTAAGCAGGGAGTAAAACAACTGTGTTGAGTAACTGCTTGTTAGTGTCCAGCTCTCTCTGCTCTGTTCTTAGTGTCAGCAAATGTTTGCATTTGTACCTTTGGAGATAATTTCGGTTCCCTGTTGGTGTTTGAGAACTAAGCATAGCCATTAGTGAAAATGGAGGGACAGTGTGACAGTCATGGGCCCAGCTGTCTAATGCACTCACCTGTTTCCAAGGTCTAAAAGGCTGGGTTTTTATTCTCCCCTAGCTCTACAAAGTGAGGATCATATAACGGATTGTGAAAGCTAAAATGGTAGTGTGGGCCTTTTAATTTCTTTCCTCTTTATTTTTTTTTAAAAGCACACTTTAAAGCAATCCATAAAGCCTAATGGTCAGTGCTTGAAACTCATCTGTCGTATGGTTACTACATTGATCATAGCTTTCCACCTCCCAGCTGCACATTGAGCTGTTGGAAAAAAAAAAAGAGTTTAAATATGATCTTCCTGGAATTAACAAAGCAACTGAATTATGTTTCAAAGGGATGCAAGGAAATACAATTTTTGAACATCTTTGTGGTCAAGAGGAGGGAAAGTATTAGGGCTTTGTTTTTCTCTTTCTTGAGCTAGTATCATTAATGTGTAATTCCAGTGCAGTCAGTGATGTAAAATTGGAGTGAAAAAGGAAGTCTTTAGAGCAGGAAGGAACAAAGCGAGACTCATTTCACAGAGGAGTAAATTCTGTGTTGTAGGCAATAAGTAACGGTCTTCCTACTATCTTCAAAGGAGATAGTCCCATTCTTCACCAGGAGGTGCTGTGTGAGGCTGTGTTCTCACAAGCACAAAGTTAAAGAAGCAGAGAGAGGATCTGGTTGTTGAGATTTAAAAAATTGCAACTCTATAATCTCAGGCTGAATTAATGCAGTGCTCTGGAAAGAATGTAGCACTCAGACAAATGAATGTTAACTGGATTGTGCCATCATATTCTGAGCATTTTTCAGGGATGAATAATCATCCCACGGGAAGAGGAAATCCCTAGAAGTGAATGCCATGATCATGTGGGAATGGATTGAGGATCACTTTGAAATTTTAAGTGTGCAGGTAATACTGTTCTTTAGGATTTCAGACTGTACTTGTTAAAATGTTTGTCTGTGGAAAGAATATTTTTAAGAATATTGACATCACTGTTAATTTGCATTCTTTAAGCAAGTTCCCCACCCTGCCCCCCAAAAGCAGAGATACGAAAGAGAAATGAAACTTTTCCTAAAGTTACCAGCCAATGAACAGCCAGATTTCATAGTGATTTGTAGCTGAGCCTGAACGCAAATACAAGAAAGATATTCAGCATTGTATGTATAAGTGATCCTATAAAAATGCACCTTTGTAAATGACCATTTATTCTTGGTTACTAGAAACAATGATTTGTGGCACCTCTCAAAGATTCAGTCCATTGTTCTGTGTACCCTGTGATGGACATCTGTGTGTATACATTAAATTGCATGCTTGATCTTTGAGAGATGCTGCATTGTAAGCTTTTGCTGATTGTGCCTGTCACACCGACTCCTTCATTGCTGATACTTTGTAGTATTATCAATAGTGTCCCTCAAACTGAAACAGCAAGTATAACAAGAAGTATCAAAATGCTGTAAATCTCCTGAACACCCAGGAAAAGACCTTTTCAGTTCAGATTCTGTGAAAGACATTAGGAAACTAGGTGTGGGGAAAGTAACTCATGACTATTACTTCATAAGACAAGTAACTTGCATATAACTGAGGGTTATATACATGTGATGCTGTATACTCAAAGATGAGCTTTTCTTTATGTCTACAGCAATTTCAGTAGCTTGTTGAGAGGTGCTGGTGAAGCAGGATTTTAGACCTTCATTGCTGGACAAAAGACTACTTGTCTTTATGTGGTAAATTGTTCAACTCCTCTTTCTACTAGACAGGGGGACTCCTCTCATTTGTGTAATGGCTGTTTAAACTGAGCATAAGGCATGTCTGTATTCCATTTACTCTCATTTTATTCTGCCAGAGTACAGTAAGGGCCTTAGTGAAAATGAAAATCAAAGCCTCTTAAGCCTTGAGTATCCCTTTTATTAAAGTAATTTCAAATCATCGTGGTTTCAAATGCATTTTGTTGTATACAAAAGATCTTGTGCTAAATAACTGGGATATTTAACATGTCATTTCTTTTGGAGGAATCGTGAACTTGGAGATAGCAGAATAATACAGAGGTATATATATGACTATTAAACTGTCATGAAAAAGCTTATTGAATATCCCCAGTAACTGCTGTAGAAACCAATTCCCCACTCCAGACTTCTCCAGATATGTAGGTCGGGCACTAGAAATTAAACTCAGAAGCTTTTGCTGTCAAGTAAAATGAACAGACTGCAATGTTGAGAGCCTGGGTGTGAGAGGATTGCTCAGGGCAAGAAGGAAGTTAACTTGGGTAGTTACCAAGAACTGAACATGGAATCAAAGCTCAGGATAGAAGGTTAGGCACCTTGGTCATGTGGGGATTAACTATTTGTACTTTAGAGAAGAGGATATAGAGAATTAGAATTTGGAAGAAGATAGCGGTTGGAAGTTGATTAAAAAGACTAAACAAGTCAGGTGCTTTTCTGTGCCTGGAGGAAGAGCAGGAGAAGACAGAGACTACAATTGATATGTTTCCACACTGAGCAAGGAGTTGTCTATGCCAAGTCCATAACTGGATACCAAATTTGCCTCGGAGGATAAAGGATTTAGGAGAAGTGGTTTGGGAACCTAATTCTTATGTGCTTTGAGAATCTGATGAAAAGCCTTTGAAGTTCTGTGTCTCTGCTACAGTGAGGACAGTGAAAATTGATCCCGTGCATTCCAGCAGCCATTGTGTGTGAGTTACATTTTGATTAGTTTCCACATAGGTTTTTACATTGTCCTCCTTCCAGTCTGCCTTATCTGTGGAGCTGGTGTTCTTGGAGTATTCCATGCTGGAGACTTAGCTCATAGGGTGTGCTGGCCTCTTAATTTTTTTAAATTTTGTTTCTTTTTTTGGAAAGCTCTGTGCATTTGCGAGGTCCTGGAGAAAGGAACCTGCAGTGCACCGTGTTCCTTAGCAGATAATCTCTCTGGAAGATCTGTAGTGCATATGGCAGGTATTCAGCTTGCTGTACCTGCTCGCTACTATGATGTACCAGTGTGGTCCCTCTCTTGTTTTTTTCAGGAGTGGGACGAAGTCCTCTCACCATTTCTGCAGCCTGTGACCTAGCTTGGGACATTACACGCTTTGTGGAGCCTAAGCCCCTGCTGCACGGGAAGGAGGAAAGGGGGCCTTGTTCAGATGAGAAAGAAGGATTTCACCTGAATTTATTAATGTTGTAATAGCATCTAGAGCCTGCTCTCTGGGAGAGCTGGTACTTTCTGTTCAGAGGGTAAAGCTACAGTCCACCTTCTAAAGTGCTTGCAAATGGTAAAGGCAAAGAAAGCGTGTGGCTCTATGAAATGGTCTGAGAAACACCAAAGAAACCAATGGGGTTCCGATTAAGAATAATGTGTAGTGGTCACAAACAGCAGCTGCCTGAGTCACTGCTGCCGTTCTGCACTGATCACAGAGTTAAGGAGCTGGAGGTGACAAGGGAGAGGAAGGGAGGGAGGGCTTACCCTCCCTCCGCCTTCTTCCTGCTTCCTACAGTGCCTCTCAGGAGCTACTGCAATGTATTTTATGTATTTATGTATTTATGCTGGTAGCATAAAATCATTGCTAATTGTGGAACACTATTCCTTCACTTTTATCCCACTTCCTATTTTCTACACTTAAGGGCTACTCTGCTCCACCTCAGGGAGTGACTTCAGTTCTTTGGTGTGGAGAGCATCTTACACTGCCATAAATAAAGCCAGGTTATTGTGACGCTCTCTTACCTGAGGATCTCCAGATATCCTGCAAAATACCGATTAATGTTCCTGACAGCCTCGCAAAATAGAGTAACTAATCCCACTTTACAGGTGGAAAAAATGAGGCCCGAGGAGATTGATGGTCTGATTTTTCAGTAGTACTAGGGTGGGTGCCTGGCATTGCTGAAAGTCTAACATAAGGGATTGGTCCAAGGCCACACAGCAAGTTGGTGGCAGTGGGGAGAAGAAATACAATCCTGACACTCGGTCTTTTGAGCAAACCACCGGATGACACTTAAAAAGCACTTCTGGGGATGAAAAGTACTATATAATTATTGCTTCCAATAAAAATATTTTCCTCTTAAAGTAAAGCTTTTCTTTTTTTATTACCACTGACTTTATTAAGCCCATGTGATTGTCTTTCTTTGTTTAAGCTGTTGCAGTGCAGATCATTGAAACCATGTAAAACATTCAGACTCTGCATGCAAAATTTATGTAGTTAAAATACATTATCCACTATATTGAAACATTTTCTTGTAAAAATATTGCCTCTGCAATTCACATAAGCTTTAAACAAAACAAAACAACCCTTAAAAATAGCTATCCATGCATGAGCATCCCTCAGAAATGAAAACTCTCGTTACATTAGGGCAGATGAATCTTGGACCGTGTCATGCTCAATTTTAATCTCAGTATATCTTTGTGTAGCTTTTTCATTGCAAAAAATTAAACATAGCCTGAGGTGAACCATTACTAGCTTCCTCCTGTAGAGCAACATCTATAACTAGTGCCAGTTCATGGCAGTGAAGTGTTTGGTGACATGTTTGTACCTGTGGACCTTAGTTATTGGACAAGGCATCAGGAAAGAGGGGAGGGCAAACTGAGAACCAGTGCATGAAAGCATGAGGGGAAATTGCTTGATAATCCAAATGTGGAACAGAAAACGGGAACAGAGGTAACACCTAAAGCAATAAAAGCTAAAAGCAGATGGCCAAGAAATCTTTAGGTTTTGGTCATGAAGTAGTACCTTCAGTATGTTATTTATAACTATTAACTGGCAAGGTGGTCTTGCAAATACCAAGAAATACAAAGAGGCTGAAGTGCAATCATTGTCATAATTTTAAGTCTTCATTTGACACGTGTATCCTCTTTGCTACTGTAAAACCAATGATTTAGAGAAATATTGTTGAGACAATGACAACATGTTAGTGGATGAAGATCGCTCTGCCAGTAGAGTAGCTTGTGTCCTGAAATGCTACACGGTATTGAGTCAACCCACTTCATGTTTTCCCCCACCCAAAAAAACCACCTTTATAATTATTATTGAAGTAAATTAATCCACTGGTTTGATTGATACCAGACTTTGGCTTGATTCCAGCTAACTGAATCCTGAAAAGAAAAAAAAAATAACAATAAAAGAAGAAAACAGATGTGTCAGAGTTGCATACAGAAGCAAGTGATTGGTTCTTAAAAACAGCAGGCAGTGTCAGAAGGAACAGAATCTGTATGGAAACAGTAAATGTAGACAAGGGTCACAAATGATTTGGGGACAGTCTTTGCTGAATTGCATTCACACCTGCTGGTGCCTTATTGCCAAGCATGGATCACACTTATAACAACATTATTTTCCTTTGTTGAAAAGTCTTGCAAAATAGCTATAAACTGTGTCCCACTGCATTACCTTCAGCCTGTATTTTTAGCTGTATACTGTCCTTTTGGAGCAGAGGCTAAGCAAAATATGTAATTTTTAAATGACAATGTTTAGTTTCCATTTTACGGTGGTGTGACTGGCCAAAAGAGACACTCTGAGTCTAAGTTCTGCTGTCTTTTTTTTTTGAACTAATCAGTTTTCTAATGAACTTCTTTACTGGATTCAGGTTAATCAGTTGCTGATTTCTTTTAATTGACTCCTTACATTGCATTTACTCTGCTTGATAATCTGCAATCAGAAAACAGTACTTGTTTTTAAATATGATATGAGAAGAAAGACTGTAACATTAAAAAAGAGACTCTATAAAAGATGATTCCAATCAGACCTTTGTCTCTTTGAGGTCTCTTTGACCTCTGCAAGCCATAATTTACCGCAAAATATGATTCTGAGTATTGTTTTTCAGATTTTCTGTTATGAAATTACAACTGTGCAAGAAAGAAGGCAACAATCCTTTTTGAAATTCAAATAAAAATTTCCAATAGAAACTTACTGAAACTCAGTATGTATTCACAATGAGCCTCTTAAAAAAAGACAACACTGTCAGTGTAAACCAAAACACCTACATCATTACACTGTTTATGCAGGAAAATTTTTAAAGTGGAAAAGTACACAATTCAAAATATACCAATGCTGCATACATGCTGTACTTTGGAATATTTTTACCTTATTTTAAAGAGGGAGCAAAAAAAATTGAAATGTTGTTTTTCTATTTTCATTCATTCTAAGCTTTCAGTCAGGTAGGTTTGTGACCTGAATATCTTCTTTCACTTTTGGGTAGTCTTATGAATTTTATTGTGTTTGCTTTGGAGGATGTTATGATTTAAGACTTGTCAGCTGTGTGCCACTTCTTCATGGATGTGACTTGCGTATCTAAAATATGCATTATTACTTGTTTACTAGGCCATAAAATATATATATTTTTGAGAGCCTCAGAGGTCTTTGACTTTAAGTATCAATCCTGCTTCAAGCAGGAAGACCTATTTTCATAGTTCCTTGTGGGAAATAGAAAGTAGACAGAGTTACAACTTACTATTACAGAAAATTCACTCTGATCTCGTATCAGCTTTTACTCTCTGAAATCAAGTTTTATGTTGACTATCACCCCAATTTGGTTATATTTTTATAAACTATGGCTGCTGACTTGCAGCATCCATTTAATTCTGTCTGTCTTTAAAAAAAAGCAGAATTGCAGCACTCTTAGTAGCAGAAACAAAAGGGCTTCTGTTTCTATCGCTGGCAGCACTGTTTCTAGCTCAGTCTATTTCACCACAGAGTACTTGAACTTTCTCAATCTGCTAATATGTGTTTTGAGTAGTTTTGGTGTGTTCTCATGCTTCCCTTCTTAAGATCTGTATAGTCAAGTTTCCTTGACTGGGGTGATAGGGGCTGGGAAACCATAGGTGATGAGAAAGCTTGAATAAAAGACATGAAAGGAGGCTCTGGGGAGTGCACTTCAGGGCTGCCTCCACAACACTGCATAGAATGAGGGATTCTTAAATTTAGCTCAGACCCTGCTGCCTCTGCTTTGCCTCCTGGAGGGTCACTGGGGTTTCTTCTTGTCGTTCTTGCAGTGTTCTAGCTCATAAGAATACTCATAAATATAGCTACAGTGGCATTAGGCACTACGCCCTCTGGAAGACTTTTGGTGTGATTGTGTGTTTCTAGACTATGTTTATCAATACTCTGACTCCCAGGAAGGCACTGTAAATTGGCTCTACACAGACCTACAGCATCAATGCTGGCACCTTTTGATTTCAGTTGACCTACAGTGGAAGTCGACTTAGATTCATGTGATACTCTGCTTTACCTTGAAAACCTTGTTTAGAACAGAGCTTGCTCCCTGTGGACACGGTTTGTCTCTCTAACATGGCTAACTTGCAAACAAGTCAACTGTCAATCGATTCTTTAGGTAACTATATGAGCTAGTGAAAAGTGCCTAGACAGAAAGCTGTAAAATATCCCTTAATGTGTCATGTTGAAATGTAGTGAGACATAATTCACGGTGCATTTATTAAGAGGGCTTTGAATCTACCTCTGTGATCTTTAATCTTAAGCAGTTCAATTTTTCTGAGATTGACTAGTTTGGGTAGTGTCTGAGTTCCCAAATACATTTTCTTTAAGGTTTTATTACCAAATCAAGGTATGGGAGGGAAGTGGAGGCAACAGTCACAGCAAGTGACCAAGACAGATGAGTTGTCTTTCAGAGGCTGAAATATTTTGAGCACTGATTTGTTTTGTTCTGGTTTTAATTCTTTCCCAGTCTTGACAGAGTTGCTTTTTGAAAGATGTTTTAAGAGAGAGAACATAGAGTTCACTGGAGAATTAGAAAAAGTTATCCTACTCTAATTCCACCATTGTTATTATGTCAGTACACCTGTACTTTTCACTCTGGCAGCCATAGTAAGCAGATACATCAAAGTAAGTATTCTCAGATGGGAAAAGGCTTTAACTGTATTAATGTTTTTATGTATCGCATTCATGCTGGATTAACCACTTCAGGCAGAGTAGTGACTTTAAATGAAATAATTATTTTTTTGCCAAAACTAAGTGAAAAAAGAGGATTTAGATAGACTGGAGAGCCAACAGGATCTACCTGAGTATCGTTTTGAGAATGAGAACTTTGGCCATGCAGCTACAATTTAACATGAGTCACATCTGCATGTTACTTATATTCAGGAATGTCATGTGCATTCCAGATCTTAATGATACACTTTAAAGACATTGAGACTCTATATGAAGAGTATTAGAAGTGTGGAGATGCAAAGATAGTCAAAATTTTGTTGTGTTTTTAGTTTGCCTATTGGTCTCAGAGGAATGAAATTAAAAAGATTTCTTCCTGTGGATAGCTTTTAAATCAGTTCATGCTCTTTTCTAAGTGGGATGAATGTGTTATTCTCTGTTTCCAAAGAATTCTTTTGATCCTAACTGTTGAGTTGAAGTTTATACAATGCAACTTCTATGTAAGCAATATTTTCTATTGATCTTTTAACGATCCTATTAGTTTCTTTCATTCCCTTAATAGAAATTTTAGCAGTAATAAAAGATAGAATTGGGCAGTAATTAGAACTGTGATTAGTTATAACATGTGTTTCTTTACCAAAGCAAAAACCCAATAAAATGTAAATTAAAATAATGGAACTGTGTCTAGCTATCTTGAATTATATTAGAACGTTCACTTTCTCTCCTTTCTAAGGATTAATACACGCTTTAAAAAGTAAATGCTTTTATTATGCAAATTCAAATTGCAGTGCACTAAGTGTATTACTTTGCAAATTGCTCTTTCTCCCCCACAAATGATACAAAAAATGAAATGACTGTATGAAAAGATGTGGATGGTTGTGCTTTCAGGTCTTGAGCCTACAAACATTCATGTCAATAACCCTTGCTAATTAAAGTGGTCACACGGGTTTCTGTGACTCCAGTCATGTGTAAAACTGAGTGTGATGCAGAACATGGATTTGCATAGGCAAGCTTGGGTTTTGCAATTGAGCAATGGGATCAGGTTTTTGGTCCCTGTCCAAAGTGATTTCAAAAGCTGTCATCTCTGCAGAGGACTAAGCATGTTATGGTTGGTGGTAGCTGCCACCATTTAATCTTAGTTCTGAGAAATTTCACAGTGGCTTGTGAGATCTTATTCATGATCGTTAGGTCATGCACCAAGGTATTTTTTGTGCCTGTATTACGTGACCAGAACTTGTGCCTCTTCTTTGCTTGATATGACTATCCAGAGAAAACTGAAAGCTTTCTGAAACTGAAAGCAATTGTCAGGGTATAGTTTTTCTGTAGGTCTCTTAGCAGCTGTTCTTACTCATCATTTCCTGGCTCTTTTGATTAGAGTAGCTGTCTCCAAAAATTATAACTAACAAAAAAATAACTAGCCAAGGCAAAGCTTGACTGTGCTAAACAGTGATCACATTCAAGCACAACCTCTTAAGCTTTTTCTTGTTGGTGTAGAAAAGTGCTCTGCGATCAGGACTTGGGAGGATCCCGTGCAAAGGGACACGCTGGGCTGTGCGTTCCAGCCAGGTTCCTTTGGGCAGGAGGGACAAAGCCAGTTATGGCACAGTCTCTTGGACATGGGCTTGCTGTCTCTTCTGCTCTTGGAGCCCACAAGGCACATATGTAATTAGCTGTCTGCTTCTGGTGGGCGGGAGAACTCGGCACAGGGGAAATCTCATGGCACTGTGCTGGGAAATGAGTCAAGCCATCAGGAAGTGAGACAGGAGCTAATTTGTGTGGGTGTCACAGTTTGTAAAAAACTGCTTTTGAAGCTACATAAAATGGCCTTGCCAGCTCATTCACACAATATAAATTAAGAGAGGAAGGGGCTTCAGAAATATGAGTTAGGGCAACGATGGGTGGTTGATGTTCTCCTCTTCTTCCTTCCCCCAAATATTAAATATTTGAATTCCATGTGTAGCGTAGCCACAGTTACTGAAACAGCCTACTCTGCTGCCACAGAGTCTCTGCACTCTCAGCCAGAGTAGCCTGGTTTGTGCTTACAGAGAACAGAATTTAAGTGTTCAGGTTGTTCAGCAATGTACTCAGGTGAAGATATTCAGTCAGTCTCTTTAACTTTCTGTTTCTTAGTCAGTGGAAATGTCAGCATTACCATAACTTAATAGCACAGTCTGGGCAGGCAGATTGTTGGATTTGTGCCTGCTTCATCAGATCCGTAACCTCCTCAGCAAAGCACTTTACAGCATAGTGTTGCTGTAACATCTCCTGTTGGAATCAATTATTTTTGCACTACCTGACCACAGTATCTTTCACATGCTCATGTAAAAGTCTCAGTTGCTGTGAGCAGGTCTCCTGATTTGTCCTTGGCTAGGCTGTGTGCTGCTCCTCTGACCCTTTTTCTTTCCTAGTTAAGGACATGTAATGTTACTGAAAACCCTGGAAATGCAGCACTGAAATGCTGCACTTGCTCTAATAGTGCATACACGTATATATAAAAATACCATCTTACTGATGGCATCTCACCTTAGTGAGACCGGAATCTGTTCCTTTTTTTCCATGTACTGTGAGTGAATTCCTGCACATTAGAAAGATGTGCAGTTTGGTTAGAGCCTATTGTCTTGTTTTTTTAGCATCTTAAAAAAAAACAAACCAAAATGAAACCACAAAATTATGTAAAGCAAAATGACTGTCCTGTGGTCAGGCTGTACTTTTATTAAAGCTTTTTAACTTTTGTTGCATTTGCTACTGTTTGGATGTGGGGTAACAGGGGATCCGGGGGATGGTTTGAACTTATTAGTTTCCTTGAGCTCCCAGGCCCTCAGCCAGATTCCTGTAAGTTTGAGCTTAAAGTTTTATGGCCTATATTTTGTTCTTTATGGGAAGAAACACCATAGGGAGTTGTACTTCAAAGAATCAAGGTCCCTTTTATGCTCTTTGAACTGTGCTGGTAAACCTTCAGACAGGTTACACACTGTGACCGCTGCTTAAGAGCTCTCCTTCAATCACTCTTTTACTCTGGCTTTTTAAGGGAACCATAGATCTTTGGGATAAAATTGAGAAAAGAGAATACAGGACCTTATTGGAAACTGTGCATTCCTCTAGATGTGTGTGAGCAAGATGCAGCTTCCTGCCTGAAGCGGTGTGCTGCTTGTTACCCACAAATACTTCTCATGTACCTGCTCTTCTTTTGAAGAACACTGCTTCTGTATTCTCTCTGCAGCCCAAATCCTGACTGATGCTGGTAGGAATATGGATTTAGGCCTGGCCATGCCAGTAGGGAAGGACTCCTAGCTTTGACATGAAACATTCACATAAGTCAAAGTGAGTCTTTAGGAAGATGGCATTTTTTTCCTGTATTAGTACACATACTTTCTGATAAATATATCATAGGATAACATAGTTGTACATATACCTTAGCTTTTGAACATATTAAAATAGAAATATTGAATTGTTCTATTGTTTGCCTGGTGCAATTCACAAACGTACTGTCTATTCCTTTGATAATGGGAAAAAAGACCTTTGATTTTCCTTGCAGGTATGCTGTGGAGAGAAAGATGCAAGGAATAAACCAGTGTGTAATGCCCAACTGGCATAAGGTACGCCATAGTTAAGGAGCGTAATGATACTGTTTGTTCCCCAAAGGAAAATGCTGGGTTTGGAAACTGTACAGTGAGGCCAGCAAGTGCTGTGCACTCGTCAGCAGGCCTCTGCCAGAGCATGGTTTCCCTAGAGAAGGGATATGTTTGCTTCTCCAAAGTTGCGTTTGCTTCTCCAACTTCCTCCTCCACCCCCCTGCTCATTCATGCCAAATACGCTCTGCCCCCTCCTTGGCAAGGGCAGCCAGGTAAATGCAATGTGATATTTTCTCAGCAGCTCCTATATGGAATGCACATCCTTCTAAAAGGATGGACATTCTACTAAATCCCATATAAGCCTAATTCATTTGTTTACTGCTAAAGAATCCCTCCTTAACTGGCTACTTGAAGAAATTTAAATGAGAGCCATTAATTCTAACAGTTTTAAACATCCTACTGCTATCTTATGTGTTTAGTAAATTGAAAGTAATTAAGGTTAGTTGGTTTCAAAATATCCCTTTCCTGTCTGTGCAGCAGAGGTCATGCCATTGCTAATACAGTAATGAATTAAACACCCTTTATTGAAAATGTGGGTTTTATCATAAACTAAGCTGCTTTCTGAGGTGTAAAACATGAGTCATTCTGGAGAAATCCTGGTGAGAAATTCCGTTACTGACATATTTTGAATGTATCATAAAGTTACTGGATGTTTGTATGTGTGCATGCATTTTGTTTTCATATGAGGTAGCAGGAAAATGTTGTCTTTGTCCAAGTGTACAGGTGCTTCTTTTGACTACTTTTGCTCAGGTGCTGCCTCTTTGATGTGAATAGTTGGCCTGGGGATTAAATGTGCAAGCTTGTAAAATACGTGAAAAATGACCAAAGGGAGGCATTCACAGCTAAAGAAATAAAAGAAATAAAGAAGTTATAAAATATATTTTAATATGAATTTTCTGGAACCTTGGATGCAGAATCTAGCCCTCTTGGTGTTCATAAATTACCTCAATGTAGAGCACTAACAGCCATTATGTGTGTGATAGATATGTACTTTTTCCAACCTAGACTGGTTTTGAACTAAAATCGCTAAGTCTATGCCAAATAGAAATGCTGGTTTTGATATACAAAAGCAATATTTTCAGGGACAATGTATGCCCATCAGAATAGGTTTGTGTTGTTTCAGATGAACAGTAGTTTTTCTTTATTTTTAATTTGTTTTTTCAAAGGGGGTTTCTGTTGCCTTAGCGTACTGTATCAGTCTGCATTTTGCCTGGTCTGGGAAAGTAGCCTGTCCCTAGTACAGAGGGATAGGGGAAGGGGATGGGAAGTGAGGGAGTGATCTGGAGAGATTCCCTAATCTCCTCTGTTACTGGCTTAGTAGTATTTCATAGCATTTAATTTCCCATAATGAATGCAAGCCCAAGGCCAAACGCTCAGAGTAACATGATCAGATTTGTAACAGAGAATTTCTCCATGTTTTATGACTTTCCAGGACTCCCAGTATAGATGGTGGGGAAATCCTGGCACTGAGCATAGGAAGGTCCTTAAATTTGAGACCTAAATATGGCAGAATTAGGAATCTTTATGAGGAAAAAAGGAAAAGAGAGATAATTAAGCTTCTTTGAACAGTTTGTTCCTCAAATAGCAACTTCTTTACTCTCTCTTCTACCCTTATGTTAATGTGTTAATGCAGAAATGTCAATTATTCAATTTCCTTTAATCCCAGAGGATTTTTTCTGATTGATTGTCTTACATCCTGGAAAGACACTTAATAAGGCATCACACTGTAGTGTGAGGTGTGCCCAATTTCTTAAAATACAGAATAGCAGGTGATGTGTGAAAGGTTTTGATGTGACTTTTCTTGGCCTAGTGTGACAAGAATAGCATTAAGCAGTTAAATAAACAGTTTCTTTGAAAACCTATGTCCTTATGAGCAATTTGCTGAAAGTAATGAGCATTACTTTCCTGAAAGTAATGAGCAGGTATCTAAACTCTGCAATATGAATTGGTTTCTTGCTTGATGATCTGCTGATCTGACCTTACCCGTCATGTTGTTTACACTAAAGAATGCAGTGTGACACTGGTAAATGTGATGGTCTTGTAAGATAAAAAAAACTGTAAACAACATTGGAGAATACCGCGGAGAATTTCCTTCCCCAATTTTTTAGTGGCTTCTCTCAGACAATTGCATTTCCTTCTCCTTTTTTGAGAATGGTCTGGGAGAATAACTTTACAAAAGGAGGTGAAATTGTTCTCTTACCAGCAGGCTGTAATTTCACTGGGCTGCTAGTTGCAGAGATGCACTTGTCAGCTCTTAATTGATAATTGATATTTCAGACTGGTTAATGTTTAACATGGATGATAGGTTGTGCCACACACATTGTTTTAATAGTGTGGGTGCCAATAAGCAGCTATCTCCTGTCAGCTGTAGCCCAGACACTGCAAAAGGATCGCTTCCAATGACTGCACAGTGTTTTGCTTTCACCACTGAATATATTGACAAAAGAAGGTACTGGAGATAGTGATCAATGTTGTATGGATTAGTGCTTAATAGCTGGAATTTTGCACCTGCCAAACCTCAAGAAGTTGACAGAAAAAGGAATTCACACAGGTCATGTATCGCTTCTCCCCACCACCTCGCAAATAAACCTGAAGTGTCAAATGGCAATGACACTGAAATTTGCTGGCCAAAGTGCGTAACAGCTTATCTATTCCCAGATTCCAAATCCTTTCCTTTCTTGGAATGAAGAAACCGTGTAAATGAACTTGGTTTGGGTCAGATGTGTGCTGAGGGACCCATAGCAAATCAAGAACAATGAAATATGTCTTGCCGCTGCTGTGTCTGAGAAGTCTGAAGCATTGATCCTTTGATACTATAGTTTCCTTTTTTTTATTATTGGGGAATCTAGTGCGTGAAGAAGTTCAAATTGCATATTTTTTTACTTTAGTGATTGGATGGCAGTCTATTTCTACCTCAGCTACCATCACGCTGTAAACAAAAGCATTTGCTTTCCTATGTAATGTGTTGGTTGATAATTATGCAGAGGCAGAATCCCTAATCAGTGATATACAATGTGAAATAAAAAACTCCAGCTGGCTCTTATACAAGCAGTTTCTATCTGAAAGTCAAGCTTCTTCATTCCTACTTGGGTATGTGAACAATCTTTCTTTCAAGAGGATCTGAACATGTACTGCTCTCGTTGAAATCAGTGGGAACTCAACATGTCTGAAAATTGTGCATCTTCATTAACTATGTACTAAGCTTGGGGTTTAAATATCTAACTTCAGGGTGTGAAAATTGTAATAACTGTTGTCTTCCACTAGTGAGGTATGCTATGGAAAATTGTTCTTTCATATATAAGTCCTGCTGTCTGCAGGTGAGAATTAGGATATCTGAATTCAAAGCCTTTAGCTTCCCCAGTGATTGACAGCTTAAAAAAATCTATCTTGTCTTCAGTGGAATTTAAGCGTAGGTTTAGCTTTAAGCCTGTGCTGAGGTGTTTTGTCAAACAGGAATGTAATACTGAATCCTGATCTTACATAGGCAGATAGAGTCCTAGAGCTTCGTTTCTCTTGGCTGCTGAACATATTCTGCAACATCCTAAATCCAATTACTTCTCCACAGCATCCAATTTAGTGCTTTTATTTTCTCCTAACCCTAAATACATTAGCATTCTAACAAAATTAAAACCCAAACCAACAAATCCAGACGCATTATTATTTTCCCAGGTGTGTGCTCATGAGTTTCTTCTCTGTGTGTGAAGCTGCTTTGAAAACCATTTGTTAGGATTCCTTCAATATCACACATTCTTTGGGTAAAGCCATCCAGGGGCATACACCTCGTAAGTCAGTTTGGCTGATAGGCAGATGTTAAAAATCTGGGTTCCCTTGGATGTTTTTAGAAAGCTATGTGGGTTGCGGTGCTCTTAGAGACTGAGAGATGCTTTAGAGTAAAAAAACCTCAAACAAACTTCCACTGAGGATGATCTGCCAAAAGAGTTTGTTTTCTGACAGTTTATTTATAATCTCACTGCTTTGATACAAACAAAATTGAATGACTTTCATGCAGGAAATTGTGAACCAGTAGATAATTTGAATAATTTGCTTCAGCTGCTCTTTGGATGCTGCATTCTTTTCAGTGTGATTGGTCACAGTGCACTTTAGGTCTGCTTTCAGCTTTGTAAAAGTAAAGTAAACACTCCCTAGTTATGTGTCATTAAGGGTTTACACTTGAGAGTGAATGTATGTGGAGATGATGGGTTGAATGATCCTTGTTTAAGGAATTGCCTTTTCAAATCCCTAATGTTAGGGGAGTGATGTGAGTATAGTGATGCTTTTTCTGTCAGAACAGGTTATCTAGATGGATATATGAAATTTCAAATCTCAGTGAACCAAGGAACCTGGGGAGTGACTGGCTTTGAGATTTGTTTCAATGAGTTCAATTTGTACTGGTTTGGATCCTGCATAGTCAGAGGAGGGCCTGGCTGCTGCAGTGTATGATTCAGTACAGAGAAAATGCCGTGGAGCCTCCTGTGGAATTGCTACTATCATTTGTATCCTCAGAGGCTACAAGAATGTGCTTTTTTTTCTCCCTGTTTCACATGGAGTATTGACTCTGACAAAGAATCACAGTTTATTTCATGATGTTTCCCTCATACCCTATTTGTTTAAGCCTCACGTGGGGAGTGTAGCTGTTTGGCATGATAAATTTTCCCATGTGTCTTCAGACATTTTTATCTGAATCACTCTGACTTGAACAGCTTTGCAAAATATTCAGTAGTCTATTCAAATTGACTATTGTCAATTGGCCTAAATGTTACATGTTTTTTGGGAATCTATTATGCTGAAAGGTAGGATCATACCAATTATATATAGCAGGTTGTCCTAAACCATCCATACACACAACCAGTACCAGAATATGGACCTGGCTGCTGTAGAGCAATGTGGCAGTGAAACCCTTCAGGGACAGCTATACTGCAAAAAGTTTTCTCAGTGTAGTCATTTTGTAGTGATTACTGAGCTCTCCAGAATCTCCTGTTTCTATGGTATTGGCGCAGCAGCAGTGTGTACCAGGTCCTGATGCACACAAGAGTGTCAGGAGTAGCCAGGAAGATGAATGTCCTGTTGCAAATTGGAGTGGTTTAACAAGAGATAATCTGTCAAGTACTATTGGGGCTATGATGGTGAGAAAACTTGGAGCCTGAAGGCATCCATCAAAGCTGATCTTTGTTAATGATCAAAGGTGAGACTCTTCCACTCCTGCTGCTACCATGCTCTGAGGGATTAGGGTAGAAAGTCCTCAGAAACAATGCCTGGTGCCAAAACAAAAAAATTTTGTAGATGAACAGTAACTGGCAACAGAATTCGTGTGACTACACAGAAGTGCTCTAGAAGATAGAGATTCTCATCCTAATTCTCCTTTGTTTAGATATCACGAAAGAGGTCCCAGGATATTAGCATCTGGGAAAATGAGTGTTAGTCTTCCAGAAAAGCCTTTACAACTGTCCAAAATGAAATCCAAAGAAGAAAGTGTGATGAAATTTTAACATATAGGAATAATTAAATGATAAATATAGCTGCGTAAGCACACCTCTGGTTAGTTTTCCCATGTAGGTCCTATGGCATGCAGGATCATGGGATCTGAGTGCTTTAACTTAGGAAATGTTCCTGTAAAGCTGTTCTCTGTTAAAGATGTGGAGCACCTCCCATTCCATCTCCAGGGCCTGCAGTTTCACTGCCTGTCTGAACCAGAGAGCATTTCCTTTTGGAAATCTGTTTCAGATTCATGGGCTGGAAATACAGTGTTGATGGGATGTGCTATAGTGGCCTTTGGTAGCACAGGGACTGAGCTTCAAACTAAAATTTAGTTTTAATATCTGGAAGTGAACTTACTCAAGTGAGGAGGAATCTTGCTAGAAAGAAAGAGTTGTCAGGACGTTGATTCAAACTACTTAGTTTGAATCACTAGTGTCCTAAGCCTCTCACATGATAAAGTACCACCCCCCTCCACTGAGAAGGTAAATGTATGCATCAGCTGTTTTGTTTTTTTTCCCTGAATTTTTTCCCTGAATTTTTAGAGTTGGAAGGGACCATAGAGATCATCTAGTCCAACTCCCCTGCTGAAGCAGGATTGTCCACAGCTAGAGCATGTCACTCAGGACGGCATCCAGGCAGGTCTTGAAAGCCTCCAGAGAAGGGGACTCCACGACCTCCCTGGGCAGCNNGTTTTTTCTCATATTTGAGTGGAACTTCCCATGTTCCAGTTTGAGCCTGTTGCCCCTGTTCTCAGTGTCTGACTTGGTCTCTCTGCGTCTTGTCTCTTGATGCACCTCTCTAATTGAGTTTCAATTCGTCTTCCTGCTGAAGTGGTGAATGAAGGAGAATAGAATCTGAGTTTACAGTTGTTGTACATAATATATATTCTCTGTTTCACTGTTATAGTACACTGTAGAGCAGTTTTCTATAATGTTAGAAACTAGGATATAAATGAGGAGTGGCAGTTTGGAGGGGGATCTTCATGTTTATCTCTGACATACTGTTAATACCCATTGACTACACTAATTTAAAATATTAAATTTCTATTGGCAATTAGGAGTTTTTTCCACTTTTAAAGGTAATTAATAATACCGATGTTTTTATTTCTGTACAGTAGATATTGAATATGATGTGATAATTATACTGAAGTGATGCTTTAATACATAAAGCAAACAAACAAGAACTGCTGGCAAGACACGATGGGGAACCAGATGTTGAAGTTGTTATCTTGTAGACTGTAGTTCTAAGAAATTACATATTTAGATCCCAAATAATATACTTCACTTAGTTTTGGTTTGGGTTTTTTTTTTTTTTTTAAATAAAATGCATTAGTGTATTCTATATGCTGTTACATATTCTAAAACACTTCTACAGCAACATTATTATCATTGGTACATTATTGTTAAAGCATACCCTTTTGCGTTATCAAAATGGCCAGTACCAAAACACCACTACAGCCTAGACTACACACATTTGAATTTAAAAGTAACCTTGCTCTGAGCCCTCTGTTAATGTTGGAGTTGACTTTGTGTTTGTGACTTGTTAGATTTAAGGGTTTTTTTGTATTTTTATTGAGATTAATGGAACGGCTTTTTGTGATGTTGCTTTTACCTTTTCTTTCCAATCTTAGTCATCTAACATTGTGCTTTGCACCTCTTCATTAATAGAATAGAATCTTTTTCAAATTTAGGTTTTGGACTTTGAAAATTGCTTAGGAGATCATATATTTTTTTTCAAAACTATAGACTCTGGAATGAGAAAGCAAACTGATTTTCTAACTGCTTTTATCATCATTAAGATACACAGTCCTTCCCAGGTAGAAACATAAATATATTCAGTGCATATCAACATTCTACCTAGGTTCATAACACAATCACCAGTGCTCACAGTCGTCCAAAAGCTGTGGGCTCAGAATAATCTCCAGTTAAATTTTGTAATTCTGTTGCTGAAAGGATATGCATGATGATGTGGAATCAATCTCAGGACATTTTTTATTTGAGCTGGCTTCTAATCCAGTTGTTACAGAGGTGGTAGTCTATTGCTGAGAGATTTAGAATTGAAAGATCTTAAAAAAAATAATCTCTTGGTGCAAATTCACTCTGATGAAGAGATCAAAATGTTGCTGGTGTTCTTATGGTTGGTGTGAAGGCTAAGTATTTAGGGTAGAAAGTCAATTTTTCATTCTGACACGCTTCCTGACCTTTGGCAAGTCTCTGAGCTGTAAGTCCCATCTATAAAATGGAACTAGTAACACCTCTGCAGGGAAGGTGTGAGTTCTGGCCACATACCTATAAAGCAACTGGTGAAGGTAAGTACAAAAGACACTCTGTTTACATAATGAGGATGGCTTAAAATGTCTCGGTATTAGGAGGGCATGATGATACTGTAAATGATTGATTTATTATACTCGATATTGTGTTACGTATTCAATCTGATTTTAAAAAGTGAATGAATCTAGTTATCATTAATTGTATTTATATTTGTCTAAGGTTAAAATGCTTAATCCTCCTCAGTTTAGAAGAATGTACCTATATTAGCTTTCATGTCAGATTCCTGCCTTGGGCAGATTTTTATGGACAAGTTACAGATCTAGTACTACAAGGTTCGCCATGAAACTGCTGACACAAACTAAAGTGTTGTAGCAGTGGTGTAATAACTGTGAATTCATATGAAACACATATTTCCCTTAGATGCATCGTAAAACCAAAAATGTCTGAAAGCTGGTATTTTAAATGTCTTTAAAACAGCAAAAAACTGCTGATTCGCTTTTTTGTCATGGTTATAACTGTTCTATTGACAGCCCTATTTCACCTTTACTTTAGTGTCTGAAAGATTTTTCACCACTCTTTGAAGCAGTTTTCTCCACAGACGCTTTACATACGAGATGTTTTTCCTTGTGAACAGAAACAAAACATCTAAGATCAAAACTCATTTCTTGGCCTGCACTCCTTTGGGTTCTTGATATACATAGGACTTGACATTCCATCCTGCGGCACAGGTCAGCTTCATAAAATATCCAGTGAATGTTCTCTGTGTTTCTTCATTAAATTAAGCAGAATGTATTTTGGGTCCTGTGTGATAAAAGCGCATTGAGTCCTTATGAATGTCTCATCCTTTGCAAAGCTGATACAAAGCCACAGGTAAGCTTGCCTCAAAAGCAGAACATGTACAAAAAGACCAAAAACCTGTAGAAAAAAAAATAAAAGGAGACTGGAGATTTTATTTTACATTTAAGCATCTATATCAGGTATTCTTAGTGGTTTGTTAAGAAAAGACAGCCATGATAAGGAGATAATTATAATACTGTCCCACTTTCTCAATATCATCAGTGTTACGGTGGCCATTGTCTGCTTTCCTGCTTTCCCTGGTGAGCTATAACCCTTTTCACGTTCAAATAATTCTTCCCTTATAACACCATTTTGTCCAGTATAGCTTGTCATGTAGATCAGGAGAACTATTTGCAGTTGTTTAATGTGGTGGATTGCTCCCCAAGGCCACATTTGCACAGAGACCTTGTGAAAAAACACCGGAGACTCATACAGATGGTATATCCTGTGGGAAAAGAATTTTAAAAGTAAGTGAGCAGATTATCAGGGTCAAGCGATGCTGGACATGTCAATAGTGCTTGTTATGAGTGGTTGTTAAGGTTGGCATATTAGAATAAATTTAGAACTCTTAGACAGACATGAGAATTTTTCCACTGTAGTAGCTTTGCTATGAGGATTTATTTAGCATTTGCCTCATGAACAGCTTGTGCCTATTTTTGTATGCAACCATCTGAGACTTTGTGTAGCTGTAACCAAACTTCCTAAAGGTATTGAGCAGACTATCAATTCAGGGATTATAATTCTTTTGTGACCCACCACTACAAAGAACAACCAGACCATCAGTTCTGGCTTTTCATGGCATGTAATATTAGAACTGGCTGACTGCATGTGTGTCTCTCTGGTAGGAAGAAATTTAGGGTATCAGGACAGTTAAATTTACTCTGCTGTAATAGATGTATCTGTTATGTCTGCAGGCAGTCTGCTGAGTTATCTAGAAAAATAGATGGAGCCCTTAGAGTAATTCTGTCTGGTTTTTTATCTGTGCAAAACACAAATAAGTCAATGGAAACGTGTGTAATCTGTGTAAAATGCTAAACTTCAAAGAAGATGGGATAAATTACTAGATAATATGGAAAAATACAAAAACTTGTGGGTTTACATATAAGTAAGGGAACACACATCACCTTCAATAGCCCTTTCCCTGAGACAAACCAAGTAATTCTTTTTTGTGTGCAGGAAATGTGTAGACTTCCAGACAGATTCAGATTGAGAAACCAAGCTATACCAAAATAAGGTAGACACAATTAAAACACCTGGAAATGAAATCTTACAGACTTTAATTTGAATCCATCCCCATGTTATCATAAAATGCAGATGTGCCAACTTTTCTCTTGCAGAGTTTGCATGCCGTTATCTATATCCTGAAACATGCAACCTCATATGTTCAACTTACAAGCAAGGACTCATAAGTCCTGATTTGCTTGCAAGACCAGAGCTCATAGACTTTCACAGGTGCTAATTCCTTGTGCATAACACTGATGACTCTGGTGGTCACCTCTTTATCCTGTTTGGGCATTCTCTAGCAAAGAAGAAAACTAGGTACTATTGACTAGATCTCCCCAGCAACCTTTGAAGACCATGCCTGTACGGCAGGGCACTAATTGGCAAATAAGTAAAAGAAAGGTCTGGAACAAGTAGAAATTGAGACCATATGAAATGGGATGTTATATAGAGGTGGTTCTGTAGGTTTGGAAGGACTAACCTCCTACTTCTCCTCAGAATTTGGAAAGAGGGCTTTACTTGATACCTTATGAAGTTTCCAAACAAATGTCAAGTGACTTCCTCAGGTCAGAATTGAACATGCCAATTTTCCTAAGGTGCACTAACTGTCCCTTTCCCCTAGCATCACCTATCAGAGAGGTTAAACTGCATGTTCCAAAGCAGTGACTTCATTGTGAGCCACCCAACTCCAATGCAAGTCAAGTTATGACTCCGCTAGGCAAAACATCATCTAAATTACTCCTAGAAATCTGATTCAGAATCTCCTGGCTCCTCTGTCATGCAAATTCAAAGCAGTGACTTTTATTCCTTTCAGGTTCCTAAATAAATATCCCCAAATAGTGTATTACACTTATATACAAAAACTGTGAGGTTGTCAAGTCTCCAACTTGGGAACCTGTTTTTTTGGTTAGTACAGTAGAAGTCTTAATAAATCAGGACTGACCATGACTCAATCTATGGTGCGTTGGCTAAGACAGAATTGTAGTTCTTTCCTTGTTCTGAGCTGCTAGCTCTGCTGGTTAAATTCTGCTGGCTGTGGAATTTTAGCCTCACATACGCAGCCATGCAGATTTTTCATTATTTACTTTGAGAAGCATCATCATGTAGGCATTCAGTGAGGATCTGAGGTGGGACTCTGTTAAAAAAAAAAAAAAAATTAAATCATGTGGGTGAATCCCACATTTCTCTTCATGTCTCCCTTCATAGTAGGATCATCTGTGCCTGCCATTACTTGTAGGCCATCTACGCACTATAGAACACAAATCTTGTTTGTTTGGTTTTTTTTGTTTTTTTTTTTTTTATAAATTGTATTGTCTCTGTTCTACAACCTACTTTAAGTACAAGGGCAAAACCTGGGCACAGTACTAGAGCTGAAGCCTCATGAGGGCTGAAGATGAGAAAAAGCTATGTAACATAATATTTTTAGGATATATTGCTGTTTATGCATCCCAGTGTACTGTGTCTGTAATAAAGGTGACTCATACTCCATTTTCTACCAACCATGGCCCCTTTACTGTATTTGTAGTGCAATTCTTCATCTTTCCCTTGTCCAGCTGACTATTCCTGCGTTAAGTGTTATAGCCTTACATCCATTCTCATTATAGAGTTTTCTTAATTCCCTGTGTACCTGCACAGGATAAGGATACAATTTAGCCTTAATGAGCACTTGTAAATATTTTCTTATACATTTCCCCTAAGTGCAAACCAGTAAATCTTCAAAGTCCAACAGACTGACACATCGTGACCAGGAATTCCCTAGGAACTAATGCAACTGCTGTTGTGCCTGCTGTTCAGCCTTAGCAATTTATGCAAGAAAAGAATGGCAGCAAAAAATGAAGGGATACATTCCTTCATATTGCAAACAGGCTAAAGTCATACTGTAAAAAACACACCATTTAGACACAGTCTTAGTCATATGCAAATTCCACTGTACTAACCCGATTCCAATGAAAAAATGATGTGCTGAAATACCGGGAAAAACTCCTGCTATTTCAGAAGGAGGAGCTTTTTAAGACCCAGAAAAGATCTAAAGAGGCTAATACTTTATTAAGCAATGCAAAGAGAACCTGTTGGCAGGTTGTCCTCTAGTTGTTGTGTTATGTTGTAAGCAAATGGTACAGGATAGTTCACAGAAGCTATATAAACATAGAGTTTTCCTATACATATGCGGACATCACATATTTTAAATTTTAAAATAAATGTAGGTATGAAAAGTAGTTTCCACAGATGATAACTTCCGTTTTTAAACTCAGGGTCCCCATTAGATGGATACTTAGAAGGTTATACAATACCAACTTAATATGATAATTCATTTGGGTTTGTGTTACTTATTTTGTATTCTTCCATCTTTTTGGTTTGAATATGGATCTAATTGAACAGTTGCTTTTACTTTATCTAGATGGTAAGAACATTAGTAAGCAATGGAAATGACATACTAACTCACATTAACAGGACTACATAATTTCCTGATAACTCCAATTATCTTCTGTCATCCCTGTAATGTAATTAAAATGTTTAATTGTTTTCTTTAGATAAGAAAAGGTTATAAAAGCTATAACATTTTGTGTGGACTTAATGACTGGCTGGTGTTAATAGCCCAAAGCCTCTAGTTATCAAGCCTTTCAAGCAATCATTGATTTCAAAGAAATGCTCCATGTCTGGAGCATTCACTTATTCTCTTGGACTTTAGCCATATTAGACCTTGCAATCAATTGATTCCACTGATAACACTGATGCAATTTATTTTACCCTGACCTCAGTCTACCAGTGAAGATCTGCAGTGTGAATTGGGTTATATGGTGCCATTGAGTATGATAATCTAATGTGGCGTGCCTCCATTGGATGAGTCTAAGAATTATAGAGCCATGATGTACTGGTGTTAACAGAGGTATACTTAATGTGAAACACTCCAAAAATCAACCAAAAGGAGAGAATTGGGAAGCCCGTGATTTTTCTGTCCATCTTAAGAGTTTTTATTGCATTGGCAGGAGACATATATATTGGTGCACCTCTGACACTTGGAAAGAGAAAAAAAATGGAAGAAGATTGGGTTTGTTTGTATTAAGAATAGTGGTTCAGCCCTAAGAGAGAATCAATATACTACACTTCCTTAAGGAAGTTCACCTCTGTATAAAGACTCCTTGTCTTTTTAGGATCCATCTTGCCACTTCTCAAATGTTCTTAATAAATACAACTTGTACTCCTGATGTGCCCTGAATTGAAATAGAATAAATATTTCTTTTATCACGGCATGAAAAATATACAAAGTATATTAATTTTGCTAACTCTGATAACAATATACATTTTTGACATGACACTTGTCTATAATGCACTGTAAAGAAAGTCTAAATTCTGCATTATTATGATAAAAACTAAACACCACAACTCGATTAACAGCTATATTATGCTAAGTACCAATAAACACTGAAAGATCCCGTCCTAAGAGCATACAATCCCAGTAGGCCAGACAGATAATGCGTCTAGTAAACGATAGGCTGTTTTATGGGGTAGGGTAGCAGCAATTTATGTCGTTATTAAAAAATATAGTGCATGTGAACAATCTAGTGGGATTTAGTAGGAATCTCTGGGATACATGGGCAAGCAAAAATAATTTACTCAAAACTGATTCCCACTATGGAATTCTATACTAAGGTTGGAAAATATGTGGAAAGAATGCAGTTACCTAGAAAACATTGTGGGATTTTATTATAATTTCTGAAGGAATCTATTGGTTTCATTCCTTTAAAATCCTGTGAGACTCTTATAAAGTGAGAATTAGGTTCTTATGATTTATTGTGTTATCCAAGCCTTTTGATGTATCTATATTATGGTAGTTAAATTGTCATTGTATGAATGTGGGCCTTGATCCTGTAATTAGATTCATGCTGGTGAACCCTTCTGCCTACTTGGAGCTCGGGTTAATTCATGGAGCAGTAAATAGTTCTGGCAGATCTCAGATTTCACCAGAGCGTTGTATCAATACGGTGCTTAGTATAGATGCTGACTTCTGATGACAATGATTGAAGTTAGCCATGAAAACTAACATTTGTTCTGGGGCATCATGCTGATGTTTCTCTACTAGCTTCTCATTGCCTTGCTGTAATTCATAATTTTAAGGATGTCACCTACAATATTAAGTTCTATTTGTATGTGTCATGCTTACAGAAGGCCTACAGATGGAGAGTCTGTGAAATCTTCTCTCTCTTATTTTTGAGTTCTCTACAAATGCACCAGCTTGTCTGGTTAATTGAGATCCAGGGAGCAGCAGCTTATTAAAGTGGATGAAATTCCTGAACAGACAGGTGCTGGCAGAGGTCCAGGACTATGCACTCTATTGTATTAAACTGTCCCTGCAGAGAAATAACTCACTTTTCAAAATTCAGAAGTGTTGTTACACATGTGCATATTCCTCTAACCTGGGTATTTGCTTTGTTCTGTCCATTAATAAATACAGGTTTTCCTTTGAACATTGTCAATTTTTAGGTCAGCTTCTACATGACATTGAAGAAGTCTAGGTGACAGATGATTTGCTCTTACAATTAATTAGCAATGCAAGGCAACATAGTCAATTTGAACTACATAATTTTTAAAAACATTGTATCTGGAAGTAACAAACTGTAGAGCTACAAGGTGTTTTGTTTTAAAATAAACATAAACAGAGGCTATATATTCCTCCCAACATGTCTAGTCCATGCTTTGAGCTACAGAGGATAAGAAAGAAAGGAGGGGAGCAATTTCCTCCTCCTTGTCTGTCTGCCTGGGGCATTGCTGGAAGCCTCTGTCAGAGGAAAGCCACTTGCAGATTTTCAACTTTAAGGGTCCCTTCTGATGGCTTGTGTCCCCAGCCTGAAAGAGATGGTTTGTCCTCTCTCTCCTGCCATTGCCTGCCAGACAGAAGTAAGGATGGATGATATCCAAAATACGAACTCTTAATGGAGTTTGGAACTCCGCGACTGTCACCTACAGTGTAGAAAAGATTAGGCAATTATTCTGTAATGAAGGATAGAGTTCTTTTTTTTTTTTTTTGTTTCTTAACCACTGAGTGATGAATCTGAGAATCAGAAGTTGCTTCCAGAGACTGGCCCTTCTGACTTTGTGTAGTCTCATCAAGGAAAGCAGCATCCAACAGTGGTTCAGCCTGACCTGCAGACACAGGTTCTGTCTTGGCACTTCAGTGTCCAGTCTGATGGGCCAGTTGCAGCGCTGGTCCCATAGGCACATCTGATACACTGCTGCATCTCTTTCATTCTTAGATGATCTTATGAAGCCCCTCATAGGGGACGTTCCAGCTGGCTGAGTTAACCCCAGTGGCTGAGGTACTTGAGGGAGCAACTCTGCAGTGACAATACTGAAATCTTTCATAACTCCACCTTGCAGAAAAAATCCCTGCAGGAAAACAGAGTAATAGCATGTGGAACAGCTCTGGTGAAGTGAAAAAGAATAAATCATTTCTAAAACAGACATTAGAAACTGCACAGGGCAGAACCAGCATGTTGCAGTGATCTGTTAGATATAGGTTTGGATAAAATAATGCTTAAAATGAAATAGACAGACAGTGGTTTAGCAGCTTGTGATTCAGAGACACAATGAAGTTGAATCCTTGGGTATTAACAATGGGAAATGCCTCCTTTGTCAATAGTATGCTTAGCAAATACATACAGTAGTTCCACCCTCATCCCATCCCCTAGCAAACCCACATATATAGGTTTAATTTAATGTCAGGCTTTCTGAGATTAGGAATAAAGACTCATGAGACTTTTATACAAATCAAAGCCATTCAGAGCTCTCTGGGTCTCTTTGGAGTTCTCTGTGTCTGTATGAGGCTAGATTCTTGAACTTTACCTTTTTGACTATACTTTTTATTAACTAATGGAATTTCTGTCTCTTCCGTCATCTGTTCAAATTTCGAAGGTCAGGATTCGTTAATTTGCTGACAACAAAACAATCCTTTTCACACAACTGCCAAGCAAACATGTTTCTAAGACACTTGCCTTGCTTAGGTAATGAAAGAAAATTAGTCTGTGAAATTATCGCTCATAATACAAGGAAAATATGCCTGTATCCACTGTTACCACGTGCCTCTTCCTTTGCTACATGCAAATCATTTCCATGATCATTAACAGAAGCAATAATAGTGGTATATAAAGACCTCATTTAGGAGTGAGCCCCATTGTGTTGTTGAAGGATACTATACGTATAGACATATAGACAAAATCAGTCTGTATCCCAAACCTCTTGAAGCTAAACACCTAATTGGACAAAAATGGGAGTAAGGTGTGCAACAAGCAAATCAAATGCAGTGTATCTACATGATTTGAGATTATATACTTGAAAGGTTACATATTTTATCCATTTGCTAAACTAAGCTCTTGACTTTGGCAGTTATTCCAAACATTTATTCTGTTTTACTGGTACATTTTAGGAGTACAAAAATCTATTTTTATATATGTGTAATATCTCATAATTAAGGTTACATTGCAACTCATTTTGTGGGAGTATTTATATAGTTGTGTTACGTTGTTCTACCACAGCATATATTATCAGATTCATGTTGCTTGTTGAATTATAAGATACTGGTAAATATTTTCTTTCCTTTACAAGGGTGGTATATACTAGATTCCCTATAAAGTTAAGTATTTTGGAGTATCTCATGAGTCTTGAATAATGGGCATAATATCTGTATGTTCCATCTTATCTGCCTGATTAGTTTAGAAAAGCATCTGTAGCAGACTGGGGTTTACAAATGTCAAATTAATCTCCTTTAGGTTTTTACCCTACTGTTAATTTATTTATTTATTTAAGTTACTGAGACCTGAAATCAAAAGCAGCATTGATATTTTCAAGAGAGCCCATTTAAACTTAGTTCTGTGTAATTCTGTGTGATGAGATGGTACCCTTCAATGCAGACAACAGAATGTGTCTGTTGAATGTATCCTTCAAATGTATCATTTGAAGGAAAAGTTTCAAAAATGGAGAACTGAAACTTTCCAGCTTTCTGTAAGGAGGGCAGTTTTTATGAGCATTATTTGTTGAGTGATACATTGTTAAAAAAATCAATTGGTCAGGAAATTTAAATGTCTGGAAAATAAGACTAGGGAAGGTGCTTCCATAGTCAATTTGTGGATCTTCAGAAGTTGGTTAAAGACAGGAGTAGAGAATAATTTCTGTTAGGGTGGGGAAGACTGGGCAAGCTGTCCCTCAGCAATGTGTCTCCTTTTCTTCAGCACTGCCGGTAAGTTTGTTCAGAGCTTTTGCTTTTGGATAGGTTCATTATTCTGAAGAACCACTCTATCCCAAGCCATTTTTGCTCTTAAATTGGATAAGACTATTGCAGACTTTCATTATTCTAGTTCTAACCTTTTCTTGGCAGGTAAAGGCTTTCAAAGGCTTATTTAGAAGGTTATGTGACTAACTTTTTATCAACCTTTTGCACATATATAATATGCAAGGTTTACTGTGGCATTTGCAGCAGTTGTATGCAAAAGGTATCTTCATTCATAATGAAAATAAATATTTTGATGCTGATACGTTCTTGGGTTTCAACTGAGGTTGTGGCTAAACACTTCCTATCCATACAGAAAAGAAATTAGTTTCTGATTCTGTGTGAATTCTTGCTCTTGTAACCACAGACTTTCTCTTATTGAATCCCTTGGGAATAAAGGGGTGTTGGGAAGGAGGGAGTGCTAGAAGGTGATGTCCTCAGAACATAAAGGATTGCTGTCAAGCATTGTTTGGGTCTGGAGGGTAGGTATCCAGGGAGGCGAGTAGGTGAGTAGCAGGAAGAAGACAGGGAGGTGGATTGTTGATATAACAGGACATAGTGATGAAAGAGATTGCACAGCTTGAATCATAAAATAAAATGTTTCCTGGGATGCCATGTCTCTAATGTGTATGCTCTTTCCCTAGTGCATATAATATTCACCTATAAATCATTTAAATATGTGCCTAACTGTCTAAACAAACCAGTGATCTGACAAAAAGGTCTTGACTTTGTGTCAATAACAATGGTAACATCATACTCATTTTCCATAGGTCTCTCTCCTTTGTGCAGTTTTCTTATGCAAGTGGGAAAAGCTCCCAGTTTCTGTCAATTATGCCACTGCTCTGCCCTTAAACTGCCTCTTCAGAATACGCATTTTCTAGAACATATGTGAAAAGAAGCAACGTAACATTGTCTGGGCAGGTGAGCTGATATGATTATTGCTCCTGCTATTTCTTCAACCTAACCTGTCTGTCTGTATCCACCTTCATATGTGGTGGTTCCAGGTGGTTGATATTTTGGGAAAAGTGGGATGGGATATTCAGCCATCAACCCAAGATCACTCTGAATGTCGCTTATTTGGTTTTATGTCTTTGGTCTTGATGGATGTGTTTAAATTATTCTGAAGGCATGGTCTTAGGTACTGTTCTTTATCTCATTTTGTAGTAGCATCATCTTTAGCTGCATCACTTGTGGTGTGTCCTGGGGCAAGAGGGAGAGGACCAGGGCATGAGGAGGACAGGGTGAGGAAAGAAGCACTTTTCTATATATTTGGTTGAGGACTGCCACTGTGTGTTGTACAGCGCTGGTACTTTGGAGCCGTTGCAGTCTGTCTGTCACAACTGTAGCAGCTGCCTGTTTCTGCTCTGTTGTGTTATTAAGTCTTAATTACAGCCTCAGTACTGAACTTGCAAAATCTTTGTGAAGTTTAACCAGCTCTAGTTTGTCCAACATTTAAAATAATGCCTTTTTTTTTCTTTTTTTTTTTTTTTTCCCCTTCTTACCTGACTATTGCTTCAAAAACAATTCTGCTGCTACTGGCTTCATTAATATGCATACAGTGCAATGTAAATGGCTCTTGAGGCCTCCCCTTGGTAGATGATTTAATGTGGCAGTTATGAAAGCTGCTCAGACTGTGCTCGATTAGCATAATAATGAGGCTTCTGCAGCAGTGTTATCATCCTCAAAGGAAATAGCCTGAGTGGTCACAGCTCCTTTAACAAGTACCACTTTAGGATAAAAAGCAAAGGACTCTGTTTGAAATGGTAGATTGGAATATGCAAAGCGGGAGGGAGTTGTTTGTTGTCTTTGCTGTGCAGGGAGATAGAGGAGAAAGCGGACGGACAGTCTGTCTGTCCACAGGCAGCCATTCCAGGCATCACACACCTCCTGGCACCCGGTGCCCTGGCAGTGCAGAAGACTTGCTCTTTGTTTTATAAGGCTAATGAAGAAACTCAACTGGGCTCTCTTTTAATCCTTCGTCTCCTGTACTCAGCCTCTGACATAGTAACAAGGACTGGCTTATTTCCCAACCCCTGGGAACTTGGAAAATCCGAGATGTTGTGGTTCAAGGCTGTATATTTAGGTTTTGATTTCTGTGGCTTGTTAAAAGATTAGGGATCATAGGGTCACAAAATGGTTCAGTTTGGAAGGGATCTTAAAGAACCTGTAAGTTCCAAGCCCCCTGCCATGGGCAGGGACACCTTGGACTTTGAGCACCACTGGACCAGGTTGCTCAAAGTCCCATCCAGGGCTGTGTGACAGGGCTGAACGGAAAGCTTTCAGGTGGCTGAGAGAAGTCTTTCTCTGTGACTGAAGTGAAAAGGTGACTTTTCAAGTAAAGACAATAGAAATCATAAGTAGCATTGCCTGCAATATGACTATTTTTAAAGTATATTTGAATAAGAAACAGATGAAAATGCAGAGGTGAAATTTTAGGGGTTTGGCAGACTTGAAAGAACGAGGACAGCTTTTTCTGCCCTTCCTGTGGAGCAAAGTGGGTGGAGGAAAATGGCGCCCTACTCCCCATGGAGGGAATAACCCCCACGTTTGTGGGTGCTGAGGGTTAGTGAGAGGGCTGAAGCACTGCTCGGCTGGCTCTCCCTGAGGCTGCTGCCCCTGTGGCAAGAATAGTTTAACAACTACAGTTTATAACTGAGTTTATTGAGCTGTTAATTTAATTTATTTTTAATATGGCAAATGAAACCAGCAGCGTTCAGAGGTTGTTTTACATCCTACTCAGACATCCTTCTGCAGAGATCACAACTTCCAGGGAACAGACAGTGGCTCAAAGTGGCTGATCTGACTTCACCTTGTCATAGCCCGGCAGTTGGTGAGGGGAACCCGAATGCACACGTACAGTGTAGTTCAGGAGGGAACTGGGGCCTGGCCCCAAGTTTAATGGGGCTCCTGCACCAACACCCAGAGGGTGTGTGGGTGGAACCAGTCCCACAGCGGAAGCCCAAGGAAGCCAAAGCAAACTGCTCAATTTGTTCTCCCCCCTTGAATGTAAAATTGTTCCTACTGTCAGCTTCTGGAAAATGAAGTTGCCTGAAACTTGCCTTTCTCTGTGACCCTTGATCGTCGTGAGTTCTGTTATCACTTTTTACCTATGTTCTGTGATTATGTTTTACCCATACACATTAGTCTTCTCATTTCCTCTTGCACAAAGGTTTTTGATTTACTACCTAAAGAGGGATGATGGAGGATAGCACCAGAGATAAGGGTGTTTCACATATCATGCTTAGAATTTTTCTTTGCAGTAGATTTCTGTACAGATTAAGGTTTTCGGCAGAATTCCTTTTTGATAATTTTCAAGGATCCTTTTCAAAGAAAGGAAACACGTTTTGCAGTAAAATGTAATAAGAGGATATAATAGAGGTTAATAAAACTTTAAAACATTCCAATAACTCTAGTTTACAAAGTAAATGCTATTAAGTCTTTGAACAAAAAAAAAACCAAACATACTGGAGCATTCCTGAGACAGCTCAATGGTAGCTAGGTAAATAAGAAAGGAAAATAAGTCAATGGACATCCTGCTTTATTACAGATTTTTTGAATATTGAAAATTACTTTACATCATATAACTATGTGCTCCTGTATGAGGGTAGATCACATGCCTTGTTTCCAAGACTGGGATTGCTTTTTATCACAAAGCTTTACTTCACCAAATGCCCAAAGAATTGAGAGAATCCAGCACCCCTGCTCCTGTGGAAGAAGTGGGAATTTAGTCCCTGTCTTTCAAGAGTTCCCTGGAAGTATTATCCCCATGGAAGAGTCTTGTGATCCCTGGAAAGGGAAGTGTGCAGGGTAGGTGGTGGGAGAGAGCTTTGAACATCTTCATAATTTATCTCTGTATATCATAAATGTATGCAAAAGCTGAGGTGGACTGTTAATGATTGAAATGCAGTTAAAGGATTTCTTCATACGTGGTATATATACATCCCTCAGTGACTGGAAGTTCTCTCACCTCATCTTCATTCCAGAGTGCACACGTCTCATATCTTGTTGATCTTCATGGCATTGCCCTAAGTACACTTTCTGGGTGTTACGGACTCTCTATTTTTAATTTGCTGACACCACTCTTACACTGATTATGTTAATTACATGTACTTTAGTGACCCCTCGCTCTTTTTGCCTTTCTTCTTTTGCTTGCAGAGGTCCACTGGGAAGGCTTAGTCATATCACTTCTTTCTTTTTCCCCTTTGTTCTCTGCCACTTTTTTGTTTTGACAGCAATAAAGTAGATTTTGACAGCTTAGGGAATGACCTGTCCTATTTTTGCTTTCCAGGGAACTGGGTTTCATAGTTTGGTGGTTAGCTGGCAACTCTGACCTTGGGACTCTGCTGGTTTAATCCTTGTATAATTCCACTGTGCACAACAGAGTTAGTTTTAGTATGCATTAGTATGCATCACTTGAGAATCAGACACTGTTTTCCTGGGCTTTAACGCTGACTGCCTTTAGTTATTACACACCTTTACAGGAAGGGAGAAGTTGCAAGGAACCTGACCTAATCCGTTCTTCCACGTGGGGAACAGGGACAGAGAGAGAAAAATGTATTTCTTGAATTCTTTTCCTTGCCCGTGAAGGAGTTGGGTACTTGTCAGCTGTGACATTTTGCCACTCCTGTTGTCCATCCACTTTATTGAGTACAACACATGCAGAAACAATTAGGCAAATTAATGGAATAAAAGAGCTATGAAAGACAGTGAGCAGCTTTATCAGCAAATTGCCCAGCTGTAACTCCGGGAGATTACAGGGTGTCCTGGGGAAGTACTGCTGTACTTTCCCTGCTGTCCATGCCTGGAGACTTGTGCAGATGGACAACCAATGAGACTGGAGTGGCCAATCCTGCGTGTGGGCATGGGTGAAAATGAATGAGGAATCCCATCTGAGCAAACACCCTGCGTTTCTGTTCCCTAGAATAGAATAGAAGAGAAACACCCTGAAGCAAAGAATAAATTAAAAATGGAAGGAAAAGTGGAGGTATAAAAACCTGTAGCTGAAATAACTTTTTAAACTGTTTTCTGCTTTAATGTCAACAAAATCTGAAAACGCTGGAGATAGGACAAGGGGCAATGGCCTCGAGTTGTGCCAGGGGAGGTTTAGATTGGGTATTAGGAAACATTTCTTCATGGAGAGGGTTATCAGGCATTGGAATAGGCTGCCCAGGGAAGTGGCTGAGGCACTATCCCTGGAGGTGTTCAAAAGAAGAATTGATGCAGTCCTTAGGAATATGGGTTAGTGACTTTTGTCAGGGTTAGGTTGATGGTTGGACTAGATGATCTTTAAGGTCCCTTCCAACCTAGACAATTCTATGATTCTATGAATCTGGAGAACTGTAATTACTGCCTATGACTGATGCTTCTCAGAGTCATTCGGACTTTATGAAGGGCTCGGTCTGTGCTGTGGGAGGCTTTCTGGAGGCACTACATTGCCAGACTTTTCTAGCAGAGGGACAGCAAACAGGGCTTTGCTGGTATGGCTCATGCCAGTTCTTTGAGAAAGTGAGGGTATAGAACCAAACCTGCTGTAGTTATGCATCACTCCCTGCTCCATATGGCTGTACTAGAAAAGTTTCAAAATGAGGCCTTCCTTGTGCTCCCGTTGCTTACTGCTGTTATGGGTTTGTGCAACGTTAAGTTTGAAGCTGCTTCTGTCTTTACTTTGGACTTGCAAAGCGCTCATGTAAGATGGCTGGTTATCTACAGGTATTAGGACAGAACTCTAGTGATAGTGCATGCCTGTGTTACTTTTACTGCAAAGCAATGTGCATTGAAACACATTTTTGTTGGTTTTCTGAGCTGAGCTCTGCTCTGTGGAATGTGTTTGACACTGGGGCTGTGGGCTGGTGCTACTACCTTCTGGTGGTTTTGTGAAGTTGCAAAGTGTTTTCTTATGCGCTAGTTCCACACTCCTGTCATCTGCACACAGTCTAGGCATTGATGTTTTACTGTGTATTCTTGGTAATACCAGGGAAAAAGGGTTTTGCAGCTCTCTTGAAATGAAAGGGTTTTATGCATTAGGTGTATTGGGCACATAGTGTTCACTGAAAAGTGAACTCCTCTCAGGTGATAAGGTCTGTCATCTCAGATTGAAGAGAAAATAGCTAAAATCATGAAAGGTGCATTTGATGGTTTCTGTTCCCATTCTTGCAGGTAAATAGAGAGTAGCAAGGCTTCCAGCTAGCAAATGGGGTATTTTATTCTTCTTAGGAGCTGTAGAAACTGGGGTCAATAATCCTGACTTGGGCACTCTTGCCACTGGTTTTGCTGGAGGGCAGATTCTCCCGAGAGCCTGTTCAACACTGTCATAGTAACCTTAACAACTAGTGTGTTCAAGGAGGTCCTAGGTAAGTTTTTTCCTGTGACCTCATTGATTTATTCAATGTGTTGGCCAAGCCAGTGTTCGATATGGTTTGCCACATGTAAAAACCATGTAATTGCTGTAAGTTGTTAGTTTTCAATCCATAGGATGCTAGCAAGGTCACCTACAGAGAAGACTCCTCTGGTCTGAAGTGCATATTGCCAGGAAAAAGATTGTAGCTTTGATGTCTGTATCTGTGACAGTCATTCATGCAGGATAGACATCTGTATATGTGTAGGCTTGCTTGTGTAACATTATTTATTACTGATCTTTAACTTAATTTGATGTTCAACAGAGAAAAAAAAGAAGTGCTTTCTACACTCCTGTTTCTCACCTAAGGGACTGTCTGACTTATGTAGGGCTATTTTTTTTTAGCCATGTTCCAGGTCCTAGTAAATAGTTGTGATTATTTTTTTTCCTTCTGGCCCATCCAGGAGGAGAAAATACAAAAAGATGCATTTTATGCTACTTTTTTTTTTTCTTTTTAATAATAGTCTTAAGCTGAAAAATATGCAGTGCTACTTACTTTGGGTAATGCTTCATTTTTATTGAAAGGAAATATTACTGTAAGGACAGATCAGTGTTTGTTTATGCAGTTTAACAGTGCTATGCAACTGTTTTATGTGCTTAGAAGATATCAAACATGAACTATTCTTCATGTTACATGCAATAATAAATGTTATTTTGGATACTCCAGAAATGAAGTGCTACCAGCCTCATTGTATTCTTCTGTGCTTTTCAGGGAGGAGTGCCTTGCTCCTAATGTGAGGTTAAAAAGGACTGTGAATATTAAAAAGCAGCATGGCCAGCTAGAGTTAAACATTCAGGACGAGATGTTAATTCAAACCACATGTGAAATGCAGCTGTTTCTGCTGAGGCTTTCATCAGTCTGTACTGGGAAGATTGGTGGGTTTTAATATGTGGTCTCAAGCAGAGCCAATAGAAATGTGTGGAAAATGTGTGTGAAATCAGTGTGTATCCACGGGGGGTCCACGGTGTTTCGTGTAGCATTTTATTTGCATTAATATAAATAATGGTGATAATACCTGTCTCACCACAAAATACCTTTGTTTCACAGGCACACATAAACAGAGGTGATCAAATAAATAGATCTGGGGAATCACAGTAACCTGTGCCTACATGCTAAGTTATGTCCCATTTTTGTATTACTTGGTCGGAACAACAGAAAGAGGAAACCACTAACAAAAATTCCTCTGCAGAAAAATACAAGACATCTGAGACTGGCTGGTCACAAAGCCACTGAAGACTGGTGTTTCTGACTCAGACTCTTAATGCAACTTAACATTTAGGTGCTAAGGATGACTATGGATCAAAGAGCTGCTGAATCACAGCTGCTAAAAGAGAAATTGCTGTGCCTGTGAGCAGGGATGAGTGGATACTTGGAAGCTAATCTGTTAACAAAATATGTTGTATAAATTCATCCAAAGGAAAGGCTAAGGGACAGGGAAAGGCTGCTACTAGCCACGAGCAGAGCCAAACTTTTCCTGGCATGGGAGCTGAAGGCACTGGTGAAGTTTAGTGGATTGTGCTCAAATGTGTTTCTGACAGAATGGGGGCTGGACACTGTACAGATGTCATATTACCCAAATTAACTACATGTGCAGCCATTGCAAATGTAAAGCTGGGATCCTCAGGGCCTTGCAGGAGAAGCCTTTGTAAAGGTATGCTAAAGAAAAGCCTTCCGCTGGCTATGCCAGGAGGAGATGCGATAAGCCTTTCCCAGCTGGAAATCACTCCTGTACGTGTGTGTACAGTGACATAGTACCAAATTCAGTAATAGCAGTAGAGCAGAACTTGAAGAGGAAGGGAAGAGATCCAGATTCACTGAAGTTCTGCCCTTGCACGTAGACATAATAGGATCTGGTAGACATAAAGGACAGCTTTAGAGTAGCTTTTCACTTAATACAAAGACAGCTTGAGTAAAGGGAGAGAAATAGTAACCAAAGGAGGTGGTGGAGGCTTATTGTGTGAATTTTTTTTAACCCCTGATAAGTGATAAAAGTGTCTCAGACTTTACCAGTTCTCTGTAATTTTCAGAAGTGTGAAAGAAAGTAAAAGTAGCAAAGAGGCAAAGGTTCATTTTCTAATGACAGTCTTCAAGAGACTCATTTTGTTTGAAGAGACTTATAACCAGAGAGCAAATGGAGAAGAGGTCAGGGAAAAAAACTCAGTTGATTCCATTCAGGAAAAGTTGGAGGGAAGAACTGAAAGGTAAACACAGTTACAGCTCAAGCAGGAGAAAGTGAGGTTTACTGAAAAAGGCATGGGAATGGCTGTGTAGATTCTTGGTTTCTGCTTATACCTCATCAAATTGCAGGGGAGCACTGTTAAGTAAAATGGGAGAAGAGAATGTCTTGTAAAGTGCATGTCAATCCTTAGTGAAGCACTGTATTAAAGCAGCAAATTATTAATCTGTGTAACAGGAGTACCCACACCCCTATTCCTTGGAAAGAGATACAGGAAATAAAAGAGGAAAAAAAAAAAAACCCAACCAGCGATCCACAACAATATTGGAGGGCATGAATCCCCTTTGAGTGCAGATACTGCAGTAGTTATCATACCGGCAGGGCCAAGAGGGGAAAAGATTTTAGTGATGATTTTCAAATAAAATCTAGAAGTGCAATTAAATTGATGTTAGCACAAGCACACGCAATCAGTTGAAGAAAGAGCACTTTCACCTACTGAAGATCCTCAAATGAGCATTTGATACGTGAAACTTGCTCAGCCCTGGCACGAAGGCTTGCCTGAGGGGATGTGCTGTAACACAGCTTTCAGAAGCTTGGAACCCTTGTGAGATATTCACTTCCTCAGCTCTCAAAGGCAGTGCAAACAGACTGATGTCTCTTAGCCTCAGAAAATCAACAGTAACAGTGATGAACAGCATCAAATACAAGCTCTCCTTCCCACTAAACATGCTGTGAAAAGACTTATAGGAGAACTAAAGAGCTTCCTGCAGGGGGCTGTCTAATTCCCATCAAAGTAATCTGAAGGGTAAAGTAAAATGAAGGAAGATTTATTGCAAGCTCTGCTTTTTTTTATTCCTTTTTTTTTTTTTTTTCTTTCTGTTCACTCAGTCATGCTTCTGGCAGAAAAATAAGATCACTTCTAGCAGCTTTCTCTCTGAACATCACTGCTAGTGTTCATCTCTTCCCTGATACCTATAGCAGTAGAGAATACAGACTGTCTCATTTTGTCTTCAGTACACAGGTCTTGCTTTTCTACTCCGTGTAGAGTAGTGACATTTGGCCATGGGAGAGAAAAAAAATTAAACCACAGTGTGACTATATGCAAACTTGATTTTGGAAAAACTTTCTCCCTTTAGTTCAAAACTCTCTACAGAGGCAATTAAACTGAACTACAATCATAAATGAGATTGGATAAATAACTTGACAGAGTTAATGGATTGGATTATTTTTGGCTTTTTACTTCTTTTACAAATAGTTCTGGGAATAGACTGGGTGTTTATCTCACATGTTTAAATGTGTCTGTTCAGAATCGTCAAGGAAATTTAATACATTTGTCATAAATTCAGTGCACAATTTTTCAGGTTTTCATTGTATACCTGAAAATATTGTGTATTTATATTTTTCAGTTGGATTAATTTGGCTGCTTCAAATCATGTTTCTACTGCAAATACTAGCAATTTACTTTTCAAATCTGTTCTGTAATATTAATTTAAAGGTACTTGTTTCAGAAGTATTTGTGCCAGATAAACTGTTTGCTAGAATATTTGTGGAAAGCAAATGTGGGTCGAGAGTAGGATTGGCCAGAAACAATCAAAGTGAGTTTAGTCAGAAACTCAGACAAATGTTGACAGAATGTTATTTATTGTTTTGTGTGCTAGGTTGATTTTTTGTTTGTTTGTTTTGTTTGTTTGTTTTATTTTTTTTTAAAGTAATTAGTCAATGGCAGACATCAGCTATTTTGTTTATTGGAAGAAATACTATGGAGAGGTCTCTCCTTCCAGATTTCTAATTAAAAAGTATCAGGAACATATTCTGGGATAAGACAAGTTTTCAGTAGAGTTGTTGAAGTTTTTACAGAGGGCAGCTGTCATGTGGTAACAAGATACTTGGCTTTGCTTATTATTTGTTCTCACCACCTTTTCCTAGTACTTCAAAATTATGGTAGAAAAGTTCTTTTCTGCTGAAAAGAATATATATCATGGTGATCCATCTTCTGGGCTAGGTACCACACAACTAGGATAAGTCTTAATTTCTGAAGACTGATTACAGCTTCCAACCTAAACTATGAAAACTTCATATCTTATGGATCTTTAGACCTTGAGTCTGGTGGTATATGTAATAAAATCCCTCATGCTAATTACAAATGAAGAGAAGTGGTACGTAATGCGTGTCAGACAACACTAGCATAGGGCATGGAAGAAGTCATGAGACAGTAGGAAGAATGACTGGTTCTTGGGTCATTTTGACAACACTTCTTACTAAAGCTCCCTAATCTTCCATCCTTTTTGAGTTAATGTAATAATGATCAGACAAGGTATTTTTCTAAGTGTAAATATTTTGGTTGTTTGAAAATAAAACTTATTCTTCAATTTTGTATCCCAGTGCTGGCAGCAGACCTGCTCCTAAAATGATAAATTGATAAAAGTCCTAATAGGAGGAACTCAACAGGAAAAACACAAAATGAATTAGCTAGCCGAGACATGGCTAACATCATTGAGTTTATATATGTTTCATTAAACGGAGACTTGACAGCTTTATGAGGAAACAGTGGGGTTTGCAGTGTATGAAGAACCTGTAATACTGCCAAGGCTGATCAGGTCCTGTGCCATACAGCCTATTTAATAGACAAATATTTGCACTGTGAAAATGTCATTTTAAACGAGTGGTTTCATAATCCCTTAAGCTTTTAAATGATCTGCAAAGTCTGGAAGTTCTACCTTGGTGTTTAAAATCTAGTGGCACATTAGATAATCAAAGCAAATAATAAAAAAAAAAAAAAGAAGGATTAAGCTTTGTTCCTAAATTAAGAAATTTTTGGACTGTGTCTGCTTCTTTTGCCAATCAGTTTTCTGCCATGTTTGTTGGGGAACAGAGCTGGAATTGGATTGATGTCTGTTCTCTCTGTTGCAGGTGCAGCTAGTGTTCTACATGCACATTCAGTTTGCAGAACACTTACTTGGATCCACATTTGTCCTTAGGTTATGGATCTAAACATTTTCATGTTCAAACCTGACTTGACTGTCTGAAAAATGAGTAATAGCATTGAATAAAATCAAGGCAATTTTCACAGTTTTGGGTTTTTCTCCTTGCCTCCTGCAATATGAAGAACACTGTTCATATTTGTGCAGTGCTGAGATAGTGAATCTATCAGAATTTGCATTAAGTTAATCAGCTATTTGTGATTATTGTAATGATGCACCAGATTCTTGCAATGTGTTTATCCCACAGCAACCTCACAAGCTTGGAAATTTAGTATGGAGAACCCAGTCTATATATATAGCTGCCTATAACCAACATAGCAGTTAAAGGAGGTTAATCAGTTAATCTCGTTCCATTAGACTGCATATAAAAGGTGAAATCAGTTTCAGGTTCCCTCTTGTTCTAGTTACTGTAAAAAGCTAAACTTGAATTTTCCTTAACAGTACTGGGACCGAGCCTTTCATTTCATCCTTCCCCTTTTAGTCGTTACTTCTGTGATCCATGACCTTATCTATCTTTTTGCTCCTCTTCTCCACAAAAGTCAGTGGCCAGTTTGATCTTAGAAAGAAAGAGAGATGTCAGAATAAGAGGTCTGCATGATACCACTTATTTGAGAATGCAGACCTGAAAAAGCTGATAGTGGAGAAGAGAAATAGGAGAGTAAAGGCAAAATGTTGCAAAAAAGAAAAGTTTCATGAGACAGCAATAACACACAAAAAAAATAAACACAACACCTATTTTCCTCTACCATATGTGTATTTAACTGAGAGGTTAGGACTTAGCATGTGATTTAGTAAATATCACAGAGAGAATCAGCATTAAATGGTTACAAAGAGATTTAATAATACCAAAACTACCTAATTAAAAATAGTATCATGTCACTAAGTACATTTCTTTAGACTGTATATTTTTTTTTAAAAAAAGCTAAATTTCATAAACTCTCAGAAATAAATTTGCATATAACAAAGCAATGCATGGCAATATAAATGATCAGATTCAGGGACAGATGTCCTCCACAACATTTTATCGCTAATTGCAGCACAACAATGTGTCAAGACTGGGCAAAGAATTTACCGGGGTGAGAAGCAGGAAGGAAAAAAAATATCTTGAAAATTGCATTAATGGAAACAGCAGGCAGGTGGCAATAACCAAATAGCTTTAATTGTCCAAGCAGCTCATGGGAATCAATTTGCTGTGATTATTACCCTCATGTTGTAAGGAAGAAATAGCAAATTAAATAGAATGACACAAATGGTAGTAAACTATACCATAGGATTCCCATTGAGAGCTCACAGCAGTTCTGTCCTCAAGGACACACTATTTTAGGTAATTTTATCCAGGAGAAAACAGAGTGGAGATGCCAGTCAAGCAATGAAACATAGTTATTAGTGCATACATCGTACATGCAACCTGACCTAGTAAACCAGAGGTGTCTTGGTTTGGGGTAGGATAGAAAACATACAGATCCACAGCATAGTGGGTTGATTTCTTCTTTAGAACTCACTCAGCATTATTTAATAGCTCATCCTGAAATGGACCGTTGTTATTAAATCTCTTTCTTGTTAATACCAAGCCATGCTAGGAGACCACTCTAGATCATTTCTCTCCAGACTCAATTGACAGATAGATAGTTTTCCCATCCCAGAAAGTTTTCAGCATTTAAAAAAAATAAAATGTATATTTCTAAGTGAAATTTAACTGAGACCTACTGAAATTTTGAGAGAAAGCTTGTTCACAGCAGATAGTATTCAGCTAACTCACTTTATTCACAGAGGACATGGGCGATGCATCTTCCAGCTATTGGCTTGGACAATTCAGAGTGGGATTTAGCTGACTAAACACAGGCAATTAGTGCCATTGGAGATACCTTAAACTCTCTCATCTTACTTCCACTGCCCCACCAGCTGGGCACAGGTCATCTTCCAGCTCTGCAGTTCTCTCTGTTATATCTACAGAAAAGATGTCTCATACACTAGAGTCTAGTATTTAGGCAGCTGAATATTGTCACAGCTTTCTATATGTTATATGGGTGTCCTGATGAATATATTGTAGACTCTTCAATATCCTATAGTTGCCTACAACAGTCTAGGGATGAATCTCTCCAAATAGTTGCTGTTGGCATTACTCTACTCTGTGTAAAATAAATGTCCCTTCACACAGGAAGAGGCTGGCTTCCCAGACCAAAAAGTGAAGTATTTGCTGTGGATGTGAGAGCCTGGGGTTTAAATTCCTGGTCTGAATCAGGCAGACTAGGTTTGAACCTGAATCTTCCACATCCTCAGGAAGTTCCTTAATCATTAGGCCGTCAGCTAATCACAGGCCCTGAGTTAATTTGTGCCAGACCGTAATTATTTGAAAGTAATGCATTTTTGCAGAGAAGCTTTGATTTTTAAAGAAATGCCATTTCTAAAATGAGAAATCATTTTCAATGAAAGAATCCCAACTAATTAGGACATTGATTGGTAAGAGTCTCTCAGACAGGATATGCCCTTTTCTTTGAAAGGGGAACATTCAGAAAAAAAAGTACAGAATTTGTCTTTGAAAAGAATATCAATGACTGGATCTCTGCAGGCTGGTTGGGATGCCCAACTGGACAATCCCATGCTGCATAAGCAGACTGATTTCACAATTCGGATTTGGGCACTTAGATATCTTGGATGCCAGGCTTGCTGACTCAACATTATAGTTTGTTTGCTGGTTTCTCTCCCTGGCACTTTCCCACATTTTCCACAGGGTAATAGCTAAATGTGTTCCAGTGTACAAGTGTGTTCCATCTGTAAAACAACCCTCAGCAAGAGGACTTGAATAGTGATGTAAAATCTGCGGAATTGATTTAAAACTAACCCAACTTTGTATCTGTGAAGTATTAATTGAAATCTGAACAATATACATGTTATTTAGTTTGCCTGACAAGATACTATGTCTAGAGACAGACTGAAAAGCACACATTAATGCTAAACTCTAACCTCTGGAGAAATGGGATCAATTTATAGATTTGTCTCAACATATAGATTTTTGGAAAGCTTATTTTAGAGTCTGCACTGGGAGTATATGTAGGCACTTTAAATGTATCATACAGTTTTGATTTATGGTACTGCTAGCTTAAAAAAATGCACAGTAGTTTAGAAAATAAAGTTCATATACCATATATGTCAAGTAACTCATGTAAGTTTCTTTCCTTGACCTTTTTTAATATAAAAACAAAATAAAACAATCACCTTCCTCTCTCTGTTTCACTGTCCTTTAAAATCAGTCTTACTCACCACTGGATGTGCTTAGCTTGTGTTCTCTTATAAAAGCTTCAGATGAATTTTCAGCACTAAATAAACAATTCTTAATTATAACTACCACCTCTGGCAAAAATCCACTCTTCTTTAATAAACCATAGCATGTGATTTACAGAATATACAGCAAAGAATTTAGAAATTAAGTACTTGAATCATATGTAAATTGCCTATTTTTTTATACCTTAGCAATTACACATAGTTAGCACGACAGGTTACTCAGCACATGCAGTAGGTTTTATGCCAGTGTATGTTAATATTAACAGCGTTAGGCACAAATAACGTTCTTTGTCTTTGTTGTTAGAAATACCTCTTGTTGTGGTAGCAAAGTTACAATTTGGAATTGAATTTAATGCTTTGTGTTTTTACAATTACCTATTCTGAAAAGGGAACAGAATCTAGGAGATAGGAAAATGAAAGGAAATAGCTGTTTTGGTTCTGTGAGATATCTGTGTGAATAAAGACAGACTTTCATTATTGTCTCTTCTTACAGTCATAAGTGTTGACTTTTCTGACACACAGGCCAAATCCCAGTATGAACACAAAGATACTTGAGTGATGTCATTAGATTTTCACCAGAAGAGCACATGGTTCACAAAAACAAGGAGCATAATGCCATCTTTAGTACTTACATCATTTCTTCAGAAACCTCTGTTTCACAGCTATTGTGGTGCAGGAATGAACAGTTCTAGTCATATTCACCATAACGTCAGCTGTATTAGAGACTGCCCAAAATATGAGGCCAGGATTCAACATTACTTCTAGTGTCAGTAACTTGGAAGAGACTATTATGTGGAAATCTCACCCTTGCCTTTAGTCTTGATGCAGTCTCTCCAGACTCCCAGTTGATTTTCTTTTCCTGGGGACCTTATTGAACCTGTTAATTGTCACAGGGTGGCTGTAGAACTAGAACTTTTTTGACCCAAAGGGCAGCAAATAAAAATGCATCTCAGTATTGCATGTTAAAACAATGCCTAGGCCAGTGTAAGACAGCTTCTGTAGCACCAGTCAAGTGAAGATCTGTTTTGCTGACTTTTTTGATAATGAAAACATTTGGTTTTGGTTGTGCTTTGAGGGAGTGGTAGTGGGTGTCTGTTAAATGACCAGCAGTTTTTATTTATATTTATGTTTGTGGCAGACCTGTACAATTCTAAAGCTGGAATGTATCGATGTAGTCAAATACCTATCAGTGTTCCAAGGCTAAAGTTCTTTAGTGCTGCTGCAATGTAAATAAGGAAGGAAGGATAATTGGTGGCTTGAGTGTCTAACATTTTCCATTATCCTCTTCCAGTCTCGTGAAAGGCCGAAATAATGCTCCATATCCAAAATAATCACCTAGTACCATTGTTTTAATGGTAGAGGTCAACATCAAAACTTCAAGGTTCAAGAGCAGTAGTGGATGCAAAACCTGGGGAGTACAGGTAAAATGTTAATTTTTAAATTTATTTTTTTTTACTGCAGGAAACAGCAGCAGCAGTAGAATATTAAGGCACTATGGTTCATTTTCTAACTGTGACAACATAGAGACTTTGCCAGGGCCTGTGTGTTTCAAAGGTGTACTTGAGTGTGTTTCCCTATCCCTAAAGAATGGTAAGACTGAACTTTTATACCCCAGCTCCACTGTAGTACTATAAGAACAGGGTGGTTTTTATCTAGAATGGCTGCAGTCTCTTTGCGGAAGTTCAGGTGTCAGAAGAAGGAAGCTGCTGCCCAACTCCAATCAGAAACGATCAGCATCCCATTGGCAGAGGAGCTGGTGAGGTTAGATTTAGACCCATTTGGGAAATTCGTTAATTCCTTTAAAATTGGTTACATTTTTAAAACCAAGATTGAACAATCTTAAAAAAAGGTAAAATTATGTCAACCTCACATCTGATGCCAGCAACACGTATTTTGTGCTATACAGTTTTTATTTAAAATTGTTAGCAGTACTGTATTTTCAAATATATATTTGAACTTTCTTATTCTGTTCAGAGAAAGGAAAACAACTCCATAGCATTATTAATCACAATTATGAAGTGTTTCATGTAACAAATATAGCATGTAATGGTGCTGGTTATGCTGTAGAATCATTTATGCTTTATATACGTGTATATAAAATCATAACAGTTATCAGATGAATGTAAATCAACAGTAAAGCAATGCCATACATGATGGGTAGATACAATTCAGACAAACACCTTTTGATAAAACAAGGCAGGAAAATATCATCCAAGACAATCTGAAATGTGTATTCTTAGGAAATAATCAGAAATACATCTTCTATTAACTGAGACACTCATTGCTTTATGCAAAGGCACTGAAAATGGATTTGCTTGATAGTGTTTAAATGAAATTGGCTTATACAGTTGGAATGCATAGAAGGTATAACTCAGTGACAGTTGAGCAGCATGCCACATGATTCAAGCTGTGTGTTCATTATGCGATGAATATTGAACCTCAATCCTCTAATCCTGATGTGACTAAGTATGGGGATATTTAGTGCCTAATTAATGATCGCAACTGGCTGCTCTGTGCCATTATATACAGTGGTCTTCCCAGGGCTGTCAGTGTAGTGTAGTGGCATTGAGCAAAGCAGTGCAGGATGCCTGAGAGAATTCAGTCTGGAGAATTTGAAAATTAAATGTAAAATAAATTCATTACTTTTCACAGATTTAATTCTGTTCATAAATAGAAAGCAGAAAATTAGAAATGCTAAGTCCTGATATGATTTCAGAAGAAATTTTTATCTTTGCATCTTTATTTATATTTGCTTCTTTCAGTAAAACTTAGCTGTAAATGCTTGAAGAAAATTAGACACAGTTAACTTCTAATCATTGTGTTTATATACTAACAAAAACCATTCTCTTATGATCATCAGATTCATATGTCATATGGCTGTTGAAGAATCACCTTCTTAAAAAATGCTACTAGTAGCTTGAACTTCCGTGGGACCATCTTTGATTTGAATAAAGTCACACTTAGGAAAGTTTTGGCTCATTATGACTGGAATGTGAATATTTATCTTAATAAAGGGCATGATAGAAGCAAAACGTGATTGGATTTAGTGATATAGTCCTTAATGAGATGAGATATTGTGCTTTACTTTATCTACATGTTTGCCAGAGATAAATGTTTCTTCAAACCGACAAACTTAAAATATGTCATCTAAAAAAAATTACGCTCCGCTTGCAGGAAATGGGGCAAGCAGTGCTTGAAGTGAATTGAGACTCTTAATTTTTCCCAGTACATTTAGATAACAATAAGTTTTATTCTGTAAAATGCACAATAGCTACTGCTCTAGGGCCTAAGCTAAATATCAGTGAGGTCTGGTGTAACTTTGAAAAAATTCTACTAGAAAACATATGTTGTGAGAGGAAGAATGTAAATGTTTAACACTTTGTTTCACACCCCTGCTTAACATATTTTGGGGTTTGTTACTAATAAAATGCTTGCAAGATTTTTATTTCATAGGAAATAAGCTGTGCCTCTTTATAAGCTCAAGAAAATAATAATAATTACCTTCATTGTGTGATCATTTCCACTTAGTTTGCTGAGATATCACAAATAAGGAGCTTTGACAGTGAGCAACTAGCGTTGCTCTGTTTTTTACTAGAGTTTGAGAGTCTTTCATGACTGTATTTTATTATTTCAATAATAACAGTTCTATGATTAATTCTTAATTATTAATGATAACTCCTGCTAGAATGAAGAAAGGAAATACATACAGAAATTATGATGCAGATTTTTTTTTCAGGATATCTCATCCAGTCTTTGAAGTAATGTTGGCACAGACATTCAGAAATCTCCATTCTATATGTCATACATACATTGAAAGCTTCTGTTTGTTCTCTTTTTTAAAAGGGCTAAAGATTTATCTTGAGGAAATCCTTAACTAATTGGGAAAACTTCAAAAATGTTTTGCAAGGGATTTTCGAATTTTTTGCCTACACTTAGTTCAGAAAGCCTTGGGAATTATGAATAGAATACGAACTCTTCATAACAATCTGAGTTGGTTAAGAAATACAGAAATGAACAGCCTTAATATCTAGATGGCAAATATTTAACAATAATAATAATAACTAGGAGAAGCAGAAAAAATGTCTTAAATTCAAGAATTTTGAAATGCTGTAGTTTTTACTTCTATGTTTGAGTTTTCTCATTTTTGCTTAGTGAGGCAGTTAGCAGTGATGGAACAGAATAAGCATGGAGAGATCATGCTTGTTGCCTAGGCTGATGCTTGTTGTATCATCTCTAATACATTTCCACAGAGCAACCTGAGATTTAGTATAATTTTAGTATGAATGTATTATGGGAAGTGAAGGGCAGTTGTGTATCCTGTTCCTTCTGGGAACTGAGAGTAAAAGGAGTGAAACTACAAGTCCTTTGAAGGTGAAGGCAGATGGAAGAGATGTAAAGCAAACCATTTTGAATTACTTTGGAATAATGCATGTTTGCATTTCACTTAAGTGTAATAGCAGTTTAGAATTTGAAAACTGGTACCTAGGTAGGGGAAAGAAACCCAAATTATTGCCCAAAGAGAAATGGCTGAGTGAATTCAACCATTTTATATTTTGTTGGGCAGCAAAAAAGGGCACAAAACTATAAGAAACTAAATTTTGTTAGTTCTGCTGCACATAGAAAAACATTGTGCTGAGCTGAGAGCTGTTTTATTCTGCTATGAATTTTTGGCTGTCTACTGAACATAAAAGGCAGTAAAAGTGTGTGTATTTTATGTATTTTAGCATGTTTTTATAATATTTGTAAATATTATTTTATATTTTTTCTTATACTCTGATTTTTAAATTCCAAAGCTGCTCAACTTTTTAGCAAACTTTAGACCAAAATATTTTACCTACATGTAAAAGCTTTCAAAAGTTACTAATGAACAAATGCCAAGTGAAGGTGAAGGAAAGAAGAGGAAATGTAGATTACAGATTTACCAATGGTCCTTTCAGTGTTCTTACTGGCTAAAGAATTTACATTCCATTCATACTATGAGCCGGGAAATAAACTGTTTTACCAATATCTTAACATTTTATCAGAACACTTACCTTCTATAGCTCTGTCTGTAAAGCAGTGTACGCTAAAGCACTCCTGACCTTTTACAATGCAAGCACCTATGCCGAGGGAAGTAAACAGGTGACCTAGTTGACTGTGTACAACTAATAGTACAATTAACAGTAACTGATTTGTTGTGCTGTAAAAGCTATGTTTGTCATTTCAGGATACACTCCCTGAGGTTTTAAAACCTCTTCATATGATGAATATGTGTTTCCTGTAAAGATAGCTAAAATGTCACCGCTTTAAAATCTCAGGACCTTCATGGCTGGAAACAAATATTCTGAAACCCACTGGGAATGTGGCAGCATTTAATCACTAGAGGAAAAAGCTCCCATTTCTAGCTTTGCAGAGTGGTATAATATTGATTTTTAAATCCAGAGGTCAATCTTTTTGGCTCAGCATTTGGGGCCAATGGAACCTGTGGAGGGAACTGCTGCAATAGAGGATGTTGGTAAGTTAGCAAAATAAATCCAAGCATCCTGCAGCTCTTTGGTGTTTGGCATGTTCAAAACACTTCTGTCAGAAAATGCATTAATAAGTAGAATACAAGTCAAAAGTGTCTGGTAAGTACTATTCATTACTCACCTCTGAGTTTTATTGCAGGGATAGCATTTCCATGTACGTCTTTGAAGAGAATGGGGATCATGCAGGGAGCTGTCTGCACCATGATCTTAAAGGATTTCTGCTGTGAATCCCTTAGTGGACCCTAGGGAAAGGTCTGTACATCCTGGACTTTAGTCTGGGTATTGTATCCTGCCTGTGTGAGTTCCTAGAAGGTGATGTGGTTGGCTTGTTTGGGTTAGAGTGGTTTGCTCAAAGGAATCAAGGTAAGACTCAAGGAGTAGCATCAGACTCAGATGTGCAACCTATTCGGTGTTTCTGTATTTCTGCATTTTTGTCCCTTTCTGCTTCTACAGTTATGTTTATTTCTATTTCCATGATTGTGCCACTTTTTGGATGTCCTTTGATATTCACATTGCTGTGCTTTCAAAGCTTTGTTTCTTTTCTCTTTGTCTCCCTTGTAGACTAAGGTGGAATAGCGATTGAATTGGATTAGCAACAGTCATTGAAATAAAATGTTGCATTGAAATTTAGTTCAAAAAATAATAATTATACCACCAAATTAAACAATATATTTCATGTCTGGTCAAATAAAATGTATCCTTCAATGTTAATTTTGTCATTTGTATTGGTGAAAGTATGCCCAAAAGAAAAAAAAAACCTAACAGTTTTGGTAGCATAATAATTATTTGGGGGTTTTATGTTTGTTTGGTTGGTTTTTTTAAACTGTTTTTGGCTTGTCCAGCAAGCCCCAAAGTACTAATTATCCAGATCTATCACCAACCTTCTGTTTACTGTCTGATGCCAGAGTTCAGTCCCTTTTTAAATAGCTTAATTTAAAAGAAATACAACCAAAGAAGAACAACTAGACTTACTCATCCATGAAGGGTGATTATGATTCTTCGACTTACTTGGTGAGAAAAAAAAGAAAATATTTGCCACTCACTCTGGCCTGCAGCCCTTTTGACTTATGGATCTTTCATAACCAGGGAAGGAATTTAACACTCACCCTTCATGGGTGAAATAGCCTATTCACATTCAGGAACAGGTAGCAAACAATTATGAATGGATTTAAAGAGATGCCAAGATTATGGTCTGGAAATATCAATTATTATAAACTGGTTTTAGTTTCTTCCTTCCCCTCTCCTTCTATTTCATATACAGTGGCACCTAGATACTTAATATTGAATAGAATGCTAGAATCATTACGAAGGCTATAGAAATAGAATTATCTTTAAAATAATAATGATAGAAAAGGACATAAATTCTTCCCTAAGGATGAAGTGAACAAGTTAGTATAGTGCATTACAGCTGTATCTGACTGTGATCACATTTTGCAGGACTACAGTCAGGGCAAGGTTGCCTCTGACTGGGAGAGAAATAAAGTACTTTATGGCACCTGAACTGCCATGATGTACAGCGCTTTAATGTCACTACAGTTTCTGCTTCCCTCTATGCCATACCCTGTTACCATATTTATAGTAACATGAGGATGGTGAGACGAATATGTGTCCTTGCTCTAGTACCAATCAAGAAAATGTAACCGTGTCTGTCATGTCCCATCATGCCTGAGACAGCAACAGCTTTGAGGAGGAACTGTCAAGTTCCCTGATAACTCCTTCTGAGAGGACAACTCTCCTTGATCAGGATTCTTTCTCTGCAAATGAGAACTAGAAAATGCAGCCTAGATTCACCTAAGCCAACTTCAGGCCCTTAACTGAGCCCTACTCACTGTCACTGGAGAGAAACAAATGATCTGTTCTTTTTGTTGATTAGGCTTTCGACCAAGATGTCTCTATTAGCTGTCTACAGTCACCGGGAATGAATCTCATCATGTGAAATTTGCCATCTTAATTTCAAATTTACAGAAGGATGGCCTGAAAGTAGAATTTTTAGCCAGGCATAATTAACATTCAAATGGCACCTGCATGGAGTAGATTAGAGACAACCTGTCATCTTTCTCAAATGCTCACATAAGAGAACATCATTACTGGGACACCAAGTGAAATAGCCCGAGGCTCCTTTAGGATACATTTTGCAGTGGTGCTGTGTAAGAATGAGAACAGATGGAAGTGAGTGGATGGTAGCTGTGTGAGGCACCTGGTGGCAGTGTAGTTACTGCCTAAGGAAAAGGAAAGGACGAGTGTCTGGGGATGGAAAGTGAAATTGACAGGAGATAAAATTGATGGCAAAGGTGAAAAACCACTATCCCTATTTTTGCTAATTTAAAGATAATATGTTCTGTAAATGACATTTTACTTTACATTAGTAGTAAAAATATACTGGTTTTCCTGCTCTGTTTCCTCCTTCCCACTATGGGATTGTAATGCTAAGAGGATGATCAGAAGAAAGATGAGGAGCTGTTGCTCTTTAACCCTGTCTGAAAATCCCACAGTACAGTATGACCATTCTTGCAAAAACCACAAATTGGTTTCTGACACCAGAAAGTAGATAATAACCTTGCAAAAGCAGCGTCTCTCTAAATACCTAGTTGTACCAACTGTGAAGGAAAAACATGTGTTTCAGTGGCACAATACTACCACTACAGAAGAACATCTTGTCTACTGAAGCTTTCTAGAAGTGAAGTTTGCCTTATTCTCATCAGGGAAAGAAGCCTGAAGGGCCTCTTTCAGCAGGTGCTAACATGAAGCTTTAAAAGAGCAGCTGGCAGGTCCATGAGCTTCTTAAAAACTGTTTTGCTTGATATTTCAAAGGTTCGCTTTTGTGTACAAAAAAAGTTTTGCCCTGCTTTGTAAGTTAACTTTTTATATCCTGTTGAAACCATTCTTACATATCTGTTGTGTGTCTTGTGTTTGTGTATATACATATATTTGTATTTATATAGATCTCTGTGTGTATATTTACAAATATGCATAAATATAAACACACGTACTTGTGTATTTTTTATGTATATAGGTGAATCTATATCAGTGTATTTCATTTTCTTCTGTTTTCTGCATTATGAAGCAGACTACCTCCATATGTGTTTGCAATGGCTTACAGTCAGTTGCCACTATAATACTGAGGTGGTAAAAGTGCACTGCATAGTAATAGGTTTAAACAACTATCTTTTCTGTGCTCCTGGGCCTAACTCTTGGCAACAGTGAATTGCTGAAACTCTGCTAAAATTATTACATTGCCTTTCCTGGAGTATTTGATATGCTCTGAGGGTTTGGCCTAAAAGGCTTGTGGCTGTAAGCATGGACTAGAATACACAAAAATCCCCAGGGCACATCTGAAAACTGAAAGAACAGGAGGGCTTTTTTGGTTTCTCCTCGTTTTTCAGGCATTACTGTGTGAACCTCTCAAAGCAGGTTCCTTGCATGTAACTCTTCCCCATAGTGTGTGAGAATGCTAAATCACAAAAAATCAAGTGAGCTTCCTCAAGCCAACACTTCAGGGGGCACAGTCATGGGGTAGCAGTAAGAGATACAGTTCAGTCACTATAGTAGAAGTATTAAGTGTTTGATTTTTCCCTTGAAAAAAGATGGGAAATCCAAGGGGAATCTCTTACTGCAAATGAGGTGATATCTGTCTTGGGAAGGATTGCAAGCTTTTTCACACTTGGTGAGCCTCAACCAAAGGTGACACTAGGGGATCACAAGTAACAGTCTTTAAATACACCGCTGTGTTCTTCATTCTCCCCCTGTAGTTGTCATCTGTCTTTGACTCCTTTTCCTCCACACTTTTTCAGTTGATATTTTCTAAAAAAGGGCAAGTCTTGTCAATTTGAGAGAAGCTGGAGATACAGAGATAGGAATGGTGATAAGAATGGAAAGCTGATGTAAATCTCCTTTCCTAATTCTGAAGGTACATCTACATACTATGTGTCTATCTGTGCAGGATGGTGTTAATTCTGTTAAGAAATGTATCTGTCTTAAATTATGGTTCCAAAAATCCTTCAGGAGTAAGATATGTTAAAATAGCAGTAATTCCTCCTCTACATCACATCTACCAAACTCAAAACTCTTCCAGTCTTCTTGTGCCCCAGCTCCATATATATTGAGGATACTTCAGAAGACATTTCATTTCCACTTGTAGGCTTTGACAGCTGACCACTGCATATGTCTTTGGAAAGTTCTCTTGGTTTCTTTGTGCTTCTTTGTCTTTAAGTTGTGATTGAATCCTGGCGAACAGGGTATATGCTGCTGCTGAAAACACTTGTGGGAGCTGCTAAACTGCTAATCTTAGTGTAAAATTAATCTGGAAACTGTAGGTGATGTCTACTTACATAGAGTGTATTCTGTGGGATTGTAAGAAAGTCACTCATTCTCTCTCTGCTTCCGTTCCTTGTCTGAGCCATAATTCTTCCTCCTTCATGAGCTGTTAGGACAATAAATCAATTCTCTTACATGCTGCAGATCTGTGTGACATAAATATCTAGATATTCTATTGAGTCTGCCCCACATCCTTGTGGGGTTGCCATCTTCTCCTGTTATTCAGGGCCTGTCACTGCCTGCTTAATAAAGGTTTTAAAGTAGAATGGTTGTGAGTGAAAGAGCCAAACTGTTTCAGGCCAGCTTTGCCCTATCTATCTCTGAGTATATCTAGCCTTCTCAAGCTCCTAGGTTTTAATCACAACACAGATCTGAATGAAGCCATCTCCTCTATTTTTAGAACTTTTCAATAGCTCAAGATAAAAAGTTTGTTATTTTAAAAGGACCACTGAAATCAACAGGTCTTGGGGACATAGGGGCTATTGGGGAAGTCACTGAAGAAATATTTGTGTCTTCCAATGAGTAAATTTTTTCCTGAATGACCTCTTCTCAGGTTTCCTAAAAGTAAGAGAGGCATTTTTATTTACTTATCTACAATGTTGTTAAAAGCAGTGACTGAAAAATATATTTGAAGTATTACTAATTTTAATCCATATGAAACATTTTGTAGATTAGTACCATGTTAAGAAAACTGGCATATCAGGTTGAATAAAGAACTTTAAAGTGTCTCATTAAACAGTATAAGATCACCTTTACACATCATGCTCTTCCAGTACCCTCCTTCCCCTTTTTGGTTTTACTTGTGTCCTTGGAAGTAATGAAAAGATAGGATGAGTGCTACTATCTTGTTTCTGTCAAGAATTCACAGGCACAAAGGGTTAATATCCTGCATGTGAAATGGTGACTGCATCTATTAAATAATAGATGAGATTATGTTCTCTGCCTACAGTACGTGTTCTAGAGCTGCTTGTGCATTGCCAAGATCTTCCTGAAAAGTAGGCAGTGTGCCACCTCAGTGTGTGCAGCGTGGGAGGAATTTCTGATGAACTGGGTAAGGGGAGAGACACCATCACATTGTGGGAAAAAAAGCCAGCCCTCCAAACAACAGTGGGAGAGTATGGAAAATTTGGGTTTTGTATAGGTCTCTCCCCCTTCCCTCCTTCTCTCCCTCCCTCCACAGCTCTTTATTTGTTTAAAGAATTTGTATGGTATGTGTGAACTATACAAGTAAAGTCCTCCCCCCTGCCATGTGCTAATGACACAGTTTAAATCACTACCATGTGCTATATTCTCTGTTCTGTTTACCAGACCACAGTAAATACATGCTGGTAATGTTAAGGGCCTGGTATAAACTCAGAAAACATAGACAATATTCAAAGCTGATCTGTAATCTTAGTCCTTTGCTGTCTCAGTAAGAGTGGAGAAAATGAATGTCAAAAATGCTTGTCAGTGGGTGTAGGTAAACTAGCAATGTTTCAGATAATCATGGGCTTTTCTGAGCAAAATACCATTTTAAAGAGAGCTGAATAAATCTTTTTCTAATGTAAATGGGAGTGGAGGTTCCCTAGCTGACTTTATTTCATAGAATCATAGAATTATTTGAATTGGAAGGGACCTTAAAGATCATCAATTTTCAACCCCCCTGCCATGGACAGGGACAGGGACACCTCCCACTAGAGCAGTTTGCTCAAAGCCCCATCCAGGCTGGCCTTGAACACTTCAAGGGATGGGGCTTCTCTGGGCAGCCTGTGCCAGTGTCTCACCATCCTCAGACTGAAAAATTTCTTTCTGATATCTAATGTAAAGTTACCCGCTTCCAGTTTGAAGCTATTACCCCTTGTCCTATCACTGCATTCCCTAGTAAAGTCCCTCCCCAGCTTTCTTGTAGGCTACTATACGGTCTCCCTGGAACCTTCTCTTCACCAGGCTGAACAAGGCCATCTCCTAGGTCTCTACAACTAAAGGGCTTTGTGGCTGTCATGGTCAGGAGGAAAATCCTGCAGACCTGCTAACCTGCTGTTGGTATCATTCTCCCACTTTTCGGTGAGATGAATCAGGGCCAGAGGGTCTTGCCTCTTTGATGCCCCCAGGCTGAGCGGCAAAGCTGTGGCCTCCCCACTGTGAGAAGGCACCGGTTTCTTGCAGACAAGGAAAGCTGTTTGAAAAGGTCTCCAAGAGCAAAGTTGTGTGGAAAATTGTCACACAATCTCTGCTTAGTGCTGATCATTAGTGCAGCTTTTATGCTACTAGAAAAGGATGCAGTGTTGGTATTTGAGCATGTAGCTATTTGCAGAGATTCTCAGGTAAAATGTGAGAGGAGCCTGGCATGAGTGGCGGGATTAGGCCATAAAAAATTCAGGTACTGCATGTGAGCATGTTTTCTGTCTCCCTTTCTATTCCATGGAAATAGTATATGGAATAGTCTATACAATGGAAATAGTAATCCATTTCTTCTAATTTTCTTCAAAAAATAGGTAAAACAAGGTAAAATTTTCTGAGGGTGCATGTGGCTCTGCAGTCAACAGGGAGATAAAATTAAACTGCATTGTGGTTTTCCCAGCAAACTCAGTTTTCCGAAAGCATACATTATTCATCCCTCACATTTTTTTAGACCATCAGATATTTAAAAAGCACACACATACCTCTGGAATACCTATTACTCCTTTTTGTGCCATTCTGATTTTTTTTTATTTTATATATATATTGTTGGGTAAGGCAGATTTTTTTAGTTCCCTTTCTAGAGCTGTTGTAGAGTCAGACTTGTCAGGATTTTCTGATCCAAAGCCCTCTGAAATTAATTGACTGAAACTTTCTTATATCTTCAGATGATATAGGTCTTCAGATGAGGGCCTAACTTAGCAAAGGACAGAGTTTGAGAATCTAACTTCTTGGCTCTTTTAAGATGAAGTTGTCCCTACAGACCACTCTTTATAAACGTATGCTTCTTCAGCAGAAAACCTCCACTGACATCAGATAGATACAGTGTTTGTAAAATAGAAGGATTTTGTTGTAGAGTGTCCATCACTTTTACATCCTGAGCTTTCTGGAACTCCTTCACTGCATAATGCAAAGATAAAGGTGGAAAGGACAAAATTTTTCATATGCTCATCTTCTGAAATTGTCACCTATGTGCCTTCAGATTTTTTAGCTGCTACTGACTTGACAAAATTTGTACTCTAAATTTGAGGGATGTGTTCAGCTGCTAGGTAAAATGTTGGAGTTTCTGCTTTCTGATATAATTGGGAGATCAGAACTGAGGACTTTAAGTGACTTAGACTATGGGGGAAGTGAGGAGACAGTGCAGGATGTGAGCTATTTGGGGGAAGAATAATGAAATGTTTAATACTCTGTGCAATGTGGACGTTGGATTTTAATAACTCTTCAACTCAGAGAAACTAAGATTTTTGGCTTTTTACCAATTTTTTCTTATCATATTCCCACCACATAATTGCATGTGTGGTATTATAATGAAATGCCTCCAGGCTGGCTCTCTAGAGGAAATATATAGACTATATGAGTATGCCTGAATACTCATCCACATGAATAAGAGTTCTTCCCTAAACATTGTACAGATTATACTTGTATGAGTAACTCCTTGAAAAGTGAAGAAAAAGGATTACAAACTACTCATATTACAAATAGATTTTAGGAGCTTTAATTAGTTTAGTCTAATTTCTTTTTCATAATTATTTCTGTGAAAAAACCAACAACATAACCCCCCCCCCCCCCCCCCCCCCAAATGCAATAGCAACAACAAAAAACCCTCTGAGTTCAAAACTGCAAGTTTTCATGGGAACGTGCTTGGTTGGATGAAATGTTCATAAGAAACATTCAATGTCCAAAAGCAGAGAGAAATGTATAGTAAAAATCAATAAGACCAGTAGAATATCTGGTAAGTCAAGGCATTCTTCCAGACAGTGTAAAATACTTTCTTCCAAATCTTCCTTTTTAGTGTGGAAAATTTGGCATTTGATGGGTCAGGAGAGTCCTCTGACCAACACGGTGTAGGCAAGGAAGGTGTTTCTTCTGGAGGTTTTAGACCTCCATAAATAACTTGAATGTGAAGGGGACAGAGAGAGGCTACTTCAATAATCAGTTAGTAATGGAGCTTCTTAGACATGTAGGTATGCAAATAAGGATTCATTCCTTGCTCTCATGAATCACTTCCTATTCAGGAAAGCATTTCTGGGAATATCCTTGGATCATTTCCTTTTTATACCAAAATAGGATGAAAATATTTTTGAAGTATCAGTGTTCTTGCTAGTGTAAACCATTTGCCTCATCAGCTCTACTTTCTCAAGAGTTGTGTTTTTCACACTTATTAGACTCAAAACCAGATGAGAATTTAAAAAACAAACTCTATACAAAACTGTATTAAGACAGAATGAAGTACAGGCAGAATTTAATAAGAGACAATTGCTATAGGAAGCAGCAATTTTTCTTTCCTTGGAATTTAGACTGGGTTTTGAACTACTTAATTATGCCAAGATGTAATGTTTTATATAATCAAACAGTACTTTCTCCTTTCTTTCCACTTACCCTGAGACTTACATTTTTTCTTTTGTCTCCTACAGAAGTAGAGAGGAAGGAGGAGAGGAAAACTTCTCAAGATTAAGGTTTTCTCTCAACAACTTACTGTCAGTTTGTATACCATTATTTTACCCTATAGAACATAATTTTTGCATAGTTTAGCCTAGCCTGTGAGTAGAGCAAGTAATATTAACAGTCACCTGTGGTTTCTTTACATAGTTATATTTTGTGTCTAGGCAAGATGATATTATATGTTATCCAATGCTTATGACCAATAAATGTGTTTTTGACAGCGCATACAGTTTGAGAATTGGGCTTCTGAGGCACGTGGGGCTGGGAGGTGTTTTATCTCTTGTTGCAGTTTGATGGACTTTTGCACATGCACACAAACATGGTAAATACAGAATATTCTCAGGCTCTGAGTTCCCACATTCCTCGAGTCCCAGTATTTGCTAACCTCAGGTCAACTTCAAATTCTAGTTGCGTTAGAGAAGCTCTACTTACCACCTGGATTTTGTATGATGGTGACAGAGCTAAATCATTACTCCATTTCATAGGCTACATAGTAAAACTTATGCCTTCATATGATATTAGAAAGTTTTAAACAAATAAAGTCCCCTGGGTGCCAATTGCTAAATATAGTAATTCACTGAGATCTTCTGCACTTCACCATACACTGTTGTCTTTGTATGGAGGGAACATGGGAAATAAACTTTTTTTTTTAATACTGTATTTCTGACTAAAGGTAAAACTACAGGTTTTTTGCTTTGAACCAAATAATTCTTCATGTGTGTATATTTTCTGAGGACTGGAGAAGAAATAGGACAGAAATTAGCATTACATAAGCTCAGATTAGAAGGAAAGCATACCCTCAAATTTCTTAGCTGGTTACAAGAATGACTTTTTTTGTTTGTTTGCTTTCCGATTATGGCTTTAAGAAGCATACATTCCTATGGAGTTTGAGATGAATGTAAATGTGAATTGTTATTTATACTTCAAGGCAATTTTATGTCCTTAAAGTTCAGCTATTTGTGTTTTCTTCCTTATAGAAATTATGTCTGAATGGCCATGGTAAATTATTCCAATATGTATTCATCTTAGTCTATTTTAGTGCCTCTTTCAAAAGCAAGTAAGAATAAGGTTGTTTTTTCTGGTGTTTGTAAAATAGACAACTTATTGTCTCTTTCAGGCAACTGAAAAACATATAAGAATTTAAACAATTATTTGAAATGCCAGCCTGGTGAGATGCTGACTGTTCTCAGGGTCAGTTAATTTCTGTAGAATATCCAAGCCTCTGTCAATCATGCTGTATGTACAGCATCATACCACAAATTTAATTTGTTTCCTGGTTGGATATACATGTTAACCTTCCATCTTAATAAAAGGAGTGGGAGGGGCAGGACACACAGGCCCCCCCTCCCACTCCTGTAAGTTTCAGTCTGCATGATTGTCATGGTTTCAGTTGGGATGGAATTGACTTTCTTGCTAGCAGATGGTGTGGGGCTATGTTTTGGGTTTTGGATGAGAGGGTACTGATAGTGCACTGGTGGTTTTGGTTGTTGCTAAAATGTTAAGGCCTTTTCTGCTCCTCACACTGCCCCACCAGTGAGTAGGCTGGGGCTGCACAGGAAGTTGGGAGGGGGCTTCCTCCAACTGACAAAAGGGATAGTCTATGACATGTGATGTTGAGCTCAGTATATAAAGTTGGTGGAAGAAGAAGGAAGGTGTTTGGATTTATGGTGTTTTGTTTTCCCAAGTAACCATTGTGTGTGATGGAACCCTGCTTTCCTGGAGATGGCTGAACACCTGCCTGCTGATGGGAAGCAGTGAATGAATTCCTTGGTTTGCTTTGCTTGCATTGCATGGCTTTTGCTTTACGTACACTGTCCTTCATCTCAACCCATGAGTTTTCTCACTTTTACCCTTCTGATTGTTTCCCCCATCCTGCTGTAGGGGGAGTGAGTGTGGTGAGTGGCTGTGTGGTCATAGTTCCTGGCTGGGGTTAAAACATGACAATGGTGAAGAGACACTGGAAACCCAGGCTAACCTTTAGCATGTTATTTTCAAGACAGAAACAGGCAGAACACTGCCCTGATGTTTGGAAACAGTGCTTTGTTCAGACTGAAATGTGAAAAAGCTGCAGGTATCTCAATTAGGTGAGAATTGTCTGGACATTCAGATCTAAGGGAAAATAAGAATCCATTAATCTAATTGAAGCACTCTGATGTTGCCTTTGAACAGAGATGCAAATATTGTCACATTTCTTTTAGAATCAGCACAGTCTGAGGTCTTGTGGAACTGCTGATTTGACAAGATAATGGGTAAGGCACATTAACTCCTTTGGGAGCTCCTTTGCTTTGGTACTGTAGCATAAAAAAATGCAAAGTTTAGGTATGCTAAAGACATTTTCAGTTGAAAGCCAGCCACAGTTCAGTAAAAGACTCATGCTGAACCTGAAACTTTGCCTGCTCTATGTGTCACTCCATTAAAGTTTACGTGAGCATGAAGGCTAAGCCTGTCTAAAATGATTTATTAGATAGAACTCAAGAGCACTGAAGAAGATTAGAAAAATTAGAATTCCTAAGAACAGTCAAGCCTAGTACTCTTGAGTTTGGTTGTTTCTTCTAGGAGCAATACAGCGCTAATCTCAGGAAACCCTAAAATAGATGCATGAGCAGAAATATTATGCTGGCTTCTACTTGCTGTTTCTTATAACTGGATGCTAATATTAAGTGTGTTATTAAAAAGTGCAACAAGGCTTATTTTGGTGGGCTGGCAAGATATACACGAGAGTGATGCATGAATCAGTCATTGTGTAAGGAGGAGAGCATGCTTCAAAGGCCAAAGAGTACTTTCCTCTTTCTTGTCACTGCTTTCTTAAAAGCAGGGCTCTGGAGTGGGGGTTGTAGGATGTTTAATACCGCTGCTGTGTTATTCTAAAAATGTTATAATGTGCTAAATACAATTTTTCTGTCGTTTTTGTACTGTCTTATTTCAAAGTGGATACTAGAAAACAGAGTAAATAGCTGCATGTCAATACAGGATCCTGGTCTTGTGGTTATCCAAACTGGCAAGCTAGTGAGAGCTTGTTAAGATTATTTAACAATTGGGGTTTCCTTTCTACATGGGCTAGTTGTGCAGTATCTCCAGACTCCTGGTTTAGACATAGGTCACAATATTCCTGCACTGTAAGTGCTGTAAGAGCAACACTACTAGAAATAGCCATTCTGTATGTGCTGTGGCTTTAGTGTGGTTAAATGAAGTGAGGTAGAGATGAAGAAACATATGAGAAAACAGAAAATGTACTTCTCCTTTCACAAAGGGCCTTCGTGTGTTTTCAGTGTTCAAGGTTAAAGGAAGACAGTAAACAGAGAGTATTATTAAGCATGCATCTTCTCTGTAATGAGATACAAAGTCCCTAATGATAAAGTGCCAGCCTCCTCTTCATGGATGGAACAGCTGCTAAAATTTTGCGGTATCCAAAAATCAGTGATCCTCTTGGTATCCAAGGCATAAACTCTGTACTTTCATTGTACCATCCCATCTTGTACTGAGTTCAAATTCATTTGTAAAGAAAAGGCTACTTAAGAGTCCTTTGAGTTGAATGTCTCTTTTCCCTTTTATAAAAGCAGACACTGTGAAAGGGCATTACAGTACAACGCACACTTCCTGTGTGAGACCTGGGGTTTCTGTGGCACGCACCATGCGTGAGTCTATTGACAAAAATTCTCAAATAGAAATTATTCTCTTGTGAGCATGATCAATTAGTGTTTCTCTTAACCCATTTTAGTTTGAGTAGTAATCTGTACCACAAACAGTAAGACTATAAATGTAGCTGCATGAATGTTTCTCATTTGTCTAGAATTATGTGCTAATCCTCGGCATCCTTTGGAAGCAGGTGGCTGCTGTATCCTGAAGACAGCGCTGGCAGACTTGGAACTGACAAGGAAAAGGCTGCTCACAGTTATTTACAAAGGCCATCTTGGCTGCTGTCAGTATCGCTTCAGCTGGGACTTTCTGGAGCCTGCTTCTATAAATATATAACAATTCAATTGTGTAATTGCTATTACCAACATGAATTCAATTTATCTATATTTTTAAACCATAGCATTAGGACTTAGAATCTTGAAATGGTATAGATTCTTTTAATGAATACCAATCTCTCCAGATCTTGAGAGGCAGAAATGAAGTCATCAGAAGGAGTAAAGTAAAAAATGGAAGTTATTTTCAGGAAACTTGTTTTGTTTTTAATCCAATGTTGTTTATGCTGAATAATTTCCCTTGATCACCTGATCCACTAAAATTAAATTAGAGTTTTGATTCCAATAGCTTTTGAGTCAGAGTATCTGACTTGTTAAAAGTATCAGGGAGTTGTAACTGAAAAGAGACTGCTGTTGGGGATGGGAAAATCATTGTGTGCTACCCAGCCATGTATTTCCTCCCCTGAACTGCAAGAATCACTGTGAAAACTGGAAAAGGAGCCTAATCTTGCTCAATCCTTCTCATCTCAACAAGAGGATCAGATTAGAAAAAGCATGGTCCAGAATGATTATGTGGTGGTGGCTTTGAGCTAGACAGACACCACTGCCTTATTTTTGGTGAGCAGTAATTAGAATTCCAATGTCAAAGCACTTAAAGCATAGGCTGTCTTCCAACTTGCCTGATACAGAATGTTCTGTAAAGTACTATGGGACACTGGGCCATCTCATATGCTTACTGTTATTAATAGTTGTTAGTAGCTTACGTAAGGCATCTCTTACATTTCCTTTAATTCATATAGAATTGTTGCTGTGTGCTCTGTTGACAGCTTTGCATGTCTGCTTCAGTGGCAGGGACAGGACAGGAAATACTATTCTTGCACTTAACTGTGCATACAGGAATAGCTAAATGGCATCTCTTCAAATGTGTGCACAAGGGGGGAGGATCTGTGAGAAAAAGACAGTGCACATCTGCATAATGTCATGTTGCGTGGTTTCTGCTACAGGCAAATTCCCCGTGAAAGACATTCACTGGTACAAACCAACCTGAGGAATAGGAACAGAAGGAAGTGTAAGGTCTAGACTCATTATTACGTATTAGATGTTACGAGTAAGTAATGAGGGATATTCTAAACTCCAGAGGTTGCAGTACACCAGCTCTGCAGATGTCTTGTGGGCTGGATAAGGAAAGGAATCTTCCCCACTGTATTTCTTATCACTACCTTGCCAGGCTGCTCGGATGCTTCAGCATTTGCCTTTGAGAGTAAGCTCTTCTGCAGACAAAAATACTTGAAACAATAGAGATTTGTGCCCAGGAGTTCTGTAGAAGGCTTGCTCCCATTCTGATCATTTTGTGTGGCAACCTGACCTAGTTTTGAAAGTACAAATCCAGTCTTGTATCCAGTACAGTTAATCTCCATTTTTTTTCAGATGGACTTAGCAGAGTTTATAACCGTCTTCAGATCTGTGCAGGGTCATGTCCTTAGTCACTTCTCAATGTTGATACTGGCATTGTTTCAAATATAATGAATACCTGAGTAAACAATCCTGAAATCTGTGTATATATATGTTCACGATTATATTTATTAGTTTGGCCATTGGCCAAATGCCTAAGTACAATTGCTGTCTTGAATAACGATCAATCTCTGATAGTCACTAGCTTTAGGCAAACTTTTTCCTTTAACATCTTAGGCCAGACAAGGTTCTTTGAATCCTCATGTGCACTTGATTGAATAACTACTGATTTTATTTGAACTGATACTAAGAGGAAGACTTCTTAGAATCAGGTTATTAAATAGACTGCTTTAGTTAAGTGGCATATTCTGTGCACTTAAAAAAAAAAGCGCTCAGACTGAGAGGGTGGAAGGGTAGTTCAGCCCAAATTCAGCCCTCTGTTGGATTTAGAACAAATTAAAAATGATGTCTTCTGTTGGCTAGCAATTAATTTCTTTTCTCTCTCCCACAACCTCCTCTGTAATAGTGAGCAGGATCTCCTGGTTTTGGATTTGATTCTTTACCAACCCAAGGTTTGTTGTAGGTCTAGGCTTATTGCTGCAATAGCACTCAGTAGATGGCATGACCCCACGTGAAACTGTGTCAGTTTAGGAATACTGTGTGATGTATTGGGAGCACCCTAGAATGCTTTTTCTTTACAATAATCCTTAGACAAGGGGAGAAAATAATGAAAAACTAATTCCTTTCTCCTTTTCAGAACCTGCCCTAAGAAAGCAGCTTATGTGTTCTTTTATCCTGTGGCCCACAGTGCTGCTTTCAGTGTGTCTCAGATGTACTGCATTATGTCATTTTGAAGCCGAGGTTGATCACCGTCATCTGTGCAGCTCAGCCTCGTTGGAACTATAATTAAGCCCTTCTGTTACAAACCAAATACTCTGAAAATCATTTTCTTCATTGACTGCACCTGCCAAGGGAGAACTCCTGCAACCTTTAATGATGCAGGTAATTCTATTACTGCCAAAACAAATACTCCATTATGGAAAGGCTGCAGAACCAGAACTAGAACTCACTGAAAAATTATCCAGGACACTTTTGCCCCCATCCACATCAACAATTGAATATTTTGTAGAAACATACTGGCGTTTTGGGCCAAGGTTAGATATTCTTTGGAACAGGAGAGAGATTGGTGCTCAGAATTGTCAGTAGCACAGATTAAAGGATTCTCACAGGGACGTGGAGATGCAACTTCATACGTTTACTTCAGAAAGAAACCCAAACTATCTATGGCAAATGCTATAAGAATTGGCCTACTGCCAGTTCTGAGAAAGTTTGTTCACCCTTCTGCTCCCTAGTCCCAAAATGGAAAAGTTTTGTTTTCATTGTACCATAGAGCAAAGCAACAAGGTCTTTTTACAGGCAGAGTTCTGGTTTCCAGTGAGATCAAACTATACCTTTGTCATGATCTCAATATACTCTTTTCCCAGGTGACAAGATGTCAGTAGGTTCTTACAATGCTGCAGTGATGGGACTTTGAAAACCTTGAAAAATGCCATCAGCTTTGTTCTACATTCACAAAGTTTGAATCCTGGTCGTGATGGGAAGGTAAATGGAGACTCTGATTTTCATTTCTACACTTTAATACCATGTTTGTTCATAACTGCTAGGTCTGCTCCTGCTATAGCTGATTTGAATTCTAAACAGTGTTAGATATTTTTTTTTTTTAAAGCTGTGCCATTCATCTTTAATATAATCATGTAATTTACTCTATTAATGCCAGCTGCTACATTTGGCACAGGTCACCTGGAGTGTTTGGAACACTATATTAATTTTTCCTTGAACCTATTAGCTAATTCTAAAAATCCATAGAAGTCAGAGCACTCCGCCTCCACAGTCAGGGAAGGTTTATTTTTGTCCATGTTCCTGAATGCCGCCTTAGTTTGGCAGAAACAAAAATCCAGTAGGAGATGGACTTTCATTTTGCATTTATTTATTTGTTTATTTTCTCCACAGTTGTCCTTGGCAATCCCAGGGTGGCCCCAGGTAACACTTTTCAGAGGGAGATATGCATGGGGTGGGGGATTTATCTCACCTAATGTCTGCCTAAGAACACTGGATCTAATTGGCTCAAAGAAGATTGGAAGTTAAGCTTATGCCTTGCATGTATGTAATAAGTGTCAATCACAACTGATCTTGGCAGTGCTGTTTTTTAATCCTCCTCTCTGTGCCTCTTTATGGTGCATGGTTGGTATCTAGCTCTTGTTCTCAGAGCTTTCTTGTGACAGTACCTTCTGTGTCTGTCATACAGAATTGCTTGGTTGTGGGGACATCTCTGCATCACAATTTTCTGAGAATGGCCACTTAGATTTTGTAAAGCAGAACAACTGTTCTCAGAAGAGGATGCTTTTCAGCTGGTTGGTGCCTGCCACTTATCCTTTCTTGTATGTGAAATATTCTAGGATGGATTTTTACTGCTGAGGTAAGAGTTTGAGATGTTTTGTTTCCAATCTCTGTCAAATTTGGCTGAAGACCCCCCACCCTACCCCTGGTCTAACAGAAAGCAGGGATAAGATTTGGAATTGCATAGAGGTTTGTACAAGTTAGAGCCTCTGCACTCTGAAACAGAAGAAAAAAAAAAAACTTGAACATGGGTGATGTCCTCAGCAAGCATAACAGCTGAAACATGGTGTGGAACAACTGTGTTTTTTCTTGAGCTGTGAATTTATATTTTTTCAAGCCACAGGTAATGGCATAGGTCTTGTCTCCTTCCAGCCCACTTTCTAATTATTTTGTCCTAATCCACAGGAGAATGCATTGTTTTAGCTGCTGCCCAAAACAAATTCAACCTGAAAACTAAGATAAAACATGACATTTAAAAATGAAATTTTTAACAGGAGGCTGTACTTTAAATACTGAAAGAGCTTTTCTCCAGCTGAGGAAGTTCCAGTAAGTACAGGCCTCTGGCAAGCTAGATTACTGCTCTACTGTAAAAGCAGAGCTTCTGATCTCAGAAAAAGCTATTTTCCCCTTGTAAAACTGTTATGTATTTATTAAGACTAGACAATAATGTGAGACAGTTTTGACTAACTACGGGCATTACTGAAGGTGATAACATAATTAGGCCATGGGCTGTCAGAGGCTGATACAGTAGCTAACAGGAAAATGGTTTAATTTCTTCATCTGGACCATAGAGTGAATTTGAAATACTTGTGCTTCTTCTGATGAATCAAATTCACTACAGGCTCTTGCCTAATGTGCAGCTAGTTAGCAGAGCGCTTCAGCAGGATTGTTTGAGGTATCCCATGAGAGCTCTCCCAACATAGTTCTAGCTCACAGCATAACTTATTGAACATTTTCTAAATGATCAGACTTCCACAAAAGGTTGAACAGAGTGTTCATGGTCCATAAAGATCCCGTATGATCAGCAGTGGTTCAGTAGTTCAGGTCCAATCCCCATCGAGATTAACTTCAAGTTGGTTTGTAGTTCTAGGAAAATGTAGCACAACTCAGCGTATTCTAAATTAGTAATCAACTAGCGTTGCTGTTTTCAATGTACAAATCCTTCTTAATAGACTAAAAAACCTCCTATTTAGTTTTGGACATAAACAGCTGTCTTTTTCTAATGCACTACTGTGAGCACATCCATAGCCAGAGGTTCATGCTAATTAGAAAGGGATATTGTGTATTAGTTTCAAGTTTGTGTTTAACCTCCCCAGATTTCTCAATGTTGATGTCAAAAAGGGGCTTTCTTTTAGCCTAATGCCTTGAAACTACTTATCCCAATATTTATCTTTGTGTTATATTGCACACAATCCCATTCCTTTAGCACATAATTAATGTGAGGCTGTGTCATCAAACCCTGAGGCCTGTCACTGTTGCAACTGATTGTTAATTTAAAACATGTTTTATTCCTCAAATGATCTCTTTTGAAGAGAATCTTTCTGCCAGAGTTGTGTACTGCTTTGTTTTCAAAGTAATCATCTACAGTCCAGATTTCCTTTGGGAGGGAAAAAACAAACAAACAAAAATGAAAAGCCAAAATAAAGAGCCAGAGCCAAACCCTTTCAAATTAATAAGTTAAAGACTTCAGACTTTTGTATTGTTAACTGATGTTGAGGCATTAAGCTGCCTCCCATACTTTCCTTTCCCCCTTGTTAGTTAAAGCTTTTTTTTCCTTTTTGGGATCAATTTTTACAAGTCTGAGTTTTTCTTCTTCATCAGAAATAATATGTTAAAGTTATTAAGCCAGCAAAGACTGAATAGATTTTTAGGCTTTTTTGCCTCCCAGTCCTGTATCAAAAAAAAGGCCGTGAGCATAAACTGATGCCCTTTTAAGGAAAGAGTAATCTTTTTTCCAGTACTAACAAATTTCAACCACATTCGAACAGAAAAGATCACGTTTCTGTGCTGTAGGTAGATGGCTCCAGCATTATTCATATGATTCTTTGTATATGTCTGTAGCAGCCCTTTAACAAGAGCAGTGAGCCAGCTCTGAAATACAATAGTGCTTAGGGCCAGCCTTTTATGTTTGTTTACTCATTTTTATGAGCTTCCCTCAGTTATTTGATTCACAAGGCTGAAGCATGCCAGAAGACAGCTCAAGAAATTCATCAGACTTTTTAAAAGAGGGGCCTGCTCTGTTGACCTTGCAGTAGCAGGACACTAGAGCTTTCTTATGGGACTTAAAATCTGTATTTTTTTTAACCACATGATTGGTTAAAGGTAGAAGATCTCAGCTGCTCTGTATACCACCCTCTCTCCACTAGCATAGATCTGTTGAAGGTTCTGGCTGTGTGCTGCTCAGGATGAGAAAAATGAGGCAAGAGGAGCAAATGAAAGGGACAGCTAGTTATGGCACATTAGGCAGAAGCAGCAGCACACGTCACTGCAGCAGAAGTGTCCTCAGGAACTGTATAAAACATCACAGACAGAGAAACAGACACAGTGAGGAGGTAGCTTTTGTGGTCTTTGCCTCAATCACTACTATATGGTATGGCAGACCACACTAAAGATTGTTTCATGTTTCCCAGTTGTATATTCCGTATGGTATATGATCTTTGCAAAGGTCTCGCCATGCTGGATGCTGACTGTTGCACAGGCAAAAAGACTTAACAGGATTTAACAGGGAGATAAATTAACCACTGGAACATTTTCTACAGTGCTTCATTTCTTGTATCTTTCTGAAGATCTTTCAGAAAAGAACTTTCAGGAAAGCTAAAGTAACCCTAGATTTGAGCCCGTTTGTATAGATGTTTGGCTAGAAATATATATAAAAATAATTCTTCTCTGTGAACATGTACCCAGTAAAGTGAGTGTTGACTCTTTGAACCCTTGAATATTTAAAAACTGAGCAAAAAGGATGCAGTTAATATTTATCCTTTGGGTCTAGAACCTTTTTTTTTACATGTGTATGTATAGTTCCAAGAAAAAGGGATTGAATCATCCAGGTACCACTATACTAGAAGTAATTAATACTCAGAGGGTAAGCATGGTTTGTCCTCCCATAAATTGATTTAATTTTCATATCCTGATTGCCTAGAGTGGCTCACTTCAGCAACCTTGCAGAATTTGCTATGGGTTTGATTTATTCTATAACATCCTTACACAATTCTAACCCTTCCAGCTATCACACATATGGAATTAGTTACAGATTTAATGCCCCATTGATATCAGTGAAAATAATTAATTTTGCAATATCTTTAAAAGAGAGGAGATCAGAGTTTCAGGTATTTTCCTACTGCTAATTCTCACTTCACTACCTTTTCTACTACAAAGGTAAATCTTGTGAGCTTAAAATATGACTGATATCTGAAAAGTAACAGATGATAAATATGCATAATGTAAGCATAGTGAATGTCTTTGCAAGTAAAGGGCAAGAGAGTAGTTTTACACTAGTTTACAGGGACTCATTAACATAAGGCCCTAAAATGTGCAAAATAGAATATACACTGAAATATATATTCTTACTAAATGTTTTCCCTTATTTTAGGGACATATAAATCCATTCCTATTGTAATAATGGCCTAATAATGTATCTCCTGACATATATATCAGAAATGTTTTCAAATAAAGAGACCACAAGTTTAGAAAGCCAGTCCCTGTAGAGTTTTACATAGCCTGATTTCCGAGGGACTGCATGAGAGGATATGGGGATGGATGAGAGGAGATGTCCTTCTTTCTTAGGAAGGACACCTGTAGAAAATTACAATTTTTATTCAGCCTGTTGAACAAGTCAAAGAATTAGATTTTTACTCTGTATCTGTATGTTGGGTTGTGTTTCTTTTAAATAAAGAACTTGCTGTTAGTTTCTGTCAAATCTTTCTTTGAAAAATCTTTTTTTTGTTAAAGAGACCAGGTTGTATGTTGGATCCTTAGTTATATCAAAGAAACTTCCTGAGAAAAATATTTTAAACATTTTTGGAAGATTTGTTGGTTTACTTGATTATTATTTTTTTTCCTATCAAGGTATTTTTAATAGCATATGACTGCATAACTGTAAGAAATTTTATTTTTACAGGGTATTTTTTTAAAAAAGTTGCTCTTCTGGAATGAAAAAAGATTTTTTGACCAGATACTTATTGACCAGGGAAAAAGGTCATGGCTCCTCCACTTTTATTTTAGGGTAGTATAGATGGGATAGCATTTACTAATAAACTCTGTGAATATTCAAAGAATCAGTATTGATTTCTCTCTAAAATTCATTTTAAATGCAAAGACTGTCTACCAGTTTTATTCATTTCTCTATTAAAACATTTACTGCAAAGCAATACATTAGTACAATCAAGCTGAATGTGCCAGCAAGCTGCTAGCTCTTCTGCACAGTGGTGCCTCCCATTAAGTTAAACACAGTGCCCTCCACAATATTATTTACAATGTTTTCACCTTTGGCTTCTGTCTCTGAATTTCAAGGGGGAAAGCAGCATGTCATAACAATTCTGATTTAATTCCTGGGTCAGATTTGTAAAAGATAGTTATAGTGGGATTTCGAAGGATACCAAAGTAAATAGTTCCTTTTAGAACACAAGGCCATTTATTGAATAAGTATGGAGTGATCCTAGAGTGCACAGAGACTTAGATGAAATAGCCTCAGAGCTGCTAGTAGTTATTGTTCAAACTCAGTATGGAGGATAGATAAATTAATTAAAAGCATTGAAAAAGGCAAATTTGATGCCTGTCTTTGAAATGGGGAAAGGAAGAAAATTCAGGGGAATTTTAGAGTGGTCAGCTTAATGGCAACTTCTTGAAACACACTAAAACTAATAACCAAATAATAACTGTGAATTGTGTCGAAGCAACTTGTATTTAAGATTGTCAGATCCTTTTTGCAGGTATCGTGTGTTGTGCATAAGAAAGAAAAAGCAGGCGTCATATGTCATGTAGTTGGTGAGCTTTTTCTCTCTTGTGATCCTCTCATAAGCAAGCCAAAGAACCAGAGTCCTGAGAGAGAGGCCACTATAAAATTAATGCAAAATCGACCGGATAGCTGTTTCCTATATGGCAGTTATTGACAGTCAACTGTCACAGTACTAATAGTGGTTTTACCAAGTTCTTTCTACTTTCTGGTTCCATTTCTTTTTTTTTTTTAATTAAAAATTGAACAAGAATATTGACTTATGAAATTGGTAGATGAGTTGATATCTTGAAACAAGTACTCCAAAGTGTACTTTGGAGATCTTGATAGGCTTCAAAGTGATCTTAATAAAGGTTAGACAGTTATGGGAAGGCAGGGACAGAAATGTAGCATGTCCTGCTTTTTGAAGTATTGTAATGACTGAAATGGCCTGTAGAAATCTCTGTACTTCTATGTTTCTGCATAGTTATAGTCAGTCTGACTGACAAACTCAGAGATGAGATCTCTGGAGTCATCTGGAAATGGCTAAAATGGAGAAATCCATTCCTGTTTGTTACAAAGTCCCAGTGTAGGCAACAACAGTTGCCTACTGTATGCAATGAGCAGGGCATATTTTCTTAGAACAGTACTCTGCATTCCTGTGGAGAAATGCATAAGCTTTTAAATAAAGACAGAAGAAGCTCTGCTTATATGCTGAAATTTGGTATACCGTATGTTTTGTACAATGCAGTTTTGCACTGAGCTCTAGGTTTTTTTTGGTTTTGATTTGGAACATAGGGTATTCTTTCCTGCTAGTTCCCAGATAGCCCATAGGCAGTAAAATTAGAAGTGGCCAACATGCAAGAAAACATAATTAAAAGCTGTTCCCTCTCAATTTCCTCTGTGGATTTCAGTAAGAAAATATTAAGAATAAACTCTTGAGCAAAACTGGTTTTTTAATGGGCTTTTCCATCTCTAATGGTACAAACATCTTAATTTGTCATTGACAATAGTAGAGTAGTAGAAACAGCTGTTCTTAACTGAAGAAAAACTCTCCTGATACTTTCTTCTGGAAGTCAGACAAACTCAAAACCTGAATCTGCACACTTCCGAAACTTCATAGGTTTAAAGCTGGATTAGGCTGTGAACTTTTTATCTGGACCATATCAATATAAGAAACCAATCTAAAAGAAAAAAATAAATCAAAGCTGTTTTAGGAGTGGTGTGTATATAAAAAAATTATTTCATTCATACTCTTTCAAGGTTTTATACTCCTCCTTATTCCAAGAGCCTAAGATTGCACAGCTTGCACTCTGAGAAGTGAAGTTAGCAAAAGCAGTCTGAAGTTGCAGGCTTTTTGGAGGCAGATTTTGCCATAAAGAGTACAGGCAAATGTTTATGGATCATATCCTTCAAAGTATGAGTTAATGATTTGCATTCTTTGGCAACTGTTAGTACCTGATGCTGTGGAAACATTTGCATGTACTGCAGCCCTTGCAGGGTCCCTTGCAGTGGAGATGGGGTAGTGTTCCTCATTAAGAAAGTGATAAAAGACTGGAAGGAGCTGTCAAATCCTATGCACTATATGTGTGTGCTTGTGTGTATTATTTTTCCCCTTCTGGAATAGTAAGAAGCTTTCAAATGCCTGTCTGGTCATCAGAACACTGGGTGGGCATATACAATCACTTGGGACTTAATGCAGTTAGGTCTGTGCTATTATTCATATACACTTATTTGTTAACAACATAGCTAAAGAAGCCATAGAGGGGGAGGTTACTAACTTACTTTTGCTAAACCCACACTGGATTAAAGTGAACTGGAACATTAGCCTACTTTATTCTGTTTAGTGCATGCCAAGTATAGCAGAAGCCAGCTAAGGGGAAATATAGGCTATAAGATGGGAGTGGGGGAGACAGGCTGTAAGACACACCTTGCAACCAGTTCTATGAGTCTTTGCATGCAGATGGAATAAAATTGAAGAGTTCGTCCATATATGAGCAACTGTAAGCAAAACCAACATAAACATTCTTGCAAAATTCGTCAATAAACTAATGTGTCTTCATTAGCAAGGTAGCATTTTGTGTTATTGATATTAAAGATCTACCTTTTTTGTTGGGTCTCACTGCAATTGTTATTGATGAATAAAAGACTGTGGGCTGAAATTATTGTCTTTGAAAATGTATAATCTTGATTGGATGGTTTTATTTTGCTTGCAGTGTCTCCTATAAAGCCATATACTATTATGTATCATTTCACTAGTCTCAATTATGACTCATAGCGGACACTGCAAGCATGAGGCAGTAGCAAAATGATGAAGCTATATTGGGGTACGTGTATCAGTTAGGGTTATTTTAAGAATGCATTTTGACTTGTGTCATTCATAGTTTAAATATGACTTGTTCAATAACATGTTCAGTTGTAATTAGATAATTTAATGTCTAGTGACAGGTCTTTTGTGACTGAGACCCAATTTTAGCTCTGCATACCAAGGAGCTTGCCAAGGAAAAGTAACTCCTTTTACTCAGTAAGGAAGGATAATGGATAACTTCTGGAATTAAGTGAAAAATTGAATCCAGCTTCCTGTGTGCACTTTAGGTCCCACACTGGGATTACAGAACTAGCTCTGAACTGCTTGGCTGCTGACAATAAAGATTTTATGTGTGTCGTGTTGAATTTTCAAAGAAGTTCTCAAATCAAAAAGGTCATTTTTACATTGAGTCCAGGCTGTTTGTTTAGGAATTTAAGTGCTTTGCACTGGCCTATCTTCTCTGTGGAACTCAAGTTTATGTAGCCATTTTGGAGAAAAATGGTAATATACCAGTTTAAAGAAGGGGGAGAAAGAAAATAAGGTCATATGCAAACAGAATTTCAAAGTGTTAGCCTACTTTCCATCATTAAGAATTTATCCACTGCAGAGCTGTTATTGGCCAAATGCTTGCTTGCCAATGAGCTCACTATAAGAGGAATTTTATAAACACAAGTATCACAGCATTTCATTATATTATTATTAATCAATATATGTCCATATATCTATATATCTATAAGCAATGCATAATTGGTATCTTTACCAATGAAGGTGCTTCTGCCCTTGGCATGAAGCAGCAAATAAAAGTTAGATGCTTTTTTCATGTATTCTATGTTTTAAAATATTTATGTGGTGTCTTCTGTGGCACATAACCTATTGCATTATAGGTCATCTCTTCTGTAGAGTGTTTCATCCTGAGAACTGCTTGACTGTGCCATGTAATCACTAGGAGCAGACACAAGAGATCCCTACAAAAAGGAAATGCCATCATTTCTAATCTGTGCATATAAATGGATCATGCAAGACTTAAGACCTCTATGAATATCCCCTCGGAAAAATTTTGAAAGTCTGTATTAAAAGCGTATTCATTTTAGCATAACATGCTCCCACAGAGGCTTTCTGCAATGCGCCATTAATCAGGAAAAGCTTCATTAATCAAGATATAGTCTGAGTTTTTGAAAACATATTTAAATTAAACACTCAGTCCTTCCAGACTGTATTTTCTAATGTGTTTAGCTAGAACTGTGTGAAACTCCCAGCCAAGAGAAGATCAGTTCATCTTAATGCAGACTTTAAAATAGTGTGTCTTTAACTTTGAATTTTAGATTCCTTTTGGTATGAGGCAGATTTATAATCTTTCTATTTGTAAAGGATTTCTATATTTTATGTAAAACTCCCGTGCGTACTGAGAATATTTTCTTTCAAATTCCACTGTGTGAATTCCACAAGAAAATAACCAGGAAGCCCTGTGATGTGATATTGTTACCAGACTCTCACTTAACTACTAATTTGTCTTTTAACTTGGTCGTGGGAACCGTAATTTACTAATCTAATTCAATGCATTTGTTGCCTTTGGAGATCAATTCTGCTCCAAGCAAAGTCAATAACAAAACCCTATTGATTTTACTCGGACCAGATCAGTCCCTTTAGACATTAGTGAGGCCTTATACCATCATAACTTTTTGTGTAATTGCTGAAATATTAACCAATGTTTTTGTCCAGTACAGATCCTGACATACTCTGTAAAAGGAAATTTGGAAGGCACTTGACTTTTCTAAAGAGCTGTCAAACATACAGCCAGAATTTCCAGTCCTCTGAACCGCAGTGCACAGGAAGGGCTCCACTGGGAACACGCGGCATGAAGAGGTAGATTGCTAAATATGCTATTAATATACTTGATAATTATTGCTTTCAACTACTTAAATGACTAATTTTTCTTTCCCAGGCATAGATTAGGGGTGAAGTTTTTAGAGGAAATCAAATATATTGTAAAACATGTGGTTTGGGAAGGAAGTCTAATTTAGTACAAGAAATTAGAGCTATGCTCTTGAATGTACTGTACATCCTAATTCTTATTAGAGTAAATATGGTAAAGAAATGAGGGACTGAGACTCTGTTTGTGGTGTCAATGCCATGTCCTTCCTGTATTCTGGCTCTAGATCAGTTGTAGGATTTGGCCACTAGCACAGAAATGTTCTAAAAACCATCTGTAAAAGCAGTCACAGTAATACATACAATAATTTGGGAGCTCATAGTCTTTAAGATTTCATCAGAAGGTCATAGGCAGATATAAACAAGAGTCAACAAGGAAACTGCTGGAGGATATTAAGTGAAATTCAAATAGATCAAGGTGTATATGGTGGATAGCCTGGTTACTAGGTGATATCTAAACTAACATACAGAGTTGAAGAGGAAAACAACTGTCAGTAAAACATTTTTTAAGATCAACTCTCCCTGTTGTGATTACTGTGAGAGGAAAACCTGGATATGGTAATTAAAAAGTTTAAATAAAGAATATGCAAAATATAGAGGAAAGCATGTGGTCTGGGAATTGAGTCAATGAGAACGCATATAGAATGAGGTTTGTCTACAGTCTAGCAGCTTTTACCTGAACTGCCTCAGCTCTGTATAAATGACTGGGAAATGATTCATAAGACATTTTGAAGTTTCTGGTCAGGGCCTTATAGAATGAACAACAATGTACAACCTCTGCATCCTCAAACAATCTGAGGCTTAGTAAACTATAAGGATTGTATCTCCCAGAGGTCTTATCAGCTATTTCAGTTTAATTAAGGTATTAAAAAAACCCAAACCTGTTCTTGATAATTACAAACGTAAAGTGTTGTGTATTTCTTTGTGTGAAGCAAATTCGTAGCTCGACCTGTCTACATTTTTTTGTGTGTCTGCAGGTAGACGGTGTTTGAAACTACCCTTTATTTTATAGAAATTACTGAACCCAGTAAAGTAACTCTTCTAAATAACATTTTAAATATAAAGGACTTGCTGATGTGTGGCTACCTATTATGAGAACTAACCTATTAAAAACAGAACTGGTAATTTCTTTACTAGAAAACCCTACAGATTTATCACATTGTGCTGTGTTAACGTAATGATGCAGCAAGCTCCCCATTAGTTAGTAAGCAAGAAACCCTTAGGGCAATTGAAATGAAACAACTTGATGTAGTGAGTACCTGGAAAAAAATTACAAGGCTAGACAAGAAGAATGTTGCTACGCTGGAGGTCTGTAACCACAGTCTCCAGGTGCCATGAGTCCTTGCCCTACCAGAGCAGTTGTTACAGACAGTTCTTCCTTGTAGCAAAAAAGATTTTCTCTCTTTAAGAATAGTGGCTGTGTTACCTAAGCAGTATAATGTACTTCCAAATTTATAATTTAAAGTGTCTGCACAAGACAGTCTTATTAATGTGTTTTAGCATAGGATATTGAAAAAATTCCTAAAACTCTTAATTAACCTCTCTGTGCAAATTCCTTGTTTCATAAATAAAGAAGTTGCTTAAGAAACAAGTTGATTAGGAATAAATAAATAAATGCCAGTTTGTCAGAAAGTGAGTTTCTGAAAGATTTCTGTACGTTAAACTGGTAGTTTTAACAAAACTAGCGAAGAACCTAAATATTGAGGTATGTTGAAAAATAATTTTTGTAAAGAACTTTAATAGGTCATTTTGTCAGTTTATATTTGCTTGTTCCACACTTGGAACCACCTGGCTTCCCAAAGAAATGGAGCTAAGTTTTCACAAGCCAAATTATGACTATGAAGATTAAACTTGGTTTTTTTTTTTTTTTTTTTTTCATGTAAATAAATAAATAACTTTATCTGTGAATCAGAGAGCAAATAACAAAGAAATTAGTCATTCCTGTTTCTCTCTCAGGTTTCATTCCTAAAACATAATTAGCATATGTGTCTGGTATGCACATCGTTGTGAAACTTTAAATATGCCAGATTTTTAAAGAGCAGTAGTTGTGCTGTTGATTGACTGCATGAATCATTTTATGTGTGGCAGTGGGCAGGAGATAGAAATGGGACATTTTGTGGGGAAACATAACACAGGTATTTAGACATTTTGCACATTCTAATTATAGAGCAAGAACTATAGTAATATTACTATAGTAATAAATTAACAATATGAAAGAAAAAGTAAGTGTGAGGGCTCTGCTACTATGCATCCCAAACAGATCAAAACTGTGCTCAGATATTTTTTGTGGGTTTCCTAAATATTTTGATACTTTGCATGAGGTGACGTTATTGTAATTTTCTTTTAATTAAAACATTATTTGTCTCCTACATACCCTGCTAGGTATCTGTATGTTATCCTTCATTGCAATTAAAGTTATATTTGTAGAGCTAGTATTTGCAGATTTGTATGTGTTCTATACATACATAGTATAGAACATCTATGTAGAACTAATAAGCATGTGCAAGAAAAACTGCAGGTTCAATTATTTTTGCTTGACTAACTGCTTCATCTTCTGAAGACAGAGAAGCTGACTGACTATTGAAAATTTCTCAAGAGTGTAGATTGAAGTGGCAATTACTCTTACACCCTTGACTGGAGTTCTCTCTCAGGCTCCTTTGTAGCAACTAGTATGTTTCTTTCATTGTAGATTTACAGCATGAAAATTCATGGGCTGAATCACCTTCAAGAACTGTTATATTGTAGTTTTGGAAGCGCAGCATTTCTGTGCTGACACATCAGTTATTTTAATGTTACATATTGAATTAAATTATTATTAGCAATATTACTTTCTTACACTTCTATCAGAGGCAACATTAATTCCTGTATATTAATATGTATACCTGAAATATGCTGTCAGATGTTGCATAGGGTTATTTACCTCTTAAATTGTAGAGCTTGAAGTTCATAGAATTGTTCTCTTTTAGCAGCAAGTCACAAACTTTTGTCAATAGAAGTAGGACCTCCCTGATATAATATTCTCCTTCATGGGATCCTGACTTTATATTAAAAATACCACTAAATTCAGAAGGAGCAAGCCTATGAGTAACATTGTGTAAGGACAGTATTCAGTCCTTACTTATGCAGTCCTCTCTTAATGAGAGCTTTAGAGTCAGTAATGAATTTTATGGAGAAAAGTAGGGATCAGAAAGTCTTTATCAGGTGTTTGTATAATTATTGCTATTTTTACCAGGATCTGTGGCTTAAATACCAGAACAGCAACAGATGTGTTACCATCTTTAAATTTTATGGCATTGTTTATAATTTCACTTTGTTAAAATTTTAATACATTTAAGTACATTGTACATGTGGCATAACTACTGCTAGAATTAGTTAAAAGGGATTTAAAGAATTCTTTTCTTAGCCATTTCCTACAGGGAGCCTTTCAAATTCACTTTACTGACTCCAAACCATTTCAATTTCTACTTGTATAATTTTACAAGAAATATGACAAATGTAACTATTTTCCCAATGTTTTATGTCCCTAATGAGGAGCAAAAGGTCGAGAACTTTGGGATGGAGGGGGAAGCCAATTATTCTTGCTACTGTGCTTTGGAATACTGTTTGGAACTTGCACTCGTTTTCTACCAGCAGGATTACAGGACAGTTAATTTCCTTAGAAAGTTTATGAGGCTCAAAGGGTTGTTCTTTGTGTGTATTTTTTAGATGCTTGTGGTTCTTGCATAAAAGAGGCTCCACAGTAGTTCCACTGTGTATGTGCATAGCTATATCTAAAAAAAAAAAAAAAGCTTCTTAGAATATGTAGATCTTGAGAATTAGATTATTTTTGAGGTCATTAGGTGCTTTAAGCTGCAGATAGATGTCTGACAGATTTTAAAAATCACTTACATGCCTATCTCATCGGTAGAGCTGATATGCCTAGTCTATGAAGTATTTGTTAAAGTCCTAATTGCCTATGTACTTGTTAGGCACATTAATTAAAAATCTGATTCTAAATGTCATTAAAGGCAATGAAGGAGGCAGTCACTGGAAAATAAAGAAAAGGTCAGAAAGAAAAGCAGGTCAGTCCCATTATCAAACTTGATAAATTCTTCTCATGTTTGTTTTTTTGTGACTCAATGGCTGGGCACTGAGAGAATCACGCAATGGTTTGGGTTGGAGGGGACATTTAGAGATCATCTAATGCAACTCCTTGCCATGGGCAGAGGCATCTGTCACTCGGCCAGGTTGCTGAAAGTCCCGTGGTATAAGAATACAGCTGGGTAAGAGCTTTTTTTTCCCATGTAACAATTGATTGAATTTTCCTAGTGTCAGGAGAAAGGTGAGAAGTCAGGGATCTGCTTTTGAAAATACTAGCCCTGGCTTCTGCTTAAGTAAGGCTTGTCAGCTCTCATGGAAGCACTGGGCAAGGCTCTGCAGTAGGTGAAGATCACGTAAGCTTGTTCAGTTTGTAACAACCCCAGAACTGAAAATACTGGTGCTTGTGGGGCCAGATAGTCAATCTTTCTTGTGAAAGCCAGGAAAGCCATACTGCTAAATATCCTAATGGATCTATGTCCTGAGACACACCCGTGGTGCTTTGTAGTGCCAAGAGACAAATGGGGACAAGGACTGCTTCTCAAGCACTACTGCCTCACAGGTCCCGTGGCTACACTGCAGGCCAGATTTCAGCTGGGTTGTTTCTTCTCACAGTGGGGATTCAGAATACCCCTCCTCTTCACATGCCATATCATCCAGATGGAAGTCATGCTTCAGTTGCCAGTGAGCTACATTCATGGGCATGTAACATGGTCCATTGCATGCTTTAAACATGCCATTATAACCTAGGAGGCTGAGCCTAACAGAGAGAGTTTGGAAGGTCGTTCAGGATCAAATGTAATGAAGGGTTTTAGCCATATAGTGAGCAGCCCTGTAATAGAACCCATTACCTTCAGCTGGGGTCCCTCTCCATGGGCTGTTGTGGAGATGGGGAAGAGAAGGGAAAGATTTAAGAGTCTTAAATATTTCTTCACAAAATATAGCTAAAGACTGCAGAATTCTGCCTAGAGATCTGCAGCCCTATACCCTGTGTAGCCTGCAAAGGGATCGCCATTAGCCTTTGGGCTGAAGCTGAGGGTAGTGACTCCCATTTATCTTTTATTTCCTTTAAAGGTGAAATACAGGCATGGTCAAAGAGGAGATATGGGAATGCATTTGCATGCTAACCATGAGACTGTAGAACTGTTCTTTTGGTTCTGTGTATCTTGCATGGGTTTTGTGGCACACTGTTATGAAAATTCCTGCAGAAGGTGGAGTGTGCTCCCAGCTTAAGAGTAGATTTGTCAGGGTGAGAGTTGGAAGTCAAACCCACAGCTCTACTCAGACAAGGTTTCTCTTTTCTGGGCTGAGTTTTTACCTAATCCTCAGCTGCAATGTAAAATCTGGAGTCCAAATCTTCTTGCTGTACTAGGAGTGAAAAGACTCGATAGATTGAGACTCTCTGTGAATATGTGCAGAACACCAAAGTTATCTGGTTTTTTGGTTGGTTTCAGTATACTGCAGAGCTCAGCATAACTGTGAAAAACAATGTACTGTGCCAGGGAAATACATGAGGCCTGGAAGGATGAATGACCTTTGAATAAAATTCCTCTGCTAAAGGAAGAACTTAGAGTTGTAGAGACTTGTGACATATAAACCCTATGAAACTGCTTATCAAAGTAATTTTTTTTTCAGTAGTTATTTAATAGTGATACAAGACATTGCTTTTTGCTCTACTTTTTCATTAAGTGTGTGCTATTTTCATGCATTGGCTTTTCAGTTTCCTCGTTTGATACCCTGTCATATTAAGCTAATATGCCAGGTGGCTAGTAAACACACATGGTTCCATCAGACTGGAACAGAGCTGCTTAATGCACTGCTAATTCTTCTCTTCCATTACTGAGTTGTCTGACTTCTCCGATCACGTCACGTGTCATGGCCAAAGTCCACAGCTTATCTGAAAATTAATACACTTAAATGTCAAAGCCATCTGAGGTTTTACACAGTCCCTCTGTTCTTTGTTATGCTTTTTCTGTATTTTATTTTCTCCCACTTGGATGCCTCTGTGCCTAACTTAAATAGTAGTGGTAGTCCTAGAAATGACAGTTGGTGGTCCAGCTTTTATTATGGCTGTTGGTTTACATGCTTTTACACATATTTAAATATGTGATTGAGATGGATCTATTTTAAGTCTTATGTGTTCCTTACTTGCCTAACTTTTTTCTAAATTTAACAAAACCAAAAATAATTTAAAGCACGTGAGAACAAGTATTTAGAGAAATCAGTAGGTGAATGTGGCTATTCAAGTACCATACCAACAACTTCAGGCAAATAAGAGTGGTTTCTTTCTGAAAAAGCCTAGTACTTGGGTGAAAATTTTGTCTGCAGGCGTAACCATTACATGAGATGCATGCTGTGGTAGAATTAATCAAACTTCAAGCCATGATTCACTGACAACAGAAAATTGTATCCTCTAAGACCTAGAGTTTTTATATTAAAAAAGAACTAAGTTCTTTCTGATTAAAGAGTGTGCAGGTCATCAATGAACTTAATTCCTATGATCTAAAAACCTTTGCTGATATACTCTGGTGTAAATGAGCAGAAATTCCAGACCAACTCTAGTTATATTTCAGTGTAATGGAGAGCATAAACCTCTGTAATGGTAGCACAATATGGCAGGGTTTTGACTGCCACTTGGTTCCAAATGCTGTTTCACTTGACCTTCAAATAGCACAGTCCCTTCCTAACAGGGTTTGCATCGCTCTTACTGAATTGCAGTATTTTGGTTTTGTATCTGATTGTACAGATACTACACTGAAAAGGCTAGGACATAAATGGACCAATAAATGGTAACTGATTACTTGAGTGGAGTTTAACTAGCAGATTTTAAGTAAAGCAGTGGAGTGATAGGAATGTTTTTGCTTGGGTGTTTTTTTGGTTTTACTACCAGCGTGACAGATCAAAGTTTTCCTGTGACTGGGGGTGGGAAAAGAGATGGATGGATTTTGGTTCTTTGTTTGGTTTCAATTTAATTGGATTGCTTAGAAGGATGTATTGTTTATTAGGCACAGACCACCATGAAACAAACAAATAAATACAAAACTCCTGGCAATTGTTTCTGAACATTTTGGGTTTCTGGGTTTTTGAGGTTTTCTTATGTCTTTAAGAATGTAAGAGTGTAATTCTGGTTTTGGTTTCTGCAGCCAAAAATTTGGAGTAGAGTTGCAGTGGCTTTTTTGTACATAAGATAAATTCCAGCTTTCCTTTGCAAAACATGCCTAATGAGACCCTGAGTAGGAATGCTGTGAGATGAGGGCGGTGCTGGTCCCTTTTCAAACACAATTACAGAGTCTCCAGACTAGATACTGTCCACAGCAGTGGTCGTGGTCCTTAGACCCAAGCAGGGAAGTCTTATTTTGCCCTCCATTTCTCTCCCTGTGGTGGCAGAGAACTCACCTATATTAACACTGCATATGGCCTGTCCTCATTTTTCCCCACCTAATGTGGGGAATTTTCACTTTCCTGGTATGGAAATACATATTTTTATATATGTATGCATAAGTATATAATATATGCACACCCATAAATACTGTATTTTAAAAAGGTCACACAAATACAGTATTAAAATGATAACTATAATGTGTTATGTTTGCACCATTTTCTTGCTATGCAGTTTATACAGTCTGTGTCACAAAGGTATGCCTAGTAATGACATCTCATCTGTGGAAGATCTGTCACGCAACAGTTTACCCTGTGATAAGAATGCCAACTACTTTTGTTCTCTTTTACAGCTGCGGCAGCCTGTAAGAAAGTCCTGGAGTGTCTGGCAAATTGACTTATAAAATATGAAGGAGTTCAGTGTATTACTATCTTTCACAGACTGTGCTTGACATTATGCTTTGGGTGTCTCATTCTAGTGACAAAGACAGTAAAAAGAACAGACAATGGAGTGCAACAGTCTCTAAATCTGTTGTGTGACATAATGAAAATGGGAAAGGATGCAGTATAAACCTGAGTTATTCTCAGTACCTTCTTTGGATTGAGATTCTTCTATAGGATGTTCTGGTGTTCTCTTGCTGTCTTAATTTGGATTAGCCACAGACCTCATGAGAGTTCTCTGAACAGTACTGGTGACTGATGAATTCCCAGGGCTCCTGGCACATGTTGTCAGGGTGTTGGGATTAATGATGAATGTCTTTGCTCTTTTCCAAAATCCAACCTTGTGTCATGAAAAGGAAAAAAGAAAAGGCTACTTCAGGAAATGCTGGTTCATCTGTGCTGCTACATCTAGAAATAATGCATCTTGCCAGAGTAAAATGGCCACGCAAGGAATCAAACCTTTATTTTTAATGTCCCTTTGCAGATAAGAATCTAATTCATTTTTCAACCAAGTGAAAGTGAAGAATCAGTAGCATAGTTACGTTACATTGGCTTGATCTAGTCTCCATTGGAGACTCTGTTTCCATATTTGGTTTTATGTTTTGTGAGTAGCCATCTGCCCTCACCCTCTGTTCTCCTAACCCTTTGCCAGGTCTTTTCTGGTGGAGAAGCAGCAATACAGTTCCAATATTGTCTCAATTGAGTCTCTAAGTTAGTCACACATATACTGCCTCCTGAAATTCTAAGCTTACTGCTTTTGTGTCTCTTAGAAAATGAATATGCAAAGCTTGCTAATCAGGTAAGTTCCCAAATGGCTTCTCTTTATGTTCCTCCTATTAAATAGCTTTCCTCCATTTCTTAAATTAAGTATTTTGTATTTGGACACTAGATCAAGCTGGCCATGCTGCTGCAATTGTCATCTTAAAAGAACAGGGTTTTTTATGAGAGCTCATATAGCTAATAGCAAATGGAATATGCTTGGGGAACTGCCTAACACGTTTCATCAGCATTTTCATGTGCCTTTCCTAGAAATGTTATTCCAAATTTGTCTTTTCTTTTGTGGTTTTTGCTTCTAAATATCTTGTCAGTTCTGATGCTGAAAATCCCAAGTTTAGCATGTTAGTTGGAGAGGAAGTAGAACTAGTTGAGTGGAAAAGAAGGTCATGGAACTGAAGAAAACTGATTCAAGCAAACACGGTGGGTGGCAAAACCTCAACAGGTGTAGGATGTGTTACCCTAGGAAACAGCTTTATGTTACAAGCTGTGCAATATAATGTGCTTCTTTTCTGCTTTGACAACCTGTACCTTCAACCTCATGCTTAATAAAGCACCTAGGCCTATATTCTATTCCCTGTTGTTTCTTGCTGCTTAATTATACAGTATCTGTTTGATATGTGATCATATTTTTCTGCAGGAACAGTTTTGAAAATAATTGTTCGGTGTGAGAAGGGAATTATTTTAGGGTGGTTTACAGTGACAATTTTCTGACTGGCATTTCTGCAGAGGAGGCACAGTGAATTGTCAATTTATTAAGAAAGTTGTATTTTGAGAAGTTGTGTGGATGGACGGAATAGTGTTTTCCAAGTGCAGATTTGAGCTTTAAATGCCAGGAAAGAAGGTTTTTAGAGTTCGGATCCTATTCTGAGGATCTGAGGAATGTTAACTAACAAAACCAAGATATCTAAAAAGCAGGAGGTCTGATATATATATTTTGCTATTGTGTCTTCTGTGGTGGGAGTGGATGCTCCCTGCAGATGGAAGTGCTGCCCACAAGCCCCAGGGCCTGGAACGCCTGTTTGCAGAGCAGGGATGCTGAGAGCGGTGCTGTTCCCTCACACTAATTTTGTCTGCTGGAGCTGGATTGTTTTCATTTCCTTTGGTCTGTCTTTAGCAGTGGTGAAACACAGCGTTAAACACTGACACTATATTGTGGTGCCTCTGCTTTTCTTTCAGGTTTCTGGGTTTTTTTACAAGTAGGCAAGGGTGCAAAGATAATGATAGTGTCAGCGCTAAGGGCATAAGAGTAATTTCAAATTAAGTGCTCATTTCCCTTGAAAAAGCCATTTGACACCTGTAAATAGTACTAAAAAACAATTAGAAAAAAGATACCTTTTTTTCTCTAAAAGCATCCCTGACTAATATGAATGCTTTCATGTTAATTTTTCATCCTCACCATAATGACAAACAGTGAAACTGTGCTTTCCTCCAATTTTTGAGGGCTTTTTGCTTTTGCAATAAAAGACTAGGATTTCCCAAGAATTATGTTTCTTGGGATTTTGTAAGTGTAAGTTTTTAAGCATGTGTTGCCTTACTGCAGCGTTCAGTAGTGAAAATATTGATCTTATTAACTGTGCTAATTAGAGCTGAACAAAATACCTCCAGCAACAGCTAGTGAATATGCAATGGAATAACAATTCTGAAATTGCTTTGCCAGTGTTTGCAAGAGATGAATATTGTCAGGGATAAGTTTGCTATAAGGAACATTGTGAGAAGAGAGCATGGTAAATATTTGCACACTCTAAATTTTAAATTCATATTTTGGAATTAAAAGTTTTCCTTGTAAAATCAAATAATGTGTTTTTGTTTTTCAACTGATCTGCTTAATAGGAGAAACAGAATTTAGCAGGTTTTGCTACACAGGCCCAAATCAGAATAATGCCCAGTTGCCTGTGAGCAGTGTATTTTCGAACCACCTAGAGAAGGAGGTAAACCTTTGATAGTTTGGAACTACAAACTGGTGATATTTGTGAAGAAATTGCTTGCTCTCTTCTGACAATGACTCTGTGTACAGCATATGATGTTAAATTTTGTGAATTCACTGGGTTTACAGGGGATATGCTTTATGTATGTTGAAATAGTGTGTTTACTACACAGGGAAAGATGATTCTATAAAATAATTTCTGAAAAGGCTGCAGAAGATTCAATTTACTAATAGTGTGAAGTTCTACTGAATTTTGAAGTAATAAGTCACATTTGCTTTTGAGTACCAGTTGTGCAATAAATATGTCTTTTAGCAGCTGGCAAAAATGTCAATGACGAGAGATTCTGAGCCCAGTTCTTTTTGTCATATCCAGCAGTGTAAGTATTGTGATTTCACACTGAGCTATTAAGTGTTGTTCTACCATCTTCTTTAACACTTCAAGTCTGATTCTGGTATTTATTCCTGCAACAGAGCTAACAGTTACCACTGTTGTATGAACCGATTCCTTATTAAAATGTTGCAGCCGTTTTAAGCAGCATATACAAGACTCATATGATTAATTCATTAGTGTATTAATTAGTTATATTTGGTTCTAATTCTTTAGTTAATATTTTTTGAGTGTTTTTCAAATGTAAAATGATAGGTATGTGTTGGGGATTTTTATTAATACTATGAATCTGTGAAGTTTTGGTTTTTTGTGTATGTAAAAAAGAGATGGGTTTAGACCTACTTCTAACATATGAGGCTAGAATGAAAGAAGTACCAAATGTATCATACTGTAGTAGCCAAAAGCAGGCAGAATCTGCAGTGTGCTCTTTAAAATGGGGCATTTTGCCATGTTTTTGTTGGAGAAGCACTAACTGTTGGGTAACAGGAATGAAACTTTTTAATTAATAACATCAACGCTTATGGGGTTTTTAAGGCAGAATAAGGAATCAGCTAATCTATCTATCTTTCTTTTTTTTTTTTTTTTAAATGCTTAGTTCCTTGGCCTATGTTATACTGTAGATTTATGTTCTAGTATCTCAGTTCTTAATGTACTTTCCAATCCCGGTTCTGCAAATCAAAAATGGAGTTCATTCATGATGTTTTAATTTTAGGCACCAATCCCACAAAGTCTCTGGCATATGGGAATGTTGGTGGGATGACTCACATGCATAAAATTAAGCTGGTGTTTAACTAATTGTAGGATCAGAGTTTTAGTCACTAATGGAAATGTATATTTTATTTTCTCCTCGAATTAACATAACGGATAGGGAAAGATACTTTCCTAGTGGGAGAGATGGAGAGAGAGAGAGTGGTGGTCAGGAGACAGTGACAAATCCCTGCCCCTTTAAGGATTTCTTCAAACTCTCAATTTTTCTTGCAAAATGAGAGACTTGAACTTCAGGATTGTTTTTATCTTTCAGTATATATGATGATTCTATAAAGAAACCCCCACCCCCAAATCATGATAAGGTAGGATGGCCGACCAAGATAGATAAAAAACTTGTGTTCCCTTCTTATTTGTCTCTCTCTCTCATGAGATTCCTTCTGCCATGTTTTTAGTTAATGACAACTAAAGCCACTACGAAACTCAGCTCTACTGTGCTTCTGCTTTTGGCATTGAAAACAATAACAACCGTACTCTAAACTCTGACCTTTGGATGCTCCAGATTCTCTGTTCTTGGAATGTTATGTTCATACATGTTGTTTTCATTATTATGGTAATACTCATGAAAGTACTCCTGCTGTATATGCTTATTATGTGTGTTAAGCCCTGACCTCTATCTGAATGTGTATCTTAGTACCATGCCAAGTTTATGTCAGTTTTCATCTGCTCAGTAGCTTCCCTGTATTTCTTCCCCGCTCTCGTGTAATGGTCAGGTGCGGCCTTGTGTGAAGCAGAGTTAATTGCTGCAGTGTTCTTCTGCCCATTCGTCACAGGAATTGCTTGTCTGCTTTATATCCTATGTCCTCTGTGGTTGTCTTTGCTGGGTGCTTCACTTGACAAAGCCATGAGTAAGCTGGTCTGGGTAGCCCAATTTTTAATGGTAGGTTGGACTGCAAAGATACTTCCTAACCTAAATTATTCTGTGTGTCTGTGTTAGAAACATGCCATGTTGCATGGAGCCTGTGGATATTCATTTGGGATTGTTTATATTTGACTACTTCAAATTAAAACCTAAAGAATGGGATGCCTATGTGGGACAGCATGGACCTTCATTTAATGATTTAATTACACAAAGTAGTGCCTTATCCTTTCTCCTCTCACCACTCAAAAGGCTTTTGAATTTCTCAGATTAGCACAGAAATTAAAGGTGACTCTCTGATCACTTTTAATGAAATGACCCTGTCAGGTTTGAAGTAATATTGATTTAAGTTTGTAGAAGGAGGGGGAACATTGCTATCCATCTGATGTGGCAACCTCAATAGACTTACAGTGATATAATTGCCATTAAACACTGATTAGTGCTGTTAACTAGTTAAGCACTAGAATAAGCTTTTCTTTTTCTGATGTTATGTTGTTTATTTATTTATTTAGGGGAAATAGGGAAGGTAAATTAATCTCAGAAAAATTTAATTTGGTCCCTCTCACAAGAAAAGCAGCGCTTGATCCTACTACTGCTTGTCTCTATTTTATGAAACCCTGCAGCTTACTTTATAGAATAGAAGAAGAGCAGCAGCTCAGCTATGTATATCTAGCCTCCTGAGGAAGATCCTTGCTCTTGTACAGTAAGTCTGCTCTATAACATAATAGTGGGTCTGTGCCCGTTCAAGGCAACGGAGGGTTTGTCTTTGACTTCAGTGGCAGCAGAAACAGGCCCCACATGTCAGAAATGTGCTTGCTTGTCTCAGAAACAGAAAAAGTGACATGTCTGGAATATGATTACATTTTTTGATGCAGTGATTATGTTGGGTTTTTTTTTTTTACCATGTGTCATGTCAAGAAGCACTCTCAGTGAAACAGTTCTCTTGGCTCTTGAAGGGTAAGTTTGTAGAAATATTTAATTTCCCCTTATGGAGATTTGTGCTTTGAAACAGTAGTTGGCAAGAGAGGATAATGACTCATGGTGCCCTCAATTGCCAGAATTGGGGAAAACTGAAGTGAATAGCTTTGCTCTGCAGCTGTGAGAAAGAAATTGTAGCTGGTTCTCTTGCTTTTAGTCTGATATGTTGGGGTCCAAAATTTTCAAAAACTCAAGGAAAATTCAGAGTTCTTGAATTGGTGAGTGAACCACTCCAGATCATTTCAGAATGATTTGAGGAGGAAAACACAAAAACCTTCTCCTGTGGAAACAAGAATACTAGTCCAAAGACAGGGTTACCTGGGGGAGGAAGTGTTTTACTGGTATTCTCATTCTCAAGTCCTTGCTTGAAAGAGTTATTCAAAACAGGCAGGGGGAGTTCTATAATGCCTCTAAAAATAGAGTCATGTACTTCCGTTGAGTGTACCCTTTCTCACCTACCTGTCATTTTCTTCTGAAGAGAGAAGGACTGTGAATGCCTTTGCTGGATAAAGAGCTTAGACTCTTGCACCTCTGAACCACGATTCTCTCTTATTTTTTGTAGCTACTTCATCCTAAATATGGGCATCCTGGTTATGTCTGGAGCCACTGACATGCAAATGTAATGACCAAAAGTGGAAAAAAACAATGATCATGTCTGTGATACTGTAGCAACTAAATGACTGTAGAAGGGGGAGAAATGTGGACCGATGAGGGGAAAATTATATATGTCTTTGTGTAAATAAAGTGTCAAATATCATTGGGTATATAATTTCCAGAGTTTCTCTTTTAAAATCTTTTTTGAAGTTCCCTTTCAAATTTTAATTACTTAAATTTGTTATTTGAACTTTATTTTTTCTCATTTGTGCTATAAATACTCTTTATCCACTCAAGGTTTTCTCTCTTTTTTTCCGGGTCACTTGATCCTGAGAAATGCTCACAATCCATCTTCACCCTCTGTTTTTAATTAAATTCTCCATTTGTTCATTTAAATTTGCTTTTACCTTTTTTTTTTTTTTTTTAATTTGTATGTGTTTTAATGAATTTCCAGACACATAAACATAGCTTTGAGCATACCAACGTTTTATTTTGATTTATAAAGTAGAAGTTCTCTGCCTTTTTGGCTGTATTGCAACCAGATGTATAACAAGCATCTAACAATATATAGTTAGATATATATCAAACAATATATAGTTTGATAAGGTATGTATAGCACCGAGTAAATTATTATTAGAATATGTACATGATGAATGATTAGCTGTACCTGGAGAACTCTGTACAATGATAATCTATGAGCATCTTGGTTTTCATTGGGGTGGGGAAAGCCCATGAGATATATTCAAATTTCATGTACTCCATGAAACACAGGTGGGATCTGATCCAAACACTGGGGAGCTGAAGTCTTCACTACCAGCTTCTGCTTCTTGTTCTGGATTCAACTGAAAGCTTTTATGAGAAATATTTCCCTTTTCTAAAGAAGAAATCTGCTGAACTCCATACCAACCCATTATTACTGGTAAAACAAAGCATGTTTTCTTTGATTATTACAATTGTCATAAAAGCACATGCGACAGCAGAGGCACAAATTAAGACAGTAATTATAATATAAAATGTGGACTAGCAGGGTCCCCGCTTTCAGAAAGCTTGAGTTGAATGTCACAGATCCTCATTGTGTTGCACTATGTCACTAGTACAGTTGTTATGGGTGTAGTGCAAAAGGCAAGCTACAATGGAATGTGTAAGTACCACTTGGGCTATAACTCTGAAGGAGTGTTGTGATGAGATGAGGGTAGAGCATTAGCTGTATATGTCAGTGGTCTTTGTTTGATTGCTTTGTGCCATCATCATCCTAAGATTATATGAAAATCAAGATTTTTGGGGTGAGCAGTGTTAATGTATTTTACAGTGTGATTGGTTTAGCAGAATGTACTGCAATACAATCTGACTCGCAACAGCAGAAACTGAAACTGGAGAAGGGCATTTCATTTCCGGCAGACAAAAGCGGTGATTTCCAAGACTTCCTGAGTTCCTGTGCCTTAATTTTGTAATGTTTTGTTGATGTGGCTGTGGGTTATGATTTGCAATAGCAAAGTAGAAAAGTCTTGTAATGGCAAAATCATAAAGCGATAATTTTGGTTCCCATTGAAGCTTTTGACAAATGCCCTCTTGATGCTAGTGGGAACATTAGGGAAGCATATACCTCTAATTTGAAGCATTTAAATTGTGAACAAAGGCCCATCTGAGTATTCTTTAAAGTAAAGAACTTTCAACAATGAATACTTATTTCTGTTTGTGCCCCTGTTGTCATCAGCTCTGTTAGTGGGAGGGCATGATGAACTGTCTCTGGTAACCAAGGCCAGTCTCGAGCACCTTTCTCTCAGCCTTGCAGAGCACAGGCTTGCTACAGCCCGGGCTGCCGGCCACAGTCTCTGCTTTCAGATGAGGGCTCTGTCGTACCTCCCAATTTGCAGCTGGAAGTTAGCAGTGCAGCAGAGAACAGTTGTGGATTTTTTTTCTGAGAAAAGAATATGGAGTTGTCAAAGAGAAGAGGCTTTCACGAATGCTGTCTGATTGAGTCAGAAGTCTGTCTAGCTACTCAGGCTTGCTGATGTACCTGCTCCTTGTTTTTAATACGAGATCCAATGAATCATTAATAAGCTCAGAGGAGAGCTGTAGCCTCCATAAACAAAGGTAGCGCTTCTGCCCTTATTTTTATATTGGTATGTGAAATATCCTCACCTTTCTTTGTTCTCTTGTTTCTCCATATTTTTATTTCTTTCCCACAATCCAGTTTCCTTATGTACTTTTTCATGCATCCTACTCCTAAAAAACTCAGCAGATTTACTAGATATGAAAATGATAATATCTTCTAGGATATCTTTGTCAGATATCTTTGTCATTTCTTCTGTTATAGTGGATAGCCACATACAAAACAACGAGAAACATAAAGGTATTAAAACTACCTTTGTGTAATGATCAAGTAAATCCTGAAACTGTGAGTTTCTAAGGAGCTAAAGGACTCCTTCAAAAATGACGACATTACTTTCTAATACAAATTATCTGGTAAAAAAAAAAAAAAAACAAATCAGAAGTCATCCTTTATTGGGGGAGTCCTTGGAAGACCTTATACTCATTTTCTAGTTCATTTTATTTGTCTTAAAATTCCTCTCAGAAATTAGTCAGAAAAAATGAGTATGGCTGCTGTGGATGAGAATGTGAGTCATTTTTTATATAAAGACCTAGGAATTAATAAAACTCAAGTCACTGGCTTTTAAGAAAAAAAGCAGAAAAAGTGAGTGTATTTTGATACTAAAAGGAGGCTGTAAGGTATGAACAGAGTGTCTTTCTTCAGTGCTTTTAAGAGCCTAATATAAGAAAAAGGTGAGAAATTTTCTGGTACTGAGTGTGCAGTCACTTCTGAGATGTGGGGCTTCCAGCCTTCTCTGGGGCTCATCTGCCTCAGGAGTGAGGCAGGAGTGAGCCCTAGCTTCTTGTCTGTAGGCAGGAAAGTCTGTTATTAGCTCTGGCACTTTGGTCCTCTTCCTTTAAACCTCTTAAAAATTTCTGGATAAAGACCCTATCTGTAAAAAGAGACTGGAATATACCAATATTATCTTTTGATTTAAATAGTAAGAATAAAATCCCTAGCTGAAGGAGTTAAGAAGATTGCCTAGATGGAAATGAAAAGCAAAACAAAAAGATCACCATCACCAAAATCAAATAAAAATGTATATTTCTTTAATATACTGCCAGTACATTGAATTAAACTGCTGAAAGGCTTTGTGCTCTGGATGGCAAGCTGACTGAGATTTGAGACCACATAGAAATTTAAGATGAGCAGAAAACAGTTTGTTTGTGGATTATCTCTTTGCTCTGTGAGAAATGTCTCCCTGTTTCTTTTTGGCTATGATAACTAACCTTAAGTCTCCCCAGGGAACTGTATGATGATGAGCTATGGCACCTGCGAGCTAAGTGTTTCTGCCCTCTTGATCTCTCTTATGAGAAATGAGACCTCAGTTCTTGAGGAAGGAGAAAGGAGTGAAAAAGGCCAGTCTTTCAGGGAATATTGTCAGGGTATTAGAGCAAACAATGCCTGTATCCTTTCACCGGATGACACAATCTGGTTCATCGACATCTAAAAGGATGTGAAAGAGAAAAACAGAGCTTACAGTTTGGATATCTTTATTGAACAAAGCCTGTATGCTGGGCCCTGCGGCTCTTTGAATGATTCAGACATAATTTTAAAGGCCTCATGAAATTCCCTTTGCTTACTACTTTCAGTAAACAAAATGGTTATGATTTGAGGCTGTCTAGGACTGTACTTTAAATTGCACGTTTATGTATGAGAAAAGAGAATCATGAAGGCAAGTAGGGTTGTGGATTCTGCATGCCTCTACTGAGACAAGGAAGATGAAGTGTTATTCTCATTTTAAATTGGCTCTGTGCTTGCACTTCTGTTGCAGGTGAATTTAAATGAGACTTTCACAGAATTTATTCTTCTGAATAGACTGGCAGGCATTTAGTTCAGATTAGGATTAGGTCTGGGGTGGAATATTCTTTTGCCCCTCCCCTACCCATGCATTTTTCCCTGTGTTGACCTCCTTGGCCAATGCTCTGGTTTCTGTTACTGTTCTCTGCATTGCTGGGGCTGAGAGTCAGGCAGAGGGTTATATTTTCTTAGGTGTTTTTCTTTGGAATGTCTGTTAACAATCTACCTTTATTTAAAAGTAAATCTAGGTAGCTGTAGACAATTTAAGATCATACCTCTGTGGAAAAGGCAGCTTTAGGGGAAAATCTATATAGCCTTATTCCTCTGTTCTGTTGCTCTGAAAAGAAGACTCTGCCTGGTCTGAAAACTGTTTGGAATAAGTATTTCCATGAATCAGTGGTAATCAACATTGTAAACTGAAGTAACAGTAGAGCAGAGAAGAACAGAAATAGAAAGGGTACTACTAGTTGTTTGCCTCAGGAGTTAATAAGTGGGTTAGTAGGATGGGCACAGATTAGCTGTCAGGGTTTTAGTCATGTGATGTAGAATACTGACATTTCTAAGACAAAGCACAATCTTTATCATTTGAATTCAGAATATATAAAATCAGGGAAGTGTTGAGATTGTCCTAAGATAACTCCAGCCATTTCATCTCCTGCAAATACTTCCCAAGCTCTTTTTGAAACTTCTGATGAAAAAACACTGCAACTTCCTTAGAAATTTATTCCAGCATTTAACTTTTTATACAGTCAAAGTTTTTCTTATTTCTTGCAGCAATTCAAGCCAGTTTTGCTTATCCTGCCTACCACAGATAAGCAGTATCCTCTTCACAAAAACTTACATTTTGAAGAATACGGTCTTATCCTCTGGGCTTCTCTTCTGCAGCTTAAACAACCTCAATTCTTTTCTCATATGACATGCTTTTAAGACCTCTAGTAAATGGTTTTTGTCTCTCTGGGAACACGTTTAGCTGATCCATCTCATGAAGTAATTTCCAAAACTTGACCAACTACTCCAAGCTGAGGTATTATAATGTTCCATTTTAAAGATTTTCTTTAGATGTCTTAAATGCAAATGTCCAATCACTCATGAGCATCTCTTGTTTTTTAATAGAATTTTACATAGGTGTCATTCTCGTCTTCAGCGGTTGGAGAACTTATTTTCACACTTCTTAAATGTGAACTGTGATTAATTAATTATTGTTCCACATATTTGGTGCTCCCTTATGAATGTTTTCAGAAATATACTTTTAATCTTCAAGTTTTTATCTTGCTGACTTCTGTAACATGATGTGGAATGAAAAACCCTTTTTAACCATGTTTCTCACCTTTTCATTTTCCTCTAACTCTGTTCTATAATGATATAGGCAATGCAGCCATTCCCCAGAAATCTTCTCTGTACCATTTGTTACTTTTCTTTATTTCTTTCAGGCCTACCCAAGTCTTATTATATCCAAAGAAAGCACTCCTATTATTTTCAGTCTCTCATCGTGTTTGAAGGTTTCTCTTTGAGTATTTTCATTTTTCTCATTTAAGCCCAGTGGCTTGGCAATGTAGTTTAAAGCTGGGCTTACCGCCCCTATGGAGATGTCTCCAGGTGTAAGCAAAGCATAAATTAGTATTGAAATGCCTCACGTATCTGGTAATACAGGACAGAGAAGGTTTTATATTCATCTTTGTAAAGTATGGTGCACGCTGGAATTCTGGTGTTAGTTGTCATACTTTGAATAGTTTTTGTTATTTTAATTTATTTATATTTAATCCTCTCTTGTCTCTTTACAGCATTCTTGCTTGAAATGAATAGGCAATCATTATGAGCTTTCTAAATTTTTAATTAGGTCTTATAGATTAGATAAGTGTGGTTTTCAATTATTAAAAACCCAGAAGTTTTTCTTGACTTCTGGAGCAACAATTGTAAAGGAGGTGTTACCCCGGCAGTAACAGGTCCAGGTACTTTCAGTTTTTAATAACACCTCTAGTCTGGACTGGGCTTTATCAGTCCATAGCGGGAGATAGCTCATGAGGAACAGGTCTGCCTGTGTCCATGGTAAAGGAGGTGGTTACTTCTATCACCCTAAACCTTGCTTTGAAATTTCTGTAGCTCAAGATATGAATACCCAAAGGGGGATGGTGGTGACTGAGGAGGGATGGGCGCGATTCCCTGCTATGCAGCATCCTGTTATTTACTCCATCTGTTAATATTGCAGTACTTTCTTATATACTTGGCAGGAGTTGCTTTAGAGATAGGAAAGGAAAGAGTGGGTAGGAAGGAGCTGTGCAGAACACTCAAGTCTGTATGGATGCAATACCCTGATTGTAGAAGTTGGCCAAAGGACCACAATTTCTGTTTTGATTGCTGAATTGACATTTCCAAAGAAGGCGAGAAGATGAAGTTTTATGTTTTTTTTCCTTGTATAAGAGAAATCGGTGTTTTAACATGGAATTAGTCTGTAGATCCACTGAATTTTTTGAACCAAAATTGGTAGGTGTTTTTATTTCCTACTTCCAGGGCAGAAATTCTGTTTCCAAAATGTCTCCACTTCATACAGAACGGGCAGGTCATTTTACTTCTGAATTTGTGTCTTCAGCTAGCTTCTGATAGATGCTACGTATTCTTTATATTTCTCCTGTGTATGCTGCTTCACCGGAAGGCTTTACTATCTTGCATGTCTTCTTGTGTTTATTACAGTGGGATGCAAAAGGAGCTTTTTTGAAGCTTCTGTTTGGGAAGAGAATTAGGGAAGGGCAGCAGCCAACTCCTTGCCACTTCCAGATGTGCTGATACAAAAAACGGAGGACCTGTCAGGCTGTCCTCCTCCACTTTCCTGTTTGGAGTGCACGGCAGTCAAGGCAAGTGCTCTTGTTAAATGACACGCTAAGTCCCTTACATTTAACAATGCAGATTTCCACTTATTTTATGGCTTGTGTTATACATTGTGAGCTGGACGGTGATTTTTATTAAGTGCTCAGACATGTATTGCTCACTTCCTCTGATTTCATTAGACAGCTCTAAGACTATAATTTCCACTAGTTCTCTTAGTCAGACACATGCATTTACCTGTCATTGTGGTATAGCTTACTAGTATTGCAAATCTAGTAAGTACTAAAGATCATGTTGCCACAGAAACACTTTTACTTTCAAAATTATTTATATTTCCTTTGGGGAAACTGACTTTTCTGTATTTTTCATCATGCCTCTTATTTCATTTTTAAATGAATTTCATAGCTAGGTGCAGTACCCTACTGCGCACAATTATTGCACCAATATAAAATCTAAACACCACAAAGCCATTTCCAAAATCTAGGCAATTATTGGTACCATCTCAAGAAAATCAAGAGAGAAGTCCTCTTTTTTGCCCTAAACTGGGTCATTTACCTGACATTTAAATATTGGCTTTAATATTTCTTTCTACCTCATTAGAGAGTTAAATAATCCATGAGACAGTGTGTATTAAAAATCAATTCAAAATATTACGATATTGCCTTTAAAAAAGCCTCACATATCTACCTTGTACCCTAAGCTGATACCTCATATGTTGGTTAACAGCCAAATTAATGGAATATTCATCTGCACTCTTACAGAGCTATGTCTTACAGTCTAATTAAAGGTAAAAATCAGGACAACCAGAGTTGTCTTTTGTAAATTAAAAATCCTCTTTTATGTGCTGCGGAGGTGTCAGCACTATTATAAGGACTAATTAGACATTTTACAACATCCTGGTATCAGGGAGGAAGTGGTATTGTATGTAGTTTAAAGATTATTAACTGTCTTTAGCACATTTGAGTTAGATTTTTAAGGATGCCTTTGGTGCTAACCTGCTGTTGCAAGAGGAAGTACTTTATTGTCTCGTAATAAGAAATTGGGCTTTTTGAAGAATTAAACACTTTTCTGTAATGGCAAACTTCCACTTCAGAAAGCTACTATAAAAATGAACAAATTATTGTGGTGGACTCTGTTCATGTCCACTTAAAAATCTCAGTCACACAGTATAAATTTAAATTCACCGCTGTCTGTAGATAACATTTCATATCAGTTTACTCTATGAAATGCACTCAAAAATTTCTGTTGCTCATCTCCGTTCCCCCAGCACACACCCAAATAACTCTGCTTTATTTTCCTTAACAAATGTAATCAGCAAAAAGGCTGGTTCAATGCTGTGTGCCTTTTCCCAATAAAATAAGATTATCCCACTTATGCATAGACTATGATATGTTTCATTTAAAATCTCATAATTTACAAACCATACACATGCTTAGATTGCATGTTAGGAAAGGTGGAGACAAACTTGTTTTCATACTTTATTTTTTAATGTTTATATTGTTTACACTTAGAATTTACTTATAATCATAATCTTGCCTGATTCTTTGATTTTTGCTCCTGTATTATGCCTGGGTTTACACACATTCACATCCTCAGTGTGAAAGTCCTTGAGGTTTTTTGTCATATTAATGCTTTAAATTGCCTAACTATAGATGCCTAACAAGAAAACAAAAAAAACCAAAAAACCAAACAACAAATATGCAAACTCTTACTGTGTCTTTATCTTTAATGACCAAAAAATTGTGACAAAAATTATGTTAAATGTCATACCTATTGGACTTGCTCTTTGTGAACAAAATTTGTAGTTAGAGCATAGATTTATCTGAAGCTTTTAGAATTTATGAGTAGATCTTTAGATGAGGCATTATGAAGATGTTAATCAGTGTCAGGTCTAAAGATTCATTTTAAAAATTTCATTTAATATGTGAAGCTGTTGCAAAAATGTATTTTCTGATTAACTGTCCAAACTGAAACAAAAAGAGAAAGTTCTGACTGGTGTGAGGGCAATGAATGTTTAATAGACTAACAACTGTTTTAAAAAAAAAATCCAACACCCAAACATAATGGGCACTTTTGAAACTAAATTTTCAATGTGGTGTTTAGGGATTTAACCATGCAGTGCAGATTAGTGTTAATGGGAAATTGTCCAGTCAAATCTCTACACATTACACTGCAAATGTACGCCTTAGTGTTTAAAGCTGGCCTGTTAACACTCATTATGAAACTGCACTCAGGGAAGGCAGATGAAGAAATATGGTACTTGAACATTTATCACACAGCAATATATTCCCCCATTCACCCCCCAGTGTTTTTGAGGGTCTTGTTTTTCCTGGTTTTTTTTTTTTTTTTTTTTTTTACTTTTTTAACAGAAATTCTTCAAGAAAGACTGTATCGGGATCTTCTTGGCTATGGAAAGGCATTTTACCAGATTGAAAAATAACTGGGTTTTCTGGGGGGCCAGTTGAATTGGTCTTGTTGTGGAACCTGTGGAGGGGTTATAAAAACAGCACTAAGATTTTTCTATTTCTTTTCTTCTTTCATTCTTTTCTTTTCTTTTTAAATAGCCTTTATGCCAGTCCCAGCTATCTTTATGCTGAATCTGGACCTGAGTTAGCTCCAGCAGAACTTAGAGGTGAGTGAGAGCAATGTAATGGAGAAAGCCATACATAAAGTCGCCAACGGCGGGTTTTTTTTTAATTTGAAAATGCTGCTTGGGCATAAGGGCTTGTGCTGAGAATGCATAAGTTGAAATAAAATTTTTGTTACCCACTGCTCAATTTCTGTCATTAATCTTTCACAAATAGCCATATCTAGATTCAGTCTGGTTTCTCCACATTTATTTTTACATATTGGAAGAATTTCAATAGGAAATTTTGGAAGTTGGTCCGCTCAACACAGTTGTCATCCTGGCAATGAAGACGGGGAATCTATAATGCAGGCAAACAGCCAAAAGCAGGAACGTGAAGCAGCTGTGTCATACCCCTACTGGATGTCCCAGCCATCTAGCTATGTGACGAAAAGAAATTCATGCTATTTGTGAAAAACAGGAGAGATCTTTGTTTTGTTGCAGGTGAGTGCCAACATTTTTCAAAATGTCAAACTTACTTGTGGTAGGAAAACTCCTTGCAGTAAGAATGTGGGGAACCAAGAATTGAGGCCAGACCTGTAGGGAAAAATTAAGAATAAAGTTGTGAGCTACAACAGTGTTTTTGAGAAGATCTTAGTCACAGAGGAGGTGTATCTTTGTAATTTTCTTCAAGTTCTTGTGATTTATTTTGTTTTGATGTTCTGGATCTTGCATTTTTAGAAAAAAATTGAAACAAAGTAGAGTAGAATGTGTTTGCCATGGAGTGACTCAGAAGAAAAGCTTAATTGCAGTTATTTCTTCTTTTCTGGTCATTGAAATGGATGAAATGTATAGTTACAATCCAAATCTACTTGGGTTAATATCTCTTCTTTGGAGAGTTATGATCCTTGGAAAACAATTTCTTAGTTCCTACCACCTTTCTGAGAACTTGTGCAAGGAAAACTGAACTCAGGTTAATCCCCTGTTCCTTGGGAAGCTAACATGGGATTTTGTATCTTTAATGATAACACAGTTTTATGATAAAAATTCCTTTCTTTTTTTCAAGTTCACAATGGACATTTTATTTTTACTGGCACAGAGTGCATGCTCTAGAGTAAATAAAGCCTTATAGTTTTTCACAACTGAAGTCTCTTAAAATTGGCACACAGATAAATAACACATGTTCAAGGTGCCCATTAGTTATTCCTGCAATTAGTGGAAAAATGCCACAGCTCATTCTAAGGAGTTTTCAGGGGCATTTCTATAGGAATGCAATCAAATCTTTGCTCTATATAGTTAGCCAAAGTTAGCTGAGCTAACTTAAAAAGTCCTTTTAAGGCTCCTTTAGAGAGAAATAAAACTAGATTTGAAAGCTTTACCACAAAAATGCTGTTGATCCACTAATGTGGTTAAGGCTCTGGTATATGGTATTTAATTTTGCCTCTTAATAAATCTTTTTTTTTTTTAAAGGATTTGGAAAGTTACGTACATGAGTTTCCCTTAAGTTGCTGGAAGTAGCTCATTATAATGGTTTATTCTTTCTGCATCTTTCTGTGTGATGTATGCAGTGGTAAACTATTCCTGATGAACAAACATTTATTCAATGCTTTTCTCTGTGCTTGTTCTTACTGTACACTGCAGCATTGTGCCCTCAAAACCAGGATCACTCTCTGCCATCGCATCATTTCATGTTCTTTAATTTTTGTGCTTTGTCTCATGCTGGTCTCCCCTCTGGCTGCAGCCCACAGCACTGCCTCTCAGCTGCCCAGCCTGGGATATGCTCACCTGCAACCAAGACAGCATATGTTCAATGTATGTCCCTCTTTGAGTAACCTCACAGAGTTCCTTACAGCTCCATTACTAGCAGTAGTGGCTCTGTGACACTTGTCAAGCAGTCTTTTTGCTTTACTTGCTTGTCACCCATCACCTTATCTCTGCTCCTCTCGCATGGCAAGTACAATTGTAGGATCCCTGTGGCCACTTCTCCCACCTTGATATTTCATCCTTTGTTTTTCTGATGCCTCCTCCAAATCCTGTTCCGTGTAACTTCCTTCCGTTGCTACAAAAAATTTTTTATATCTTCCTGCCTAACTCAGGATCCCCCACTCTGCTTATCTGGAGTGCCCTGTCTTTCAGGACCCTTGGCTAAGGGATCAGCTACTGACTGGGATCGCCATGTGACTGCATTGTGGGCCAGGAGTTGCTGAGCTGTCAAAAAGGGAAGTTTGGATGCAAGACCCTAAGAGCCTCTGGCAAGCCAGGAGGATCCCATTATCCCTTCTGTAGGGCAACCACATGATGCCCCATTGCAAAGAGCAGATACCTCCTCTTCCTTGCTTGTATCAGGAACAGTGTGGCCAGCAGGACTAGGGCAGTGATGATCCCCCTGTACTGGTGAGGCCTCACCTCAAGTACTGTGTCCAGTTTTGGGCCCCTTGCTACAAGACAGACATTGAGGTCCTGGAGTGTACCCAGAGAGGGCAATGAAGCCTGTGAGGGGTCTGGAGAACAAGTCTTATGAGGAACAGCTGAGGAAACTGGGCTTGTTCAGCCTGAAGAAAAGGATGCTGAAGGGAGACCTTATCTCACTCTACAACTACCTGAAAGGTGTTGATCTCTTTTTCTGAGTAACAAGAGATGAGAGGAAATGGCCTCAAAAGTTGCACTACGGAAGGTTTAGATTGGCTATCAGGAAAAATTTGTTCACCAAAAGCATTATCAAGCATTAAAACAGGCTGCCCAGAGTAGTCACTGAGTCACCATCCCTGGAGGTATTTGAAAAACATAGATATAGCACTTAGGGACGTAGTTTAATGGTGGGCTTGGCAGTGATTGGTTTATGGTTGGACTTGATGATACTAAAGTTTTTTTCCCACCTAAGTGTGTCTTTATGTCTAGAAGTATCTTATGCAATGATAGATCATTCCACAGACTCTTGCCTTCTTGTCAAGATCTGCACATCCTACCTTTGTTTTACTGCAGCTACAACAAGTTGCTGAAGTTAGAAGGCCTGAATCTCCAAAGTTGGGTGCAGGGTAACAAGCTCAGCACAGCTCCGTCAGTTCTAGTTGGGTAAAGTATGTCAACAGAATCCTGGAAACAGTTCAAAGCTCCTGAGAGGGCATAAAACGTAAACTGAATAGACAGCTACAAACACCGATCTCTGATTAAAAGAACCAAAACCTCTAAGCAGGGAGGCTTGCTAAATTAAGATAAGTATGGTAGTTATTCACGGTTATCCCACATGATCTTGATGCAGCAGCTCTTTGTCATAACCACATGCAGCTTGTGGGAGAATTACTTTTCCATCTGTACTCTGTTATTGTCAATTCAAACGTAATGATGAATCCTCTTGAACTGTTATCACAATTGCAGCCTCATCCTGCTCTAAAGGTCCCATAGACTTTAGTAGCTGCTTTGCTTGGCCTTTATATTGACTGTTCTGAATTCTGCTAGTACATAACGGAGTATTTGTGCTCAGAGGAGTGGAATGCTCTGCATTTACACCAGCGTAGGGATATGGGTCCTTGGTGTGCGTGTCTGTACTGCTATTTGAGCAGAATGGCAGTCTTCTGATTAAACAGATGGATAATTGAAATAACTGCTCAGGGAAATTCCTCCTCCTGCCCCATGTAGGCATTCAGTTTCTTTGTTTAAATAATACATATCTCACATTTTAATCCTAGAGAATAGGCAATTGAAAAATGTTGTATTTTTTCCAAATTTGTGTTCTTACATGCTGGTGGGTTTCAACAGTCGATAGCCATAGTGCAACTTCTTATTATCTTGCAGTTATGATTTATGATTTTTTTTCTTTTACTATTAATTTGACAGCCCATTGGAATACTATTTGAAAATATCCAGACATTTTTAATAATATTTTTTTTTTGGGGTCATAAATACTATGGGAGTACTTGGCACAATATATCCTGCTTTTAAAAGACAAATTTGCATTTTTACAGGAGCAGCTAGTAAGACAGAATAATGTAGGTGCAACAGAATTTTGGGTGAAATCCAATTGCTACAGCAAAGATACTGTTAGTAATGTACTTAAATCAATACCATTTATCTTTAACTTTTTAAGTGCAACTATTTTACAACTTGTGCAACTTTTACAAGAAGTGCAACTTGGGAAGAAACAGTGGAATTGATAAGCAGAGTGAAGTCTGCTGTTTTCTCTCTTCGTCTGTCGTTCTTATTAGCTCCAATAAGAATACTGCACATTAATTTCTTGTTCATTGAGTGGCTAACAGACCTTTTTGTTTACACTGTTTTCTCTCAGCCTCTTTCACCAACCCTTCAGTGTAATGTCCCAGGCGTTCTCCTCCACTGTGCTGCACCCTTGGATTACTTTTTTCTTCTGAAGCTGTCATTCACCACTCCCAGCACTGGAGCAGACCCATACTGTGGAAGTAACTGTTCCCAAACCATGGGTCAACCCAGGTTTGGTAGAAAGTGTGATTTGTAAATCAAGACTTGGAAAGTGATTGCAGGGATCAAAAAGAGGGTAAGTCAAAACCACAGCACTGCTGCCTTTACCATCCCCTCTCACTGGAGCCTTTGGGGAACCTTCCTAAAGATACCTGCTTTCTGCACAGGGAACAAAGAAATATTGTATTTCAATCTCAACAACATAGGCATTTTTGTGCCTCAAAATGTGAATTCAAACCCTCATTTTATCATAATATACTGGCACCACTAGGAGCTGGAATTATATGTTGGTAAAAATGTTACCTTTTTTCAAAGGAAGGGAGTCAGTATTGTTTTGGTCTACTTTAATGTCATTTACTTCAGTGGGGCTTACTTTGTGCTTATGATGGCATGATACTGCAATAGCACTCCTGGATTTCCAAGCAAAAGAATTGATGTGGATGTGTGAAACTCAAAATCTGTCCTCTATTTTCAGATATACTGACCAGACAGATTTCTAAGACAAGAGAATTCCTATTTGTGCATCATTTATCTGCTCTTTCTTGTACCATCTGTGCTTACCTATAGCCTGCAAAGTCATTATTACCTATTGTATCTATTACAATAGCACCAACAGACCCTGACTGATCTTGTCTATAGTTACACCATCACAGAATACAACAGTCGGTGTCCCAAAGCATGGCAATATAAATTGATAAAACAGAGAAAAAGAGAGTGAAAAGTTAACCAGCTCAAAGATGCACAGTAAGTCAGCAATATAGCTGGGAGAGAACTGCAGTCAACTTAATGAGCACCACTGCTTGCTAAGTGCTGTATTTTGGAAACCTCAATTCAAGAAATCTTCACTGAGAACTTAAGTAGCGTAGGGATCTTCAGTATGCCTCTTTGCTGTTGCCAAACCCAATAGTGGGAAAGCATGGTGAAGTGCATTTATTGCCTGTTATTAATTTCAGCAGTGAAACACAAATCTTCAACATTTTGCTTAGCCTAAACTTTATGTGGAAGGAATGAAAGTCATGGGCAGAACTTGGGAGAATCTTTCAGCTTTTTTTTTTTTTTTCAGTCAGAAAAATTGTACTACTACACCAAAACATTCTGCCCCATGTAGTACTGTTATTTAAGTTGTGTTAGAATCTGCAATGTATGAGGTTTCTTTTGCTTCCTTCAAGGCAAAAGGAACCTATGGAAACACAATTTATTATTGCCCTAAACTCACCAGCCAGAAACTCTTCCTGCGATGCTGTTAGGTGGGAGTGCTCAGTGTCTGTTACTACAAGTCCAGTCCTCTCATTCTGTCACATTGCCCTTGAAAAACCACCTTTCAATTTGAAAAGAATAAGAAGTGGTTTTAACCATCTGAATTTGTAGATAATGTTTCTCATTCAGCTTGTAGTAAAAGAGCAAAGCCTGAGTGCTGGTGTTTGTAGATGTGCCAGAAGATTAGCAAACTCAGGAACTGCACAGAGAGCTGATACCAGAATCCTGAAGCAGTTGTCTGAGCAGCTACTTTGTCTCCTCAGTCACTTGTTATTCTAGGAAAATATTTATGTTTTGCATAAGATGGTGATTTTGTGTCATATGATGTTGGACAGCAGTGACTTCCCTTACCAGACCATAAGATCTCCCACTGATGGCCCTATGTAGGATTTGGGAAGTTGTCCGAATCATTGATGACTAATATTGTTTTTATTGTGTTGTTTCAAGCAATTGCCTTTCCTTTCTTGAAGAGTGACCACTGGGGATGTGCGGTTTATGCTGCAGTAAAGTTGATGAAACTGCAGTGCAAAGAACATGCATGTGAGCAGTTCAGCTGGACTTGGACTGTTTGCAAACAGCATGGCATAGTAACCACTAAAGGTTTGTTTGGGTCATTCATGGAGGCAAATTTAAAGAATATTTCCTTTGCTGCAGCCTTTATGGAAATCTGTAGGAAGCAAGATCTCAGAGGATTATGGGTGAAACTAGCCTTGTAAACACTGTATACAAAGAACAGTGTGTAGGGAGCACCTGGGGAGAGCTTCAGTCACAATCAGCCACATAACTGGTGATGAAAAGAAACCACCAGTTGTCTGGGCAAAATATATCAGCTCCTGCATTACCCCAAAGCATTCAGTGTCAAGGTTGGACATGGACATTCACAGTAGTAGCTGTATCACAGTATGTCCCAAAAGTTTCCTTGGCATCCTGTCTTTCAGTCAAAATCCCAATATATCAGTGTTTTCTCTTTCTGGAAAGCCAGCACCCTTTCAAGGCAGCAACTGGTGCAATCACTTTGCGCACCGAGAAGCTGACTGAACCTTATCTTTAAGAGGTAATGAAATAATGATAGCTCTTGATTTCCTGTTTTGTAAACTACAGTCTGTACTTGTCATGATCTTGCATCATGCAGTCCCTCAGGGATTTGGAAGATTGTGAAGTACCTGATTTTAAGCATTTTAATTTCTTGTAAATGTAAAGAGAAGGATGGGGAAAAGATTTGTTGTCAATTTTTGCTAAATGTAAGAGGGCTTCTTGTGTAATCTTGGAAAAATTCATGTGCCCATATAATCATCAGAAACATGTTTTGTCTTTTTATCTTGATGCCTTTTGATATTTGCTTTTTTCTCTTGTTTAGCTGATAATGTTGCTTTCTTACATGAAGTGTTGTGTTGCCTCTCTGACGTGCAACATCTTCTTGAGTCACAAACAGTACATTGCTCTCATCGCACCAAAGACAGCGTGGGTGATACCGCGTGGTTTGTGTTAACATAGGAAGAGCTGTGTCAGAGCTTTTAAAGGATTCACCCTTGGAAAACTTCAGTCTCTAACAAATATAGTTTTGAAAGAAATAAGATGCCTGACAGACCAATACAGGTATTATACAGTCTTGCTTCTTAAGGAAGGGTAACGCTGTCTCTTAAGCTTTTGACTTCCACAGGTAAAGGTTGGTTTGCTTTTGGCTTATTTCCCAGGCTTGTCTAAAATACCTGGTTCAGTCAGCATTGTCCTTAAAAACACCGAGGTTCCAGATCAAGTATTGTGCACTTTGCATGCACAGATCATCCAGAAATCACGTTTTTTCTTCCTGTGGCCCCTGGTACAATCCCACCATGCAGCTATGTAACACTTGGACTGCTTTATAGTTCAGTGCAAAATAGCAATTGAAAAAGGCAAGCTGATCCAATTTCAGAGACAAAAGCTGATCTGCTCTGACAGTAAAGATGTGTTTTCTGCAATTACTATCTGCAAACCTCTTTTGTGGAGGAAATAGGAATTGATTTGAAAGAATCCCTAGCTTTGTAATACTATCAAAGCGAAATTGCTTATTATCAATTTGCTATTCATTCTGAAAGTCTTTAAACCAGTTAGAATTATTTTAATTCAGCACAATCATTGCTTCCAAATTATGGACATGTAATCTTGTTTCAGTAACTCATCAGTGGCTCGCTTTCAATTTTCATACATAGTTGTATATAAAGTCTTTTTCTCAAAGTGATTTAACATTCATGCAATGTATCAGAAGCTACAACCATTGTTTTCATTTATAGAATAAATAAAAGCAAAAGTTTACTTAAAGTACCATATCTGAGATGGAGGAAGCGTAGTCTTTCCATCCACTCAAAGCTCCTGATGTTGGCATTTGCAGTGGGTGTCCCCCAAACAAAAAACTCTCCTCGAACCAGGCTGAAACCAGGAAGTCAATGCACGTAAGTCATTGAGTTGTGATGTAGTTGCAATGTAACAGCCATGTCATATTCTTATGTTTAGAGTGCATCTCAAGCAAATGCTTTTCCATTTCTTTATTAATGCTCTGTTGTTCTGACCTTAGCTTGATGAATGATATGGGGGGGTTTCTCCTTTTATTTTTTTTTCCCTCTCTCTTTTTTTGCCATACTAAAGATGGATTTACAAGGCTCATTGCATTGGCAATGAGGTATGAAAACTTCCACCTTTTGCATTCAATCCTGATTTGACTATAACTAAAAATATTTTCATTTTAAATGAGAAGGGTAGGTATTCTCAGCCTTGCTTTCAGCTCTTGTACACCCCATCCAATTTGCCACACTTGAGGAGTAATTGTAGATAGAGACTACTGATAGAATTGGTTTTGGGGGATGAATTAGAAAGGTATCCTTTCTTAACTTTGTGTGTTAGTGGGTGTTTATTTGGGATTTTGTAATTTGTTTTTTGATCTGATGACACAGAGAACTTCCCCTCTCACTTCCCAGAAAATAGTTATTAGTTATAAGCAGATTACATGATTTGATTCCTTTGTGGGGTTGTTATTTATTTTATTTTATTTTATTTTATTTTATTTTATTTTATTTTATTTTATTTTATTTTCTGAGTAAAAAAAGCAATCCAGCCTTGATCTCAGATAATCATATATTTAGCACAGGCAGAGAATGCTGCTAATAGCCTAAATTAATGGCTAAATAAACCTGTAGATAATAATAACAGAATTGTGACACTCTTCACTTGAATTAGATCTTTATAGCTCCAAATACTTTTCACACCTGCCTTGGAATATTCTCCAGAATAGTATGTCTAGGTAAAAAGCCTAGATCCCATGAAAGAGGTGTCCAATAAATTGGAACATAGCCTAACAGTTCTGTGTTTCAGAAACCTCTAGATGGGCTTTAAACAAGTTACATCTTTGGACTGGGAAAATATTTCAGGACACTTGTCATTCGCTATGTCCTTACAAGTTCTTATACTTCTGTTTAATGCCTGTGTATATAAGAAGCTTTTAACTTTGGCTGATAAAATCTTCTGCAGTAATACAAAGCAAATTTTAAACATGTATGATTGTAACAAAGTTGCTGCTTTTTTAATTTTAATTTAAAATGCTTCTCAAAAAAAAACATTAAGAATTTAGATGATGTCTGCACCCCACCTCCTCCTGTTTTCCTTTCTTTGTAGCAATGACTATGGCACTTATTTTAAAGAATATAAGACTGAAAGGTAAATCCAGATAATTCAACAGCTCTTTGTCTCTCAGTCCCTCATCCCCTCTTTCCTTTCCCTTTCACTGTTCTTGGTGTCTTTCTGTTTCAAGGTTAATTTGTAGTCTTAGAACCTAATGGAATAAGCTGCTGGGTGCAAGAGCTTGCATTAAGCTAGCTTGGAAGCAGCTTTGCTTTCCTTGCTTTATGATGACTGTCATTGGGGCAGTTGCTTAGAGGCTCATTCGAGTTTTCTGCAGGCTTTTCTACAGCCACTTGGCAAGTGAAATTGAGATGCTATCGTTTACAATGTACAATAACCAAAATCTGAGAAAGCATTGCTTTATGTTCACATTATTGCTAAAATTCTAGCATGGGAGTTCATTGTTTCCCTCCCCTATTATTTTTCCTGCCATTTAAATTTTGTAATTATATGCCATTCTGCATGAAAAAGTATTAAAATCAGGCTAGTCTAATCTGATCTGGGCCAAAAAAAGGTGAAAAGGGATTAAGGATGGAGATTTATTCTCAGCCTCTATTAATTTCTCAGGCTGTTTACTTGAATTTCCCTCTCTCTCTCTCTTTCTTTTTTTGTTTGTTTTTTAAGAACTTTTTCTTCCTCTTTCCCATATCTGGGTGAGGGCAAGGTGGAGGAGGGACTTGCTGAACACAGAGCTGCTGGTGGAACCCTGTGGAGTGGGTTCTGCCAGGGGCAGGAAATGGAACACATGCCTTCCACCAAGGCAAATTTCTTTTTCTAATCAGATCAGCAGTCATGCAGGGAGAAGTGGCACTGACAAAATGTCAAGAAATCAGTCCTCACATACACATGGGTTCCAACTGCAACTACCGATGGATTTCTGACAGAGAGGAAATGGTCATGGCCAAAATTCTGTAGTACATCGTGATTACAGCTGTAAGGAACAGTTCATTTAACCCAAATACTGGAAAGCCTTTAGATCGTAAGTACCTGACCCAAGTTTCCTAATGGAAAGTTAAAGTGAACTTAATTAGCAACTTCAGCTTGTTGTATTTCTTGTCATGCTATATTACTGCTGTGGGGAATACCTACTCTGCAAAGCTTTTGTTCAAAGGCTGCTAAATTTAAAATAAATCAACTGTACTCGCTTATACATTTTCAAAGTACTACTTTCTCTAAATATATATACATGTTTTTTTCACTAAATTTGAAATAATGGTTTCTCCCTTTTTTTTAACTATAACTTTCATCTTGGAGCTTAGCAATAAAGTGCACTGTTCATACATTCTAGTGCAAAGAGAAAAGGGGAGGTGCCCTTGTAGCTGTCTTTGGTATGCGTTGCATGCAGCTCTGGCTGCTGCCATGCTGCAGCATGGTTGTCTTTTTTTTTCCTTCTGCACAGAACATAAAACACCCTATTTCCTGGATTCCACAGTTTATAGATTTTACATTGAAGATGAAAGCCACTGGAATTTGCCCTAGATTACCTCCCTGAAATGAAAAGGACTGGGACTATGTTTCTATCCCTTCAGGCCATAGAAATTCTGGGATAAGAATTTCAGGGCAAAAGCACTGTGATATCATAGTTTTGTGGACCCTTGCTGTAAAGCATAATTTCATGTGCAAAGCTTGAAATAACTTAATGAAGATCACAGAAACAGTTAAGAAAACAATTAAGGAGTTACTTCACTGTAGAGCTGTCATTTGATTAGCTTTCATACTTCAGCATTTAACTTTTATTAGCAGAATACTAATGTTTCCATCACATAAGTTACAAGAAAATTCTCTAAGGAATAAAATGTGTATTAAAAGTAAAAGTTTGACGTTTAGGAGTAAATAATGATTAAAGAATTATGAAATCTCTCCTATACAGAGAAGGAGGGGAATCATAAAATGGTTTGGGTTGGAAGGGACACTTAAAGGTCATCTAGTCCACCCCCCCTGCAATGAGCAGGGACATCTTCAAGTAGAGCAGGTTGCTCAGAGCTCCATCCAACCTGGCCTTGAATTTTTCCAGGGATGGGTTATCTGCCACCTCTCTAGGCAACCTATGCCAGTGTTTCACCACTCTTGTTGTAAAATTCTTTTTCCTTCTATCTAGTCTAAATCTTTGCTCTTTTAGTTTAAAGCCATTACCCCTTGTCCTGTCACATCAGGACTTGCTGTTTATATGTGTTTCTCTTATAAGCTCCCTTTATGTATTGGAAGGCTGCAATAAGGTTGTTTCAGAGCCTTCTTTTCTTCAGGCTGAACAACCCCTACTGTCTCAGCCTGACCTCACAGGAGAGGTGCTCCAGCCCACTGATCATCTTTGTGACCTCCTCTGGACTCACTCCAACATGTTGGGAGCCCGTAGCTGGACACAGTACTCCAGGTACTCACCAGAGCAGAGGAGCAGAATCACGTCCCTCAACCTGCTGCCTGAGCTGCTTTTGATGCAGCCCAGTAACGATTAAGTTTGTTAAACAGGAGTGGTTAAAGCTATATGAATATAACTTCATATATCAATTTATGAAGAAATGTGAAGTGAATATTACTGAGAATGCTTCTGATTTTCTTTACTGTGTTTAAAATAGTGATATGTAAATGGAAAATGAACTTCATCTTCTTAAATTAACTTTTGTAACTCGCTGTTGCAAGATATTGTTTAAGACAGAACACAATAATATTGTAAATGACCAAATCATTTTTATTGATGAACGGTGACACAGTAGCTGAGACAAAGGACTTGAGATCTATTGGTGACAAAGCATATGCTGATTATGGTTAAATTTATTGTTTTACAATTAACCATTGTATTATTACTTGTATCACCCTGATGTAAGCCCTACTGCTGCTGTCAGAAAGAGGATGCCATGCCACTGGGTTGTCAGGAATTTCCACAACCAGGTTCTCTTCCTGAGGTATGTAATGTGTGCGTGTCAGGTGAAAACAGCTACTTGAGTTTGAAATTTCAGAACACCTTTAGAGGCCTCTGACATTGGCAAATACAACTTCTATTATTTTTTCAGAAACAAGTCTTCTTTTTTTTTTTTTTATTAATGTTTTATGACTTAAGATATCACCATTTAGCATTTATTAATTGATACTCATAATCCTAATAGGTGCCAGCAAATATGGGTGTGAATAGCAAGTACAAAACTTTGCATTTCTCTCCAGGCCAAAGGCAATCGTAATTAAATCTCCAAAAGTATGGAAATTCTGAATTAAAGCTGAGGGTGTTTTCTAGTGCATCCTAATGCTTCGGGCATAAGGAAAGGCTGCTGGAATAGCTAGTTGCATACTTGACAGAAGGCATTCTACCCATGGGCTCTAATAGTTGGAGATCAATTTGATAGCTAATTGCTTCCAGTGCCAGTCAAGGCTAACTCTGAACCTTATGTAGTTTGCTGATTGTATCAGCACTGTAGCCATTGAGAATACATCACAATGACAGCACATATTATTACCCTTTTTCTAAAATATATCCATGACAATTAACTGTCTACCCCTTAATAGCTCTGTTTTGCATTACTGTGGAGAATGAACTCACTGTTGAGCAAGCAGGGGCACTGAAACAGTCAAGCGATGGTATGTTCTGATCTACTGAAACATTACATGTACAGTATACATAATTATATTGATCTGCTTCTGATAAAAGCAGGATATTAAAGTACCCTGCTACAATACTTTCAGTCCTGACTACCTCCTCAGTACACAGAGTGGCTCCATAGACTACTGTAGAGATGTCCTGAAGGACAATCCTGACTTGGTGATAGAAGATCTTTTTCAGCTGTATGATCTTTAACATCAACTTACCTGATACACCTTTTCGTTTAATGCTGTGAAGATTTTGGGGTCTGACACTTGGAAATATATGTTATCTAGTATGTTTTTTTAATATATAGTCAAGCCACGTACCTGATATCTGATGGCTTGGTGTATGCCTATTAGTTTTGAAATAGGTTATTTTTATTACTCACTTTCCTTCCTCTATCTCCAGGCAGAATAAATCTAAATTCAAATTTTAAAGAGGTGGGGGGACAGGCAAGAGAAAAGAACCTAGAAGTCAGCTCAGCATGCCAAGGTTCATCCCAAAGCAATTTTTACAGCTGCATTTTAAACTCGTTTATAAAAAAGAAAAAAAAAAGAAGGGTTTATAATAGAGATTTGAACCGTCCCCCAACAATAGAAGAGCAGCTGGGTACTGCTAGAATATCTGAGGTTGCTAAGCATTGCAGTTTGAATGAAACTGTCTGCCCAACTTTAAAGAAGATGTCAAGTGTAGACCCTCTCTCACTGAAAAAAGAAAAAAAAAAAAAGCTTTATTGATCCATTTAGTTGGTAGCAGATATGAATCAAACCAAAAAGCATATTCTCTAGCATTCAAGTTAGATAAATGTCAAGAACTGCAATTGATCTGGAGTTCACTGCAAAACTTCATGGCCATACAGACTTATAGACTGGTGAATTCTGCAAAAAGTAATGACATCCTATAGAGGGATTTTTGCACGTTTTCTCTGAGAAACCATATTTATGTAGTAACCTGCTCCAAGGATGGATATTACAGAGAATCTGTAATTCTTGTAGAAGTTAGCAGAACTGGGCAGAATTCCCTATTTTTTTGAGAAGGCATGAAAGAATGTATTAGTTCTGGTATAGGATTTGGCTTGTTGGATTTGCTTGCTTTTTTACATAGTTTTCTACAAAGCACTAGTTATCCTCAATTATATTCTGTCTTGCTTTGTGATGTTTTTGTAAGAAGAATAACTGCAGTGAGCAGAGCTCACTCTATGAAATCTCTTAACCATGCTTTAAAAAATGCTTATTGGCTTATCCTTCATTCTGGGGAACAAAGTAGATGTCCCTTACCTCATAGATGCCTAGGCTGACGTCCTCTATTTCCCCAAGGAAATTGTCTGCATGGCTGATCTGTCCAGAAAAGAATGATGGCCCGTTCTGTGTATACTAAAATTAAATTTGGAGCTGCCTTTGACTTGAAGCTCAGCCTGCCTGGCTGAGTGCTGTGCAACTCCTGCTAAAAGGAGTTCACATGAAACTGAGTGGTAGCAGGACCAAAACGCTTTTTCAGTTGAATTATTTTTTTAAAAATTATTATTCTCAGTTCCCATTGAACAAGTCAGGCTAAAAAACACCTTGGGAATTTCACAGGGTGGATGTTATTGATAGCAATGTAAGGACTGTGTGATTACTGTGGTAGCATATTTATTGATTTATTAAGACCTTAACATCCAGCACTGCAGAGCCTAATTTTAAGTGTGGACTTTGCCAGACGAAAAGTAAAACAAACCCACTTCTGCACCATGCTTGTATCACATATTAAAAAAATTGAGAGTTTTATAAAAATATATTTTAAAAAATATTTTAAAATATAGATGATTAGAACTAGGGTCTAATCCACAAATACAGGTCAGTTTTCACATCCTCTGAATTAGTCAAAATGAATTGCTCCTAAAAGTATATTTTATGTAATAATGTCAGCAGATAGTTGGCTATTTTTCAATGTGAGATTGTATTTGCATGAAGTTTATTTCATTTGTAATAAAAAAAAAGAGTCAAGAATCATATGTGCCCAAATAACCATTTGTAGAAAAGCTCTTCCTGTTCTGGACTGAAAAAAAATAAAAAACCAAAAAACCATGCAGTCATTCCCTACAGTACTGTGACAGAAAAGTATTGAAAAAGCTCCAGACAAGCTAAGGAGGTAAGAATGAGGTTTGAAAAATAACCAGAACAAATGTCCTGGGGTGGATGTCACTCTCACCCCTCTGATTGCAGAGCCACTGCTGTGGCAGGTAGGGTGAAGGTGTGAAACTGGTACTGTCTCCTGAGAGCACAAAGCAGATGGAGTCTGCTGCAGCTTCTGTGGCCCTGTGGTTTGACCAAATCGATCCAACAAAGGTACAGCAGAACAGTGTGAATTTTGTGGCCAGGGCTACAGGACATAAAAAAAAAAAACCCAAACAAAAAATAAAAAGGATGGAAGGATGGTGTAGCACAATGCTACACTATTTTTTAAGCTACTTAACTTGGTTATCAACATGGCAAAAACTCAAGATATATGCACATTTATGATGTGCAATGAGATGATAAACTGACAGTGTGTTATCACTTAATCTTTTGTGTGAAAACTGTGATTATACACCAGCATGAAATACTTCTGTCACAGGAGCTTCAAACCTAGGTTTTCAATAGTCCATGTTTAAAATTGGATTTTGTGAATAGTTCTGTACACTGACTAAACCTGGAGTAGCAAGGGAAAAAACCCTTAAATATTTTCTGTGTTGTACACATTTGTGAATTGTGGTTTTGCCTTTGATGGCCTTTTTAATGAGATGAATGACTATGTGAATGTGTTCTGCTTGGTAACAGTGGAGGAATCATGGAATCATGGAATTGTCAGAGTTGTAAGGGACCTCTAGAGATCATCCAGTCCAACTCCCCTGCCAAAGCAGGGTTGCCCAGAGCACATCACTCAGGACGGCATCCAGGTGGGTCTTGGAGATCTCCAGAGAAGGGGACTCCATGCAAAGTCCATAGCTCTGAGCACTTTCAAATATTACTAGGAGTTGAACATATTCATATTGCTGACCCACATAACAGATATTTGTTTCCAACTTCTTGCTAAGATTCCTCCCTCCAGTTAAATATTATTTTTTAAATATATATGATTATTTAAGGTGCAACAACAGCTCCAGTTGAATTCTTTTATTGGAATGATTGATCCTGTGTTCAGGGACTCTAATCCATGAAGTAGGTGTGGAAGATACCTAGAAAAATTCAGTTAGAACATTTTCTGTAATTGTGTAACTATTTTGATCATAGAGTATGTGCATATGTTTAATCTAATGACTACAATAAAATGTGCCCAGATGGCACTGGGATATCAGTCTCTGAATAAACTAGCAAAGTAGAACAGCACAAGTGGCAAGAGTAATGCATTTTATTTTTTTTTCCAATAGGAGTAAGATGAACATTAGAGATACGATCATTCTGACACCCTGCATTGGTGTTGCACTCCATTTCCTAATGGGCCATCAGTAAAGGAATATAACCTTTGTGTTGCATGAATAGATCTCCAAAAATTTACAGGCTTTTTGTGCTAATCCAAAGGAGTCTATGCAGCAAGAAAAATTTTCTGTCTGTTTGGGGCTCCAGAACTATTGCTATGGAACTCTTGGCAGCTCCTTCTCCCAAGGTGCGTCCTCAGTATCTTCTGCATTTGTCCCCTAAAGAGTTAATTTACACACCCAAGGTTAAGACCAAGCAATGAAAGAAAAATCCAGTAAGATGTGTCTGAGAGGAAAAAAAAAAAAGACTACATTAAAACTCAGCTTCGCAAAGTCTAAGAAAATGAGCTTTTTTCCATGAAAATTTGAGATTATAATGAATAGTAGAGCACTTATTTACCAGCTGAATAGCTGATAAATATAGCCCTTCCATCAGAAGTTTCACAAACAGCATATCTCTAGATAAACGGACAACCTGCTTCTGCTCTGAAGGTGCCTTTACCTTTAAAATTCTGTTCTTTAAAATAAGAAGAGATGGCTCTCACAGCTTAGACTTCTCTTTGCAGCAAATGTTGTTCTAGCTGTGCTGGTTTCATTCTCTTTCATTCATGAATTGCTATAGCATTGGAAAGAAAGTTCTTAGGACTTGAAATTACAAATGTTTGCTCCCTTCCCCCTTCCCAAAGTCACTGAGTCTGGTATTAAAGATCAGAGCAAACTTTTGTAATGATTCATGAGATGCTACCACCCTCCCTCTCTCTCGAGCTCCCTGATTGCCTGATTCGTTATACACATCAATGTGGTCTTTTATTGCTGTTTAATAATAAATGGTATTTTGTTTGCCTATCTGACACTTTTATTAACTTCACTTTTGTGTGTATGTGCACATGTTTCTCCAGACATGATTTCTTCCCAACACCCCCCAAATAAAAGTGGGGGGGGGAGAAAAAGCACAGCGTTATTTGAAGAGAATTTGTCCCTAATCTGTTGCAGCTGTAGGGGACCATTCGGCCAATTAAAGAGCACAGACTTTGGCTCCTTCCCAAATGAGGTGACCACATGTTATACTTGGATTGGTCACCTCAGGGGAACAGCGGGTCACGGGGGCATCTGGTTGTCATTTCCTCTCTGGTCAGCATGAGGCAAGCGTACAGCAGCTGCGGGGCGGGAGGGGGGAAAATGTACATTTTCTTTATCTTCTGTCTTGTCCTACAGCATCCAAAGGTTCAACAGCATTCAGTCAGAGTAAGAGAGTGTTTTACAATTTGATCCAGTCTGGGATTTGGGAATGAAAACTATATGTTTGATTTGCTTAGTTTTGAGCAAATTAATTTATTTTTGAGCAAATTAACTTATTTATGACTCTCTGCTACAATAGTGTAGATGTGAAGGTTCTGTTAATGTAAAGGAATAGTGGTAGGTTTATGCTGGTTTAGCTGACTTCAGAATTTCTCTCACAGGTAGGAAATGCACTCCCTCCACAAGGCAACAGGCCCTTCCACTACGAACAAGCAAAAAAGTCAAGAGCTGTTCAGTAATAGAAGCTTGATACAAATGTAAGAAGACGTTGACATCTCCACATGTCTCAACTGAGTGATGTAATCTTATGCTCGGCAAATAGTGAGGATCGTGAGTTATGAACAATTTTACTAGCTGAGCTGTAGCTTAATTGACCCCCAAACTGCACATACACCTAGGGCTGAAGTGAAATACAGGCTGCCGGAGCCATCACAGTGAAGTTGTCTTCAAAAAATCAGAAACATCTGGTTTCAACTAAACTCAAGCACTAATAAACTAATACTCATCATGAAGGGGGAATCGCTTCAATGAACTAGCCAGGTCAGTGAACTCATTTTCCTCTGAATGTGGCTGGCCCCTAGTTTTCAAACTGTTATGGTTAACGTAAGCTAGTTATTTAGCTCAGTTAATGAGGTAGTGTCAGTGGTGAAAAGGTTTTCTTGATCTGACTCTTTCATCTTTTCAGTACAATGAATTCAGAGCTGTAACCTTTCCATTCCAGGATACTGAGAGTTGCAGAAGTTAAAAGATTCACAAACCAGTTTCTGTGCGGCAGCTGAGTTGATAAATGTGTTTTCTTAGCCAGGTAGAGTGAGGCTGTTGCTGTTAAAGTGGGCCTCGCGGCCCACTCAAAGTTGTTTGAGAAAAGGCGGGCGCATGTGGAGCAGCTGATGAACCATGGCAACCTCCTTGTAAGCCTCAGCCTTGATCAGAGACTGGAGAGGAAGCACTGGGTTGTTACCCACATGGTGGAATGCAGGAGATTGTGCCATGGCCTTGGGGCATGGACCAGTATCAGAGCTGGCAAAAGCTTTGTGTGGAGAGAATTCAAAAGTGAAGGACGATTTATGGTGAGTGTACTATTAAAAAAAGAGACACTGGCCAGAAATAGTCATTCCAGTCCAAATATGAACCTCTTCAATTTCTTCATACAGAACAAAGAAAGACCACATTTTAATTTCTCTCTGGCTTTATCAACTCCTTTCTTTATATTACCCCCAGCAGAATTTTGTTTTATTTTTCTGGAAGCTGCCCTCGTCTGAAGCCTAAAACCCAGGCCCAGCCTGCCATCTCCATAGAGACGTCATGCTGCTTAACTTTCATCGATCCATACATCCCATTCTGTTATGTGTTCTATTTTTGTCACACTTAATTTTCTGAACTGTGCTATTCTTCTCAACACATTTGTCTGAAGAATCCTAATTTTAGTCTGATTTGCTTTTTGAAAGATTTGCGGTTTGTTTTCTTTAAAATCTGTTATAAATGTCGGCAAACACCTGTACAGAAAAATTGAAAGTCATATGCAGTCACTGGTTAATACTTAATTATCAAAAGTCTCTAAATCTGAAAGGAACAATGAGGGAAGTTTAGCTTTAGCTTTCATCAATAATTTTTGCTTTTTTATTTGGACCTCTCAGATCCATTATCTGAGTGGCTACCAAATAAGAACTGCTGCAATAAAATGCTACGCGGGCACTTTTCCACAAGGCCTAGAGAGCTGAGGTTTTAGGGGGTTTAAAATATGGTAGCTGCTTTTTATTTATTTTTCCTTGTCCAAAGCTGAAATTATGGAAATATCAGAGGCTTTCCTTTAAAAGCATTAAGATTTTGAGATGATGTTAAGACTAAGAAGCTTCACTTCTCATTAGGTTTCAAACAGATGCAACACAGAACTTGATCAGTCCCTCTGGAGAGCAGATCACTTAGAAAAGTTATGACTGAATTTCAAATTTTACTCTTTTATAAAGCTTGATCTGAGATTTTTATCCAAACCTGAAGAACTTGGTGAACTTTAGCAAACCCACTAAATATGATTTCTAGCAAACCTTCAAGTTATCTCGTGCTTTGAAAATGCTGATCTTGGTGATTACAGGAATGAGGTTCTTGGTAAGTCAGTTGCTGGACCAGCTCTGTATTCATTGCCCAGCAGCATAACTCTTGATTGCTGGAATATAGCCAAAGATTGTCATTGTTCTCATGTTTTACTGTAATGTTTTCATAATTTTTTGCTCCATGACCCAGATGCCTGTGTATCAAATATAAGTTTACTGATTGTGAGGGATTTGGGGATTGTAAATAGAAAACCATTCTGAAGGAGGCACAAAAAACTGATGTTCTCTCTATGGTACTGTAAATAGGATCTTACGTAATTAAATAATTACCTTGTCTGATAGACATTTAATTCTCCAATTACTGCAGTTTGTTAGCAAAGTAAGAGGCCATTTTATAAATGAGTTTTAATACACTTAGCGTATGTTTCTCCAGTTTGGGAGCTGAAACAAACTAGGAGAACTCAATATTATAGGCGCCATCCTTTTTGATACCTAAATAAGAAACCTGTCTTAATATTAATTTGGCTCTAGAAAATGGCTTCTGTGGATATTTGATTATTTACATCCATGGTGTGTTTGGCCCTAAGTATGTCATGAAATATGGTAATTGTACATCGCATACTCTGGTATAATTTCATCTTTAACCTACCTCTGAGGCCTTTGAAGCTGGTGATATGCCTGAGGAACTAGTAAACTGTACCTAGTCAGTTTGCAGTATAATCTCGATTAAAACCAAGATAGGATTTCATATAGAACTCCTAACAACCTAAAGTTTCCTGAGTAACTATTAGGAGAAATGGCAAACTCAACATAATTTTATTTTTTTTTTTTTTCCCCCAGCACATGCTTTTGATCTAGAGTGGGGATGGAAGTTAGCCTCCAATATTTCTAAAACATAGTAATTTATGAATGCACTATTTGTCTGGAATGGATGGTATAATAAAAACAAGTGACAAAATACTGATCCTTTGTAGATCAGATTCAGATTTTTCTTTCATAGACTACAATTTTCCTACTGTATTTTGTGGTTAGCAATGCCAGTTCCAATGAATTCTCAAATTGGAAAATGAGAAAGGACTGGAGTTAAAACTAAACTCTGCTTTTAAGATACAGCCTTCTCAATCTTTAAATTTTAGGATGATTTATAGATGCCTTTAATCTGTTTGCAAATTAAAAATGTCAAAATAAATGGCAGATAATAAATAATTGTAGATCATGTATTTTAATTGTCCAAGTATTGCATTTTTTGTGTCTCAAATACTGCTCCTGATGTCCAGATAGTGGCTTTTCAATCTCTTTACTGGTTAATATCAGAACTGAAGTAAAACAAACTGTGGCCTTTAACCTGTAGAGGTTGACTGGCATCATATTAACTAACATACTTCTACCCTAAGAAAACATAAAGGCAGCTTTTGCCAATGTAGAAGGAAAAGTGCATGGCTTTTTGGATAAGGTCATGTTCATCCCCCTTTCCTTCCTTTTAGAAAGCCTGATTTGTAACATCTTCCAGCAGCACAGAGAAGTGGCATTTTTGTTTTGCGTTATTAAAGAACTGCATAGTTTGACTCAGATTAAATATAAACACTACTAAATATAACAGACAGAAGGAGGGGTATTTGAAGCCACTGGCATAAAGGCAGGGATATGAGGAGGACACATGGTTTTATTTGCATAGATTAATCATACAGAGAACAGTTGACTCATCTTCTGTCTCCATTTTATTGCCTCAGATCAGCTAAGTGTTATATCAAGCAAACTGAAGCATTTCTTACCTGTCTTTCAAAGTATGAGTAAGCCCCAATTCTGAAATTCATCACAAAAATGTCTTTGACTTTTATGAAAATAGACTTGAATCTGTAAAATTAGCTTTTGTCTTAAATTTCTCTCGAGAGAAGCAATGTGATGCTAAAATCCCTGCTGAAATCAGCATCTGGCAGGGTTAGCCCTTCCGGTCCTTATCCCTCAGTCATTTATGTACATGAATTTAACTTTTTTGCAGGGAAGGACTTTTATTGAAAATTACTGTGTTGATAAAATTGCCACAGATAGGTTTATGGCATGATAGACTCTTGTCCATAAGACAAGATTACAATTTACCCACATGGAAAACGAAAACATATTAGAACAAAATAAATATATTCTGAAAAAGTTACATCTATAGTCACTGTGAGTAATTCTGTGGAATTTATGAGAGAATTATGTACATCTTAGAGATTTCTATAATTTACTTGCAAATAAATGAAACAATATTAATGTTACAGTAGTTCTAAATTAAAATCCCTAACCCAATACCTCAGGAGGTAATTATGACCTAACTCTGAATTTCCAGCCTAGTGCCTGACTCTGTTATGAACCAACTGGGACCTGAGTAGTGGCAAACACTGAGGAGGAGGAGGAGAGCTTGTTTTGTCAAGGTCTGTCCAAGTTCATCTCCAATGTCTAAGAAACCCTGAGCAGAAAAGTAAGTATGTGGGACCTGTGTTATTTTTTAGGCACTAAATACATGGAAACAAGGAAAACAAAATCACAAAAAGTGAAACAAAGTTACCATGAGGCTATGTTGACAAAATTGTACTTAGTGCAGGAAAGTGAAATTGATTCAGTGATCCAAACTGTTTGTTGTCCTCTTTTTTTGAAGAAAAAGAAGTTCTATTTTATATTAACTTTATTGACTCATTAAGCAATGTTTTGATATTCTATCCTGTAAAACTGTGAACTGTGATGGAAGTTTGCAACATGGCTGAAAGCTGATTCAGTTTAAATATGTAACTTAAGCTTGTTTAAGTAGATGAACAAATGAGAAATCTCTAACATGGGTGTAATATTTATAGTTTGTTTGCACAAGAGCTCTAGTGAGCACACAGTGTTTGTTTGGACAAGTGCTACTGGATTTCAGAACTGGCCCCCAGGTCAGTGTCAACACTTCACAACCAGGGATGGAAAATGTTTCAGGAATTTTTTACCCAGGACTGTGAATCAGGTTTTCCTGTATTTGCTTCAGAGTTGAAAGATGTAACCCAGTAAAGCAAAGGTGTCACTATTGTCATGCTTTTCATGCTTTGTACTTGGAATAGAATGGCAATAACTTCCCCACATCTTTGTTTATTGCTGTTTCTGCAAAGTAAGGTGCATCCATTTTCCCTACTATCCATATGAAAATGAATAAGTAGTCCTAAACTCGCAAGTTAACAGGATCAGAATAAAGTCTCACAGTCTTTTTGAATATATTTTCTCTAAGTGGTTTTGACAAGGATAGAAAAGGAATGCTGATATTAAAGATGTCTCTAATGAGATGTGCAGTGAAGTAATGGAGTTGTTTTGTCTTTGTTTTATGGATTTTAAAACCTGAAATGAAAAGGAACTCTTAAGAGTATTTAAATAACAGTGAATTGTATGCCAGTCCATTTGTTGGATTCAGGTCTGTGACTTTCCTTTTTCGGTATCTATGTTCATGATGTTTAAGACAAGCTAACAGAGAGTAACAATGGGGTAAAAGCCATTTGGCTAGGAGATACGTGAAAAATGTTGGAAATTATTCAGAAAAAATAAGAACTTTTAAAATCTGCAAAGTACTTGTAAGGATATTTGAATAATAAGCAGCAGTAACCAGGCTGCTGGCATACCCTGCTGTACCACCTCTTCTGCATCCTTCCTTAAAATCCAGTACTGGATTTTAAGAGTCCTCCTCTAAGCAAGGCTTTCCTGACTGACACTCCTTTAAACCTTCTCCACCATTCCATAAAATAGAAACTTCCCAGTTTCCCTACCTGTATCTCACAATTTTTGCCATCAGGTCGCTTTTTGCTTTTGTTTTCCCTGAAGTTAAATCTTTATTTTCTGCATCTTAAGCCCTGTGCTCTGTGTACTTTGAGATGAAGACAGACTGTTCGTATCTCTTTGCACCAGACTGTCACATACTTGGTGACTTCACTGTCATTCTTCTTGGGCAAAACAAGACTGTTTGCTCAATCTGTACTCAATTTTTTTTTGTGGGGTTTTGTATGACTGATTTCTGTTATTGCACTGGGATTTAGGTAGAAGAAACATCTTTGTAAAACTCCCAAGTTTTTATGAACAGAACCATCCTTTTTTTTATTCAGTCACCTAGGGGTTTTACTGGGGAGAACTGAATGTCCTTGGGATGCTGTGTTATACAGATCTATTACAAACCGGTTAACAAGGACATTTCATGTAATCTAATTTTCATTTACATAACCTTTTAAAATAGGATTATTAGAGTTTAAGCATTGTAATCTGTGAATGGAACAGGGTGCAGTCCTGCTTAAAGTGCAAGAGTTCCTTGGCTGCTAAAGAAAGTGCAACATTTGATCTCACAATGTGAGGATTTGTTGTGGATTTATGTTTTATTTGGAAGCCCAACATGGATGTAAGAAACTGAAAAGTGTTTCAGGAAAGAGTTAATTCCTTAATAGAAATAATGTTTCCCAACTCCATGCTAGAAGGATTAAGTAGAAACTTGCTAATTGGAGAAGGTGGGAGGGTCCTGGATTTGTAGGCAGAGCAGGTGATAATGTAACTGGTAGAGATTACAGACTAATTACATGAAACTAGCAATTGACTGCCAGGTGTGCAAGATGCACAGCAGGGTGGAGCAAAGGAGCAGCTGATGGGGGGTAAGCAAGGACGAACTTTTAGGTGTTCTTTAAAGCAGAGAGTGAACATAGGTCGGATAAATTCTTTGTTTAAGACAGTTTGTGTGTGCGAGGGAAGGTCAAACTAGTGGTGAAAGAAAGTGGTTGTCTTTTTGCAGATTTCAAGTCTAACTTCAAGCTTTTGTGTTACATTTTACCGTTGCCTGACATTTTGTGCCCGGCTACTACTCAGCAGATGCCTGTGTATCAGTATGAATGAACAAGAATCCCACTTTGGGGTGTTGGTGCAATATCCTCGAAAAAAGCATAACTTGTTTTCTGCCGTCTAAAGGTCAGGTTTCATTCCAATTTAGGCTGCCTTTTGAACAAATCCTTGGTATTAGTTACAGCTTTAGATAGTATGGGGATTGGTGGGAACACTTTGTTATTCTTAAGTACAGGCACTGAAGAGTCATTCAGTCATTACATATTTTAATACAAATTAGAGCTTCCTGAGAAGCAACTATAAATAAGCCTCTGCTGCCGTGTGCGTAACAGGCAGATGAGCGTTGTGCTCTCGCAGAGCAGCCCTGTAATTGAGAACCAGATGCTCCCAAGTTCTAGCCTTGATTCTGCTCTTTATGTGCGTGCTTGAGTGATTGCCTGCATCAGTGAGTTGTAATTAATTACTTTGTGACTGGGAATGTGCAGAAGGTAGAAAAGCACTATAGAAAATATTTAGAGGTGTGTCATTGCTCTACCTACCATCAGATGTAGGTAGCATGACCTGTTGAAATATACCTAGGTAAATATATGTTTCACAAAAAAAGGGTGTTAATATTTGTTACATTTTCTTATTAAGTGAAGTGCGAATGTGAACTGTTATAGTTCTCAATTTTATACTGTAATGAAATTATATCTTTTACTATTTTGGTAGGTTGGTGATATATTTAAAACCTTAGCCATCAGCTAGGGTTTTATACTGATCTCAGCTATTAGTGTGCATGCACTGATGGGGATATTCGGGGTTTTTTTATCACTGTAATCTTTATTAACAACATGAATGCTGCCAGTTATAGATTATGATGGCATTGTAACATAGAATGAAAATATATTGCTTTCACAGAAAAGCAAAAGTATATCTATTCTATGTTTTTTAAAGGAATGACTGTGCTAGGAAAAGGACCAATACAACCATATGCACTTAACCACTGGTTATTTCTAGGGTATGTTGAAGACCTATCGTATACTTCTAGATGTGTTAGGGAAGGTAACTTCATCTTTTAATAGGACAGTTTCTTGCATTTCTAGCAGTTATCAAAGCATTTAATTAAATACGAATGCTGTAATTATGGTATATTTTAGGAAATATGAATTAATTTTAGTAATAACATTAATATTCCTTGATAGGCTATTAATCACTTGACTACTCAGTGTTTAAGACACAGTTCTTTGAAACAGGAGATGTACAAGGAAGTGTATATGGCTTCCATCTTCCTTTGGGCAAACAGACCACAGCCACTCACCAAACCCAGCATAATGCAGGGACATCTGGTGGCTGAGTAACCTAAACATGAGTAACTCCATAGATAATGTACTTGCCAACTGGATAGGAGCTAAGTGACCTACCGTCCAGCAAATGCCTGGGACTTAGTTACCCCATGTAACATCTGGTGTGAATTTTAAACGAGAGCACCATCTCACATGTTTGGGATCAGCTACACAAGTAATGAGCTTTGCCGTGTGTGTTTGGAGCTTGCTGAGGGTTTCAGAGACAGGGCAAGTGGATAAAGAAGTCACAGTAGCTCTCTGGGTCTGCTGTAATACAAGCAGAAACACAAAGCCTGGGAATAGTATCCCCCCAGATAAGGTGATCAGGGTATTGAGTTGCAGCTGCTAAAAGCATTTTTTCCTCAAAGAGAGAGTTAGCTGCAGGTGTTGCCCTTATCCCAGGCTTGTGGTGCAGGTGTGAGTGAAATGAAGCCTTTCTGCTCCAGTACAGCAGTGTTCCTGTGATGTTTTCCTGCTTTGCTGGTGGGATTTCCATTATGGATGTGCAGCTATGATCAATCTCTGATGTTTAACTATTGGAATTGCTTGTTCCTCTGGGATATGTGTTGTGGATCCAAGATTTTGTTTTGGAATGTGGGAGAGACCTGGGAGAGAAGAGGAGGGCTGGATGCAACATGGCTTTGCTGGGAATGTGGAGGTAAGCAAGGGAAATGTCTTCCCTCCTCTTAGTTGAGAATATTATATTAAGCACTTCACTTCTCAGGGAGAAAACTGTTGTTGAAGTTCTAATTATACGTCAAATCTTTACTGTACTAGGCAAGTGATTTTTATGTCATTGTTTTTTATGCCAATTACAGTTTCCCTTAAAACTAGTCTAAACCTGGGCCATCATGACTAATTAAACCATCTTTATTTATACAGCACAATTTTCTGTCTTTGGAAACATAGGTACCATGTGCCTATTTGCGAAGGCACAAGAACAGCACTGCTTTTTTTGGAAATACTTGGGATTTTTTACTGTTTTCGTGTATTTTACCTTACAATACGGTTGCATTTTTTTTAGAAATAAGTCATTGCTCTTGTAAACAAAGATTTCATTTCCAATTTGTGACTCTACATCACTGTCTTCTCCTTCTTCCCTGGGGAACTTTCTAAAGCAACACTTCAAACTGTTGTAAAATGACAATGTGTCCCAGAAAACCTACCCTGCTTTTCTGAGCACTAGTTTCTTTGTGAAGACACTAACATTGGAAAGATCTCACAACAAATGAGATCTTTTTCCCCATTCTTAAGAGTTAAGATGTTACATTAAAATGTTAAGAGAATCCAGAAATCCATACATCATGCTAAGTTTTAATCAAACAACTTTATATGGCTTGAAAGTTATTAAGGAAACAAAATGGTGTATTGTTCCTTTTCCTTTAGTCTGACAAAGCATGTGCTAATCCTAAGAAACAAAGTCAATGTGGGGTTGGTTTTGGTTGATGGAGGTTTTGGAAGGGGATGGGTAATGTTTGGGTTATTAGTTCTTGTGTGCACAGGAGTACTGATGTGAGATTAGAACATTTAACGAAAATACTTCTGAATAGAAAATAATACTGCATTGTTATAAAACTAAATTAAAAGATTGCAGCATTATCACACTAAGTGTGCCTAACTCCCACACAATTTAAATGTGTGGTCAGTCCAAAACTTGTGGATTCAGGGGGAAAAAAAAGAAGCTTACCATTTTCAGTTCTCTGCTTCTCTGGTTTCTGTTCTGTGTGCACAGTACTGTTATAAGGTTTTGGTTTGTTTTGTTCTTCTCCTGTTGAATCTTATCCAGAATGCTTGAATGTGTTAATGACTCATGGAGTACAGACCTTTTCTTTCCACCAAGTTCTATCTTGTAAACTGGTGAATTCCTAGCAGAGCACATCTTTTTGATTAATTTGAAAATGAAGCTTAGATTCTTTTCTAAATCAAATCAGTTTCATGAAAAGATATTCAATATTGAGACATAGATAAAACAAGAACTGTGGACATTTTTTTTCCCCACAAGTTAAAATTCCACTCAGTACTCTCCTGAAGTTCTGATTGGGGAAAAGATTAGCATTTTCTATTAGATTGCACTTTATATTTGAGTCTCTTATTCTGAAATATTTTTAAGTAATCTTATCCTCATTAGCTATGTACAATTTTTTTTTCCTTCTTTTTGGAGCTGAATACTGTTTTTCTGGTCACTTGTGTTTTTTTTTTTTTGTTAAAGTCTTGTGTTACTAATGCAATGTCAGTTAATCTTCCTATTGTATGTAAGGAAAAATCTTTCATGCATCCCTACCTTAAAAATACAAAATGAGCTCCATTTGTAGATTAATTGGTACCCTTTCTCTTACAAATGACAAAAGAAACCTGAAGTATATTAGTAATGTGATTGCAGTAGTACTTCAGACACAATTACCTTGTCTTAAACTGTAGATAAGCAGAATTGCAGAGTTCTCTCAAGCAATATAGTCTATTTATTCATTACAAACTAGGAAGAAATAGAAGGAATGTTTGTAAAAATGTGTTCTTGTAGGTCTTTGCATGCTGTGTAGGTCTTTGCGTGCTGCCTCAGGTTGAGGCATGTGGAAATAACAGGTTAGGAAATGAAGGGGGGTTTTATAGAAGTATTTTACTGTGGTTTTGACTGCTATGGCTGTGTAGTTTGGTCTGTGTTATGGACTTGTTATCACAATTATCGCTGGCAGCCTGTTAACAAGTCAAGACCAACTCACGAGGCTTGAGACAAGGCATCAGACCTGGTTATCAGACTTTAATTGTATTTCAGTTTCTTCTGCTTAGATGTATTCAAAATTGATGTGAATAAGCACATCCATCAAACTGCCTCTTGGAAGTAATTTTTTCAGAGGCTTTGTACAAGTTATTTTAACAAAAACTATGGGTTTACTAAAATATAAGTTTATAAATCTCTATTGGAGTAGATGGGTAAAAACTCAACTCTGGAACATCTATGTGAAGTTGAAGTTACCATGCACAAAATAACATATTTAAACTTAGTGTTTGGGTCATTCCATGACATAAACAGCATAAACATAAACTGCTTGGGTTTCCTGTTAGAATTTTGTTTGTGTTTATATCGGCAAATAAAAATTCTAGTGGACCATGTTGAGGAATTAATCTGTAATAATAAATGGAGTTCAAGTACAGTTTAAAAATACTAGATGAGCTACAAAAAAGTGAAATAAACACTTTGTGTAAGGATGTTCCTCTTGAACTAAACCAGGGAATCTCCCCAACAGTAGTCGTATCTTAACCCTTCCAATAGCCAGGTGTCACACTGTATTTTTCTTTCCTAAATCAGAAACTCTGCAGGCTCTGGTAGATAGTGCCTATCTCAAGACAAAAAGCTGATGATTGGCAGTATGCAGGCCTGAAAAGGAGTGAGAATCCGGAGTCTCCTATCTCTGAGTACTTTGCTGTTGGAGGTAACCACCTCTTGGTCTGCAGTAAACTGGGGGTTAGTAGGTTATGTAGGTCAGGTTCTGATTTTTGACCTGGTTGATGTTTGCTGCTTTGAAAAACTGACACTGCTGGCGTTAGGCGTTTGTGTCAGGGTCTGCACCTGGAGGTGGCAAGAGGAACTTTTCTCATATAACATTGATATTTTGGGCTGTAAGCTGGTCATTATGGAGATTCTGTTAAAGAACAACTTCAAATAGCTTGAGAAACATTTTTATTCCATGATCTGAATCATAATATACAGATACTGTGACTACTTAAGCACAGTTCTGCTGTGGTATTGTTATATATACTACTTTTCACATGTTCCAAAAAATGTTTTGTTCAGTTACCTGCTCATTTTCAGTATAAAGAATCCCCTTTGACTCAAAGTAACTCCATATGAGATCCTCCGTCAGAAAAACTAGTGTTTGGAGGGGAAATACTACAGTATTAAAATTTGTAAGTGTAAAAGGGGATACCTGTCACTTGAAGACAATGTCCTCTTTCTGCCCTTCTCATCAGTACAGCTTTGATTGTCAACAGCCTCTTTTTTTTGCAGTGGAAAGATTTCTTGGGAGGAAGGTGTGAGGGTGACTGAGAAAAACCTCAATTTGGCATCATTCATAAAGAAACATTGGGAGGCTTTTGCTGTATCAGGATAGCTCAGTTTCTGAGAGTAAAAGTCTGTCTGCTCAGAACTCATTGCAAAGTCAGGGTTAGGTGCAGAACCTGAATAGTGGAGGGCTCCTCTCCCCAAACTTTCCTACTCTTTCTTATCTACTGTGAATAGAGCCTTTGGATCTGATGAGAATACGAATACTTGAAGAAATGCTAATGCCTCTGGAAAATGTTACACATAAAAGGAAAAGGGACAACTGGGTGTGAGACAGGTGGCTTTTGAAATTCATTGAGAGAAAAACGCTTAAGGCATATAAGGAAAAAGACAGAACTGTCAGAGAGCAGCGTCACAACATCCACGTAAATTCATTTTGAGTTTCTTGAATCCCTATACCAGAAGAAAGCTGATGAAGATTTTTTTTGAGGGTGGGAAAGAGAAAACTCTTTGGGCCTGGTATCCTATCTAATTACTCAATGGAATTCTCTAATATCTAAGATAAGGAAAGGACTTGACATGTAGAGAAGCTAAAATTTAAAGGTGTTTAGATCAGAGATGTAATTATTTACCCAACAGTTTGAAAAATTTTTGGGGACCTGATCCAAGCTCCATTAGGTTTAAAAGAAGTCTTTAATGGGCTCTTGATTATATCTTAAAAGAGTACCCTATCTTAGTCTGCCCATTCCCTCTTTGTCTCAATTTCCTGATTTGGAAAATGTAACACTTTATTTTGCCCCTGCCATTTGAAGTAAGATTGAATTCCTTTATAATAAAAGCACTGGAGAGGACCATAAAGATTTAGGTGAATTAAGAGGTGGTGTATTCATAAAGTTATTTCCAGTAGCTAGTGCCTGGGTGGTCGTCCTCTGGTTTGTAAAAGTAAGTTTCTGTCTAGTGCCACCATGTTCTCACACTTGTAGATGGAAGACTGGGTAGCAAGTGAAGGTATTTGGTTTTGTATATCTACTTGCTATCTTTGTACAGATGATTTTGAAATTTTATTTTATTTTTTTTCTGCAGTCAGATGTTGCCATCCACTTTTGGGCATGGCATTGAACTTTCAGTCTCACGTATCATTTTTTGTTTATAAAACTTTATGTCTTTGTAATTATTTTATCTCTTGTTGAAAAGTAACATCGTTTCAGGACAAATATGTCTGTCTTTGTATTCCTACTGTGTTTGAATGAAAGGCTGTGAAGCAACATGGATTTACAGGCTGAGGTACTAGAAGTGTTTCTACTGTATATGACATAATTGAGCAGGAAATGGACTCCCATCTTTTCAAATATGAAACACATTTATTGCCAAAGTGTGCATTTGTTTTCAAAATGGTACCCTTTGTCTGATATTGTGTGACTTATTGATTCTCCTTCCACTTGATGTGAAAAAGTTTATATACTGAACAGGTTTGTAAGGGAACCCTGCCAAAATCCTGTAGGCCAGCATAATCGACAGGACTGCATGTTCAAGAAGGTTCACTCCATCTTTTTAAGTGCTAGACATTGTAATTCTGTGGATGAAAATTAATATTCCACATTTAGATGGGTTTTTTTGGCAGGATCCAAATGTGAGATGGTCAGATGGAATAATCATAATAGCTATAGCACAGTTTCACGTATTCCTAGAAATACATTCTGACCTCTGTTCTTTGACCTCATGCATTTTTTCTGTGTGGTGGTTGGTTTGTTTGTTTGTTTTAAATTAGGTTGTATGATTAGCTGGAAACAAAGCAACAACAATAAAATCCCAAATGCTTTTGTTAGTGGTACCACTGACCAGTGCTGTTGGCTTATACTGGTACCTCTTGGACTGGAGCTTCCTGTAACTATAACATATATACATCAGTTCTCTCTTATCCTGGAAGGTTCTGCTTTTGGAGAGACTAAGGCATATGAGCTTTGTTTGTGTTTGTTTCGCTTGCTTTCATAAAGCAGTTTAGAATTGTAAACCCAAGTGTAATCAATGTTGCATGACTTTTCTTTGAATGGCATAATTACATTCAGATGCCAAGTGTGAAGTGCTTTGACAGTCTCACAACAACTTTTATTCAAAGCTTTGAAGCAAAAGAAAGAAATGAAAAATCAACTATTGTCTTTTGGTGAGAATAATAACATTTGAGACTCCGTTGTGCAATCCTCTAAATGCTATGTGGAATGCTGTTTTCATGCAATAGACTGTTTTCATTGTGCCATTTAAAATAGTAGTTCATGAGGCCATTCCCTGATGCACACTGCTATACCTGGAGAGCTTGCCAGATACCATCAGTAAAATAGACCATAAAAGCAATCCAAAACTACATTCTTAGCGGAATTTATCTGATAAATACCTTGCTAAATCCTAAGTGTTTCATTCATCTTTTTAAAGTGTGATACGCTCATCTGCTTATCTGTTTAGCCTCACTGGCAGTGTTCTCTCTAGAGGTTAAAATATATAAGGCAAGATACATCCATTCACTTTAATAGAGTTATCTCAGAAAGAATGAGACCTGTGGAATCATTAATTAAACATGAACTTACTGGGGAAGGTCTCATGATGAAGATGTATGCATGACTCACTTGGTGTCCGTAAGCTCTATTTCAAATACAATTTTTCATGTTTGACTATTTTCAGTGTCAGGTAAAAACTTGTCAGCAAAAGAACCCATGTATCTAGAAAACGTAATTTTTAGTAGACATCTAACCGATCCCTTTTAACTTGCTTCTGCCATCTGTAATATGTGATAATGGAAAGATAACAGATGCATAACCTCATAATGTTCTCATAGGACAAGAAGCCAAGAACTACTTTGCCATCAAAACTCTGCAGAGGATAGAAATCACAGTTATGTGATTTCAAATTTGATTTGCATCCCACTTCAGAAGACAATCACAATTCTAAGTTCTCCTCAAAGATATTCCAAGAAAATTTTGTCTAGCAAAACCATATTTCAGTCAATATCAAAATATTTCTGTCAAATGCAACATAAATCCCTGTGTTTTACTCAAAGTATCCAAATGTTCGGGTTTTTTTCTGATGCAAAGAAGCTACATTTCTGTGAAGTATACTTGCGGTCAGAAGAGGTTTCTTCCTTTTTTCCACACCTTCTATCCTTCTTTCCTATATAGGTGTCCACCTTCTGTTTCTTCATAATTTCAAACACCTCTGATGTTTCTTTGACATGTGTTGGTTATTTGATTTATTTGTTGTTGGTGGTTTTGGGTTTTTTGTTTGGTTTTTCCCCATCTGTAAGATATTTCTCCCAAACTGAATTAAGTAGACCTCTGTCTTCAGACTGCATGAATGGGAGATACTGTTCAAGAGCAATAGAAACTATTAAACACCCAGAATAAAGTGAGTAACTTGATAAATCCCTTTTTTGCATAACTTGGTGGATGATAGATCCCTTAAAAAATGGGAAACACAAAGGTATCATCTATTAATCAATACAGTTCTGAGAGTTTGCTTTTACAGTGTGAACAGAGGATGGTAAGGTTTGTGTTTCATTCAAGGTATTATTTATGATACCCACCCAGAAAGAGTAACACGAGTTTGATGTGTATGTTAAGACAAAGTTGTGAATGGTTTATAGGGTAGAGATCATTAATTTTGACCACGAACACAAACATCTGCCATCTATTCCTCGAGCAAATTTTGGCACTAGGTCTACCACTGGATAGATGAATCAGTAGACCCTGACTGTTCCTGTCTATGGGGCCATGTGTATTTATACGAGGAATTAGGTCTTGTTGCCTTCTCCCCTTTGTATTCTAATAAAAACACAGTTGTGATGTGTGCTATCAGGTTTCCATCTCATGACATATACTCCTTAGAACTCTTATTCTGTTCTTTAACAGCAGTACTGGAGAGAGTGAATTTCTTGTGATCACATCTGCTACACTTGTATCTCTGAGCAGAGGAAGTGGTTTCCAAGCAGAATTGCAGGTATGCAATCTGTCATTCTGGACAAAAGTAAAAGAAATACCCTAAAATAGCTGATGTGCTAAAATCAGCAGGGCTGAGGGGCTGTGATGTGAGGCTTAAACTCCAAATTATCACTCAAAATTTGAACCTCACGCTTTTTAAGAGACCTGAACTTGGGATAATGACTTTTGGTGGGATGACTCTAGTACTTTGTCAGGGAAAAACCCTCCAGAGATCTTGTTTTTGCTGTCACATAGTAGATGAATCCTATGGAAAATCTACCAGAGCTATGTGGGAACGGTTCTTTCCTACTCAGCTGTGACGCTGAGAATGAGCCCTTTCCTTTGGGAGCAGATGCTAGATCTGGGTTCTGAACCACTGTCTTCTGTACATATGTGAATCTCTAAAAGGGGTCCTTTATAAGCAGAGTAGAATATCTGAACTGAGATCAGTCATGCAGATCTAAGGGAAGAATTTGGCCTTGAGTGTAAATTAGTCTCAAAGACAAAATTCATAGCAGCCTAATTGTTAATAAATTACAAAGTCTTTATTTTTAAACATTTTAAGTCTGCTTAAGTTCCCACAAGGAACTCGTTATGGTTTGCACTTGGAAGAAAATGGAGAAAATCTAAGTGGGGAGTCTGGTTCCAATAGAGATTAAGTTGGTGAGATTTTATAGAAGTAATGTAACTAAGGGCATTGATAAATAGAACATGTATTGCAGGTAGCTGCACGCTCTAATCTGTGATACAATGCTTATCTACGAATGTGAGTAGAATTAAAAGCTGGTGCTCAACGTGTCAGTTGGTACAATGTATAAACTGTCAGTTTATACATAGATCACTAGAGGAAATGCATTTCTTCAAATAGCAGAGTATGCACAGCATGGACCTCCTGCATCTGGGGCTGCACATGATATGATTTCCCATTTCTTCACTTCATTTAGAGCTTCCTTTTATGGCCAGAGACCTGGAAAGCCATTCAGAAGGAAATTAAGAGAGACATTTTTCTGACTAAAATTAAAATTTCTTGGGTGTTTGTGGAATTTTTCAGGTTTCTCTTTCCTTTTTGTTCTTAATGTGAACTGTAAAACAACAGAAGCATAATTGGTTGAATTTGGAGGACACGTTCATAAACTTTTGCCATAAATGTTTAAAAGATGCATGTTTTTCGGTATCAGTATAAATTTAGGAGAATGTCTAGGTATCCAAGGTTTGCTGAAAATACTCTGGAAAATTTTAATTTCAATGTGATAATGTTCTGTTGTGTAATAGTAGTTATGTCAATGAGATGGAGGGCCTTAGTGAGATGGCAGGCTATTATCAAAGCCTGTATCACAGGCCCTCTGCATTCTTAGGGGCAAAATGACAAGAGGTGTGGGCTGGAAGCCACTTTGAAGCTCGACGTGGACAATGTGCCCAGCTTAGTTTATAGCTATGCTTCTGAGAGGGGAGGTGTGCTAATTCACTGTACACTGGGAAACGTGTGCCGAATCAGACTGGAGTGCCTGTGAGACTGGTACCTGTGTGAGGTGAGCAGAAAAGCATTTGTCTGGTTGTGGGGGAGGAGGGAATTGGGCTCCCGCATCAAAAATGCGCTTGATTGTCATTTTAGCTTTGTAGCTCACCTTTAAGAGAAAGCAGAACCAGTCAGTGATTCTGTGCCAGCTGATGTGGAATGTGAAGTCTTTTATGTAATTAAAAGCAGACATTTAAAATATCTACCTAAATCTCTGGGTTTTTTTTTTTTTTTGTTTTGTTTTGGTTTTTTTTCTGTTTGACTATTGTTCCATAGTGGATACTTCTTAACTTGACAGAGACTTTTTACCACATAGTATCATGTTTCCAGAGTTATCTTTTCCTTACTTTTAATAAGTTGCTACTTATTAACTGGTGAATGATGGTTTATTTCTCTGATAACTTTGGTAGGCTTTCTATATGACTCTTTTCCTCATTGTGGCTGTTTAGAACTTCTTATATTTGTGTTTTAGTTATTTTGGTTATTTGTTTCTATGGGGAAAAGCAAGAACTATTAAATACCATAAAAGAAAAAAACCTCAAAGAGAAAATATGTGAGGAAATGTATACAGGTAATAAGTTTGCTGAAAAATACAGAAATTGTAAATGCACTCACACAGATGACAACAAATAGAACAATAGATTTACCTATAGAAGTAAAGCAACTATGGTTGCTTTACAAAATGGTTTACAAGCACAATTGTGTGTGTGTGTGTGTGTATTTTTATTTTGGTTTTTCTTTTCTTTTTTCTTGTTATTTGTTGCGGAGCTGATGGGGTTTTTTATGTTTTTGGAGGGGGTTGGTGGTTTGGGTTTTTTTTGGTGGAGGTTTTCTGGTTATTTTGGTTGGTTTGGGGGTTTTGTTGTTTATTTTGGGGACGTTGATTGTGGGGTTTTTTTGGTTTGGTTTCTTCTATGAACTGCAGTTCCTATATGCTCTATGACTGTCTTGTCTGGTATAGTAAAAAAAAAAAAAAGTTGCTAATCCTGCTGTAGGATGTGTACTTTATTGGTATGACTGTGCGGATCTGCCATCTGTTTATAGGAGCCGGGGTTCTGATCACTTTTATTTGCTCAGTCAAAGAATAGGGGCTAACACCAGAAGTTTGTGGTATTTGTTCACTCTTTCTCAAGAAGTGAAGGACAGTCTTAACTTCTGATTATAAGGACAATCCAGAAAATTGAGGTAGGCAGAAGTAAATACAACTTAATATACTAAGTACTTCTATACATTGAGGGTTTGCAGCTCTTGATGACAAATTATGTGCTTGACCATGAGCATTGTGTTGTGCAGGCCTTGTGCTTGTGGATCATTTCAGTCCAATCCAACTCTGTTCTGTAAATTGGGATCAGATTTGGGGATCTCTTGTACAGTGTCAGAACACAAGTCTTCCCTTTGTCAATTGTTACTAAATAATAACTCTTTCAACTAACCTAAAGCTAACCTTGATCATGTCCAGACTTGCTGTTGCTTAAACCTTATTTGCTATTTTTTAAGGTAAATGGGAACTTTGAATCAATCCAACTTGCATAAAATGCTTTGAGATGGTTCATTCTTGTTGAAAATTATCTGCTAAATTAAAAGAAGAAGGAAAACAGTCAACTTTGGTCTTTATTGCTTTTTTTAATTTTAGGGAACTAGATTTTAAATTTCTTTAGAATTGGTTTGTTAGAAGCTACCCATTTGCGGTTAATAGATAATTACTTTTTAGGACCAATGAGTTATGAAAATATTTATGTGGTTAATCAGAAAGCAATGTTATTAATGGATAGTGGTGAAAAATATACTAAGTATCCTTATTTATGGCTTATAATCTTTAAAGGGTTATAGGTCTTTAACTGCCTAGTAAAACTATAGAGAATTTACTGATCAATGGTTTATTGGTATTATAACTTAACCGCTTCTTCAAAATTTCATTACTGACTGAGGCTTTTTAAGACTGCCAATATCTATCTTACATTTTGGCTATCACTTTTAAGAAATCTCTGAGATGAAAGCAATATATAGAGATATTTTAGGTAACAGATTGAGAAATTGAAATAAACCTGAACAATGGTAACTGAAATTGTGAGATGTTGATTGATAACCAAATAACTTTGTACTGTGATCATGTAATGGAAAATATCCCTATTGTGTCAGTAGTAACAGAAGCCTGGCAAATTGGCAAGTTGTGAAAAATGACTCCTGGAGTTTTCAAATAAGAGTGAAGAAAAATCTATCGTATGTCTAAAAAGTCATGTCAGTCTGAGGCTATTGCCTAGATTCTTATGGTTATTTGGAATCCAGAAATCTTCAAATATGTGAATACTGTGCTGTTACTAACTTGAGAGTAAATATATTTTATACTATTCTGTCTGGTATTACTAAGAGTGAAGAAAGAATGAATGCTTAAGGTTAAACTTCTTCCAGTACTAGGTATAATTTCTGGGTTCAATTACCACCAAACGGGTGTAAATTATTGGAGTCTTTGTGGTCATAGGGCTGTGAGCAGCATAAACAGGAAAAGACTTGCATTTAAGTAGTGGTTATAGCTGCTAATAACCCCAATTAGAGGTAGAATGATTAAGACTACTCTCATAACTAGTTGGACATGTTCTTGCATATCTTGCTGGGTTAGGCCAGTTGTCCCAAAAACTTGAAAATTCAAATTTAGTACATTGACACTGTTATGCACAAGCAGCTGGTGCTGGGCAGGGGTGGGATGGCCCTGGATCTGTTGTGTTTTAGGGCTGGAGGAGCTTCAGTTTTCCAGTGCATAAAATGGAGAGTTCTCTGAGGTGGAAGGAGAAAAAGCCACCTATATGTGCAAAGTACTATGAGCAATGTTCTTGCTTCCTCCCACCTGTCCTAAATCCAGCTCTAAGTTGGTATGTTAAATAAAATTGCAAGGATCAGGAAGGACCATTTTCTCTTGAGAGCTTGCCTAGGATTTTACTGTTTGTTCTGTTCAAAGCGTCTTATAAAATTTAATCTAAGAACAAAATTATGAATATGAAGCCTTCCATAAAACATGGTTTTCAACTTGGAACAACAGCACAGAAATTTACTCAAGATAATTGTGTGGACTGTCTTCTTCAATTACTTTCAATAAAACTGAATATTTGCAGCTCATATAATACCAACACAGTCCCAATCTGCTGGGCCAGATTTGGTTTTGAGTAGCCTGTAAAATGGTCTGTGCCTTCTCTTAGGTCAACAAACTTGTCTTAATACTGTTTTTCTCAATGCCATTACTCTAACTTTTAAACTGTAGCTCAAAAAACAGGCAGCCATAGGTACATGTGATTTTTCTAAGTACTAAACCACACAGCTTTCTAAGTATTAAACCACATGCTTCATATGAACTCATCAAGTAGGTACAATGTTTATATGAGTTTGCAACAAATTCCATGTGTAAAGTCTTTCATTTACTAAAAATCCTTCACTTACTGAAGCCAATAGCATATGTGCGAAAACTGCGGTATGTTAGATGTGCAGACTGTTTTCAGTGCATTAGGAATTTGCTATTGTGTCCATTTGCCAGGTGGAGGCATAGTTTCATTAATGAATAGTAGTAAGGGGAAAGGTGGGAAGCCAAGTTACTCAAAGGCTTTGTTCTTTCTCATTATTAAAGTATTTTGCACCTAGATTATTAAACAGTTTAAGGCTTTTTTGCTGTGAAGTCTGTAGCGAATATGAAAAGGACCTGAATTTGGAATAATGCAACCTAAGCCAAGTAACATTTTTTCCACCTTCAAGTAACAGATTCTGTTGCCCCATAAACTCAAATGATTCTTGTTGCTCATTTTCCCTTGCTGACATTCATTCTTTTTCTTCCTCTTAATATCCTTGGAATACAGAAAGCATTTGGATTTAGTAGAGCTGCTTTTGTTCTCGGTCTTAAAACACAACTTCTCTCTCTGCTACCCATATGCTAACGGGATTCATTTGTGGGGTTTATAACATTTTTCCAAACACACATAGAAATCATGCATGTTTCTCTTTATTTTTGGTGGGCTGCTGGCATGTATAGGTAATCTCAAATTGCTGAATATAATTTCTGTCTTGATACTGGATTAGCTGGATTAACTGCTGTGTTGTAGGTTGAGGAAAAAAATAAAATCCTAATTCTACCTTGGTTCTATTGTCTTACTGACCCAGGGGCAAAGAGGAGAGTCAGGGAAAAGGCATCTCGCTTCCTCTGCTATCCTCTCCTCCAGTCATATTTAATAAATTTATTGCCGGACGTTGGTATTTACTGGGGAAACTGTTTATACCTCATTCTGGGTAGGCCTTTCCCTGAGTAATTTGGCCAGTGTTTTTTGGTTCTACAAAAAAAAAAAGGAAATTTATCAAAAGTAGAATGTTTTGCAGAGAATGTTATTGATGATATGTTACCTGCTCATCTGTGTGGCAATTTGTCAGGTCGGTTTATTTATCTAAGGAAGATTTGCACTCTGGATTTTTGGTAGTTAAAGGTTTCCCCACTCTTTAATGTGGCCTTGGAGCCCGAGGCCTGCAGGGACAGGCTTGGAGCTTTGGCTATGTCAGCTTTAAAGTTTAGCTTCCTGATCCACATCCAGGTTCTCTGGTAGAAGATCCAGGTTCTCTGGTAGAAGATCCAGGTTCTCTGGTAGAAGATCCAGGTTCTCTGGTAGAAGATCCAGGTTCTCTGGTAGAAGGCTGATTCTATAGTCCCAAAGGTGCCTTAACTTGAGTTGACCAAAATAAATAACTCTACATAGGAAATAAAGCTAAAAATCAAGTCCCCTCTTTCACAGTCCTATCTTGTCTCATGAAGAAAAAGGTTTTTATCCAAATGTTGTATAATATTAAAGTTAGCAGATCAAAGCAAATGTGTGAAAAGTTTCACATGGGCTATTAGAAAATTTTTATTTCAAAGTCAAATGGAACTGGTGGGTGTATGTATGTGTTCAAGTTTTTATGGGATTAAGGGACAAGAATTTGGTAGGGTTTTTTATTTTTTACAGGTAAAGTTCAGTAGAAGTTGTAAACAAATTCAGTCATCTTCTCCTTATCAGGGTGAACAAAACATTACTAATGTTGCACAAATTAAGATAGAATGACTAAGGGACAAACGTGTTCTGCAAAAATTTAGCTTAATCCCATCTCGCCATATAATTAAATTTCTGAGATAAAGAGTTCAGTTAACCCTAGGTGTTTCCCAGGGCCTCTGTCCTTGAAGGGCCTCTTCATGTCTTGACTGTGGAGGGAGCCTAGGGCAGTTGTCCTCTGGACAGGTGTGCCAATGCCAAATGCTTAAATCAGGTGGATCTAGTCCATCTGTGTCTAAAAACCTCAAAGCAGAGAGGGGACCAGCGCCAAATGATTGGGAAAGGAGTGTACATCCACACTGACAAACCTCTCTTGGCAAAGAAGGTTGTTTCTCCAGCAATATATTTACAAAAAAAAAAAAAAAAAAGGCTTCATGCTTGCTTGGTTGTATTTAGTGCAAAACATCAGCTGTGTAAAAAACCTGAAATATTGGAGAGTGTAAATTAACAATCCAAATACTACTTTTTAAATATCATAATGAAATTAAAGAACGAATGACACAGGAGATATTAATAGGCATCAGTATTTTTCTTTAAATTTTCTTCTTCCTTGTCTCTAATGTCTTTAATTTTTCAAATGTGGATGTGGATAACCTTTCACACACTGAACAAAAACCTATCAATTTCTGAAGCATTGCAATTGTCCTGCCTTTATGTCAGCTGAAGTGACAATAATGCTTCAAGTTTAGACAGTCAAATAGAATTCTGTTTAAAAAAAATATTTGAAAAAAATTATAGATTGCTCAGAATTCTTGTGATCCTTATTCTTACTGTATATATTAACTTTGGAAAACATAATTGAAAAGTATGTGTATCTATATATATTACAGTAATTTATCTTGCACTATGAAGAGGATATATACTGGGTCTAACAGTTTTATTTCCACTTCTTTGTGGTTCCCAAATTTATTTTTTCTCAGCAGCTATTTCTGCTCAATCAGGATGGTACTTTTCAGTTTGTGGTATTGATGGCTGAATGTATAGTCTCTGTGTTTTGGGGGGAAAAGATCAAAATTTGGCAGTTGACTGACCACATAGAGACATTACAGACACTTAATAGCAAAGAAAATGGAATAACGTATTCACTGACTAATGTGGTCATTTAATAATAAGAAAAGTACATTACAGCAGAGGAAAAAATGAAGAATGTGTTAAGAAGGTATAGCACTGTGACACAGAATGTCTGTCGGGTGCTTTACTTCCTAGGAAATCTGTCAGCTCTTGCCACCTTAGTGTAATAGCAATTGAAACAAACGTGTGGTGTCCTGAATGAACCTTTTGAGCTCTGACTGACCTGTGCAGGAAAATCTAGAAGTATGGAGACTTTGAGCAGGTTACATCTATATATTGTTGCAAAATCCTGCTGAAAACAACAGTTTGGGCAAAGAGCAAAGACATGTCAGAAACGTTTTGTGGGTGTGTTTTTAAGTTCTGACAGCTTTATGTACTAAAAGGGCCCAAAATCTTCTTGATTTTGGAGGTATATCATCCAAACACAAATTTTGCCCTAGGAAAGGTTGCCCAGCCTGTCACACTGACAGTGCTGGGTACAGCAGTAGTGGCCAAAGCATGCAAAGGAACAGGCCCCGTGAGTTTTGCAATCACTGTTTATATCCCAGTGTTGAAATAATGAAGGTGTCATGGACCAGCCCAAGGTAACATTCCTTGAGTTGAGTTAGTTCTGCTGTTCAGAGATGTCTCAGAGGAGACCACAAGCCTGGCAGTGTCTTCATCCCCTGTCCTGAATATGAGTGGCTGGTGCCATACACCATTGACTTGCACAGTCCAGCAAGGTGGTACAGCCAGGGGAGGGAGGAATTGCTGCTCCTCATGCAAGTCATGGGTCACCATCAGATGTGTCTGGATCTTGCATTCATATTCCTAAGATTTTGTACATCTAATACTCGTTCACACTTGGTATGCCTTATGAAATGAGATTGAACTTCCACTTGATATACTGTCTTCAGCTCTGAGTTTGAAGTAGGATAGTTCCTGATTTAAACATGTTTATAGTCCACAGGGAGAAATATCCTTGGTGGTTCCTGGTTGTAGGTGGGGGGAGAATAGTCAGAGGAATCCTGTTGTTTCTCTGATTTGCTTAAGTCTTTCAGGCAACTGGCTCAGATATGGAGGTCTGAAGCCAGCAAAGAAGAACCCCAAGTCCCCACAGCTCATTTGTCAGAAACATGGCTGTGATGCTATTCTTCATTCCTCCTGCTTATCCTTCAGACAGCAGCAGTTATACCAGAATCCACGACATGGTGTCATTCCCTGAAACCCCAGTCTATTACCTCTTTTTACATTATAAATAACTAACCTCATATTATACTTATATGGGAACCTCATATTGCACAATGTAGAAATTAAGAATCTGATTCCTCCAAGCTGCCTTTCCTCCCATGGGAGACTGGGAGCTGCAAAGGGCAATCAGACCATTTCACCGTTTCTTCTGCACCTGGCGTTCATTAATTCTTTGAATTTTTTGTTTTACCTTCTCTTTTTCCCCCTTCCTTTGACTTCAGGGAGAGGATTCGAAACCTGCACAGAAAAATTCCCACTACTGGAGATTTCATATTTTCAGCACCCTCTCAGCATAATCTTAATAGCTTGATGCTGTAATGTGGGTGCAGAGGTGCTGTATGTGGATATCACCCCGCATAAGAGCAAAAGAGCTCTCTGTGTAAGTGAAACAAAAGGAAAAACGTCCCTATTCTTCAGACCAAATATAGTATTTCCATTTGCAGCTTAACTAGCGTAAGTGATCTCTCAGCGTTCACCATATATACATTATAAATACTACTCAGCTTGGGAGCACAGAAGAATGGCATACAGCAGAGGTGATCAGACTGGATTGCTAACCTTTTGTTGGGCTGTCAGATCGTCTGAATGAAGATGGCTTAGTGTCAGGCATTCTGTTACAGTTGCAGCAACCACATGCTTATGCTTGTTTAATTTGTTGCCTGGGTGAAGTTGGCAAGAGTCACTGCAACAAGAATGATCTTGCACCTACAATCCTGAGCTTTTACCTAGGAAATCTGCATGAAATTCTTGTGCTACTAAAATGGCTTGCATCCTGCTTGTTTCATGGTAATATTGATAGAATTAATATCGATCACAGATTAAGTTTTTGTCTTCAAAGGAAGATAACTTTAATTATGGTTGAAGTCCTTGAAGTCCTCTTCTGTACTTTAATTTGTAATACTTTACTTTGAAGTTGCAAAGTTTCTCTGGGTGCCATCTTCACATCTAAATATATTGTCATGTAAAGCCCACTAAGCTGTTCCGTGACCATTTATTGCACTTAAGCATTACGACTTGATTCCATCCCCTCAAGCATTTCCTTACTTTTTGAACGTGTGCCTTTGTAGACTTTACAAGATGTGTTACCACATTAATCACTCTAAATTCCAGTGTATGCTTAAAGTCTTTAATGTTTGGTCCTAAGGCCTTCACATATAATGCATGAGTTAGGAACTCGTTACAGTTTGACAAATGTGCAAAATAAAGATGTTCTGTAGAAATTGAAACACTTTGTGAAGTGGTTTGTCCTTTGCAAACGTTTGTCTCCCTCACATTCCTCTACCTGTAGCAGTGCTTTTGACACACTTTTGGTGCACTGGGCTTCCACGTTTTGCAATTAATTTGAGTATCCAGCTATGCCTAACAGAAGGTTTTTTTTTTTTTTTTGTGGTTCCTCCTTTTAATAAATAAATTTGATTGTCCTAAGCTCTGAAACAAATAAAAAATTATTTATATTTGTAGAAAACTGCAGCTCAAACCTTCAACAAGATCTGTATGCCATGGTGCTCTGCGTACTAAAGAACAAGACATACTAATTAGAAATGCAGATAGTGACTTGCAGGAGTGTTTAATTAGAGACCTGATTTAGAGAGGAGAAAGAAGCTTGAGCGTTCAGCTGGCCACAATGTGTTCTTTGAGAATTCATTACTTGCTGTGTTGGAAAACTAACTGGTCAAGGAAACTTAGAGTACCTGTCACAGTTCTGTTTCAGAAAAAACAATCACCTCCATCAGCACAGCTATTTAGATAAACTGATCACTTCTTTAATCGATTCTGAGTGGTGAAAAGTTGCCATGGATACAAGATCCTGCAGCAATCAAAACAGAAAGTCAGTTTAGAATTGGAAGTGACAGATTTATTCATCACATACTTAACAAGCCTTTGAAGGGTAAGAGGGAGTTTGTTGGAGTCCTTAGGCTGTATATAGAAAGATTGTGGAGAAATACTCACAGACTTGCCAATAGGCACTTCAATTGGAGAAAACCGTGTAATATTTGCATTAGAACTATTGCACAGATGTGTTTGCTTGAAACTTTTGCTCTGGATGACAAAGCCGTCGAAGTCTGCAAGCCTGTTTGTCGTTTATCTTTGGTCTCAGCAAAAAATGGTCAACTGAAAGTTGCTCTGTCTTGTCAGTGGAAGGTTTCAAGCTGTTCCAGGCTCAGCTTAGGAGGCAATGAATGCAAAGTATCTGCTTTTGAAATAAAACCATCGGATCCTCCTTTTGTTCTAAACAAATTTTAGAAAATGCATTTTCTGTGTCCTTTACTAAAAATTGTTAGAATCCTGCAGAAACATTTATTGGGTTTCTGTGAGATCCTGCTGAGCTGCTTCTACTATATTTTTTTATACTTTTGTGACTTGAGTCAATTTTTTAATTTTGTGTTGTAGGGATTACCTATTCATTTGCTGATGATGCTGTGTAGCAGTTTTCTCAGAAATTCACTCACTTGTGTGTGTGAGACAAAACAACAGCAAATAAGACTTATCTTAATAACTTGGAAAGGTTATGGAAGACAAAACAAATTAAAATAACCATTAGAAAAAAACAGAGGAAAGTGTTGCAGTCATTCTCTTGGGTGAGCTCCTTGTAGTCTTAGAGTTGTGCTGAAGTTAATTTTCTCTTTTCCTGAGTCCTTTCTGACTCCTCAGAAATCACCTTTTCCCTTTCACTCTTTCTCAACTGACTGTATATTTAATAAGAGGACATGCAAAAACAAACTCATTTCCTGATTTCTCCTACATATAAACATACAATGTTAATTGAATTTTTTTGTAAATGAATGTTCACAGAAAAAAAATAAAGCATGTTTCCTCAGTTCAAAGCATGACTGGGTTGAAGGGCTTCATGTTCAAATGAAAAAAATCTCTATTATATTATTTAAACCTGCAAAGAAAGTCAGTATAATTTATGGCATTTTTTATTTAAATTCTTTTGTTTATTTTAACCTGAGGCTTTATAGTAAGGTTGGAAATGCATATTCTCTTGCAAAAATACAATAGAAAATATTCAGTGGAAATGTGTGCAATACAACAGCTATGTGTAAGTGGTCTCTCATCCCAGTGAGGTGATCTGCCATGTAGGTGTTTTTACAGCGTTTAGTAGGGTTTAAAATGCACAATTAATGTCTAAGCACCCTATCAAACTGACTTTCTCTAAATCAATATAGCACAGTGCGTAGCCATGTGTTTTTTTGAGATGCTCTCCATTATGAAGAGGTTCATGTTTCTCTGCATTCAGTAGTACTCTTCCCTCTACTTAGTGATTTAACTCTTGTACATACTGTGTTTACTAATACAAAAAATGAATTTCTATGGAATCTTCAATTTCATAGAATTATTTCTGGGCCTTAGTGTATGTGACTTAATGCTTATATATTTAAGTACACAAACATGAACATTGCATTCCATTATTACAGATGAATAATGAAACATAATATTTCCTTTCAGTTGAAACAATCCCAGAGAGCTTGCTGTATTAGAAAAATATTATACACCTTCCTCTTCAGTATTCCGAGGGTTCCAATTGAATGAAGTCCATCTGATGACAAAAAAAATAAGTGTTCATAAACAGTTCAAGTTTTTGTTTGGTACTATTTCTGAAGCTAGTGCTGTTCACTATTCATGAAAATTTGGGTTGCTGCCCACTGTTGTTTTGCAAATCTTCAGTGCTTCACAGATATGCACAAGTATGAGATTTATGGTGTTTTTCTGTATCCTGAGTGTCTTTCTCCTTTGTCTCAATCATCCAGTCACAGATGAAGAACACCACCTTATAGTTAAAAGAATCATTTGATCATAAGACAAATCTGAAAAGAATATCAAATATCAATGTGTGGGGGAAGAGCCCCCACACCTGAAATTCATTTTTTTAAAATATTGGTGGTAGCCTTATGAGTACCTTCTAACAGTTTCAGGAAGGATAAAGGAGAATTAATGTTCACAAGAGTGTTGCATAGATGTCACTTAAATTATATTTTTAGTATTTTCTTTAGTCTCTATAACTGCAAGGCATTATTATTATTGTAGTTTTTCCATTGTCTCACTGCAAACATATCAGCTCCTACTTGAGCATTTCTGGTCTCTCTCAGAGCATAGACAGCTTTGTTGGCTTAAACTCATTTTATCTGGAATGTCAGAGGCATGCAAATGGACATGACTTTAAAAGGTTATTTATTCAATTAGTCATAAGTCTTTTTTTCTTGTTAGAATAGGTTGAAGTTGATGTTTTGCTCTGAAGCAAACTCACATAGTCTTCTGCATCATCTCATTTGTGGGACTGCAATGTTTTAGGCTACTCTGCAAGATCAAATCTGTCTATATCTTTCATGTAAAAGGGAATATGAACAAATGTAAGAGCTGATCTTAATCTTATGTCCTAGTAGCTTACAAATGTTCACATCACATAGTTATAAGTAGAATTTATGTTATCTTTCCACTTATAATACAATTTGCTCTCTAAAATCTAGTACCTACTTAAGGAATTATGTACTTAGGAAAAAAAGTTCTGTGTGCAATATGGAAATATGTTGTTTGAATGTTAGTCTTCTTGGATAACCAAAACATGAGAACATTAGAAACATTACTGTGCATGGCAAAAAAAGAAAATCTTTTAGTAATATTTGTTCCAGACTAATTGTTACATTACAAAATTAAGTCACTTTGTCTCACAGCTTAGATCTACAAGAATTTTTCCTTGGTTATTGCTTTAGCAAGTACAGTGTGGCCTTATTAAAATGGAAAACCTGTTAGTGCTTCATATTAAAGTTACAAAGAGTTGCACTTGAATATGCTGTGGCAGACAGTCAGATTTGAAAACTCTGAGCTTAATTTATTTGCCCTGTCCTGTAGATATGACAGTTTCTTGATGTATGTAATTATTTTTCTATATGTATTCTCAGTGCACTTTATAAAATATGTGAAATAAGAGGACAGAGATCAGAATTAATTTTATTCTCTTTATACAGTATAGAATAAATCCTCTTCAAGAAGCACCAAATCTGAACTGATCCTGTTCTGAGAATATGTAGCTGTATGAATTACTGAATAGATCAATTACTTCTCTACTTTTCCTTGTGAAAGCTTCTGATAAATGCAGAAGCATTGTTGTAATATAATGTTTATAAAGACTAGAAGGAAGTTATTTTATACTAAAGCAATGGACTGTAATTCCCAAGAAGATAATGGAATAGCCATGTGGGTTTGGTAATTAGAAGTAGCTGGACAGTTGTGATACTCCATTAAGCCCCATTGTATCTGATTAAATGCTCTGCCCTCTGAAGAAGGATGCTCCAAAATAGTATTGGGAGTTACAGATACGGGGTGGGCTTTTTGTGGTGGCTGCTGCAATAGAGTTGTATTGGAATAGAAAATTTATCCTGACAAACGAGTGAGTCATCTATTAGTTCTGCCAGGAGTGAAATATATTGGTCTAAAACAAGCATTTCTAAAGAAATGAAAACAAACTAATTTCCTCTTCAAGCTGCCAAATACAACTAGAGTCTAACTTTTTTTAAAAAAAAGTTTCCTGACATTGATTTCCTTTCTTTGGGTGAGCTTATTTAATGCTTCCTGAAAGGCACCGACCTGATTTGGATTTCTGGAGAAGTTTTTAGAGTTGGAAGTCCTGTTTAACAGCAGGGTGATGTTCATTAGTATGACTGAGCAGATAATTAGGCTGATAATACTAATTCAAGTCTTGATCACTTTGATAACAGCAAAGAATGAAGCTGATAATTAGGAATTGTAACTTGTTAAGTGGATATTTTTTTGCAGAGCCTAGATCAACTACCAAAAAAGCTTTAAAGAGTTTTTTTTTCCTTTCATTTTGTTATCTTGTTGTTAGTTCAAAAAAATTTGGAGGGGGGATCACCATAAATCACTACTAAATTTTGGGAGAGTCAAAAATGATTGCTATATGAAGCACTAAATAATTCATTACCTATTAAAGTATCAATGTTTAATTGTATATTTTTGAGATAATATTGTTGTCTCTTTAACAAAATAGATCAAAGTACTTAATTCTGAGGAAAAAGTCACTAACACTATAAAATGTCTTATGATGTAAATATGAAGTTTAGATAAACTCACCGATCAATGGTTCAGCACACCAAGGTAATTTTATACTTTAAAAAAATACTTTGCCCAGAACTTTTTCATCTTTCTAATGAGAAATATCTGTTTTGCCTCTTTGTGTAATGGGGGCATGTGAATTACTTCAATATAAGATCTTGTAATCTCCAAAAGTTGTGACTTGGTTTGTATCAGGATATCCAACAAAGGCTACAGTAGCCACTTTTCTGGACTTCCCTCCAGTCCATGTGGATATCCCACTTTGATGACTTTTCCCAGCACTCCAAATCCATACCTTCAAAATGGTGTGTTAGAATTTTATTTATTCATAGTTATGTAAGGAACGGCATATACTTGTAACACTTTAATGTCCTCCTCGAGCAGAGAAGGATAAAAATCCCTCCTGATGCTAATTTAAAATACTCATTCATTTGAATAGGTCAATTGTTTGATCAACTCTGAATATTTAGTAGCAGAAAATTGCTGGCAAGAATGTTACTGACACAGCAAATTTTACATTGATACTGGAGAGCATTTGTGAGAAATGTATTTCACAGTTGGAATCGGAACATTCAGTAGAAAGTCATCACCTTAATACTCTGTGCTCTGCATAGTTAAAGAAATCAGCATCATTTGAATACTGGGCAGCAGCAACATTTAGGTCTGCTAAATTAGGAATTTACCTGTAAGGTAAATCTTTTTAGGAACTACCTGTAAGATAGCTTTTAAACAGCAAAAATTTGCAATCATCTAATAGGGAAGTCCTAAAAAGAACCTCTTTCCTCTGAAATTTTCCATTAAAAAAAAGACAATTCCATAACCGCATGGAGGCATAGTTGTTTGTTGGATGCTTGTCTGCAGGTTAGGACAACTAAACAATTTTTAGTGGTAACAGATATAGATAATGGTGCATTGGATGAGCTTATATAATGCTTTTGGGTGATATTTCAGATAGCAGTATTGTGAACTGGAGTTCATGGGTGGGGGGGGAAGCAAGAAAATAATCATGTCTGATCTTCAAAGCTATAGGATCATTTTAAAACAAATTGTATTATTGTGAACATAAATTGTCACACTGAATTGAACACACTCATGCTCCTGAGGGAATATAGTTCCTGTCAAAATGAGACACAGTTCGAGCTGGCTGAGGCCAGCTGAGAGCAAAATGTGTCATTTGTGGCTACTGATACAGGATAGCTTATTTATAATGGGAAGTCCAAGATGTTCAACTCCTTGTTGTTCAACTGAGAAAAAATACAAACATATTCTCATATTCTTGTTTTGCTTCTTTCAGCTCTGCAGTGTGAGGTTTAATTCCTTTTCTCTTCTTACCTCCAAATACAAAGGTTTTCATGAATATGCCCCATGACTTGGAGAGGTTGGCTGTTATAAATCTATTTTCAGTGCAAAGTACATCTAGTTATTATTAAGGCTGGTGGTGGCTGTGTTTACATTGGAAGTACAGACCTTCATAACTATTTCCAGAAAATATTGCAATACTAAATGCACTTCCGTTGGTAGAGTTTGGTTTGTTTTCACTGGGCCCTAGATTTTTTCTCCAGATTTTCTATACAGACCCTGAAATTCATTAATCACATGTTAGCTCTGGGGTACTAACCCCAACTTCGCAAGGGAGTGGAGGGTGCAGTGAGAGGAGTTGGAAATAGCTCTTAGGTAAAGCACTTCTTAAAGCAACAGATTTTTTTGCTATTAAGTTTCCTACTCCCTTGTTGCTCCCCGCTATTCTTAACAAAAAGCTAGTTCTTGATTCCTGAGTTAAACTGTGCTGTGTGCCAGAGGAGTTTAAAGTTTTCTGAATACCAAAATTGAATGATACGCATTAATTTTCTTTGCTAAATAACATGTGCACTGCTGTATTTTTCAATCTGTCTTTCATCTGATTTATTAGGCACAATTATCAGTGTATAATGAATGTATGAAGTTATTTCTCTTAGAAATGACAACTATATAAATAATTCAAACAGTCAGAAATCAAAATTACTGTGGCTTGCCTTGTGGTTCCTACCCTAGCAATCTGACACCACAGAATTATATGGGTAGGGAATGCTGCTTTTGAATGATCAACAAAGGATTTCACTTCCTCTACACGAGAAGCTAAATATTGTCAAAATATGAAACAAAACCCTAATATACTGTGTCTGGCCAACAGACCCCTAAAACGGAAGAAGGCTCAGAGGAGATGGGCCAGGGTGATGTGAAGCTCTGGGAATAATGCAGGATACGGCTGAGCACAGCTGTTGCAGTGACCTGACTTCATCTCAGCACAAAAGGGTTTGGAGGGTGGCCTTTTAGATAAGCAGCTATCAGCACTTGAGTGGATCAACTGGGTGTCAACCGTTCTCCTTGAGTTCATTAAAGGAGTGTGAATGTCTCCCTGAGGTAGCCAGACCCGCGCAATGGCAGCAGACAGGCTCAGCAAAACATAGGGTATAAAAACTGAAGGGAGTGATGGATTTGAGTTGGCTTCAACCCACGTACTCTTTCCCAGTGACTGGGAATGCCCAACATCCTGATAGTGAGCATGTTCTGGAGACCGGTAATGGGAATCACATCGGGATTGTGACTGAACTGCATATTTCAGTAGCTATATGTAGATACATATATATTAATCTTTTTTGCTAAGTTATATTTGTATTGCTTTATGCAATATATTTTGTATCACTCCACCAAGTCTCTGAAATCCTGTGCATCATCAACCATCTTCAAATAAGTAAATCTGATGTTAAACATTGCACCCTGTATGTGTGGAGTATCTAATACTGCTAATAGGGATGGTCTTGCTAGAATAGTTTTTCTAAGGAAAGCAAGATCTAGGCATAAAATAAATGTTCATTCTATATAACTGTTTAATATCTGAAAAGGTACTAAAAAACCCTATTACGTGAAAGCTAATGGTAAGTGAAAGCAAATACAGTATGCTGAAAGACAGAGGATGTGAAATTGGCCATTGTAGAATGAAAGGGTGACTTGAGAAGCGGAGTATTTCAGTGCAGATGTAAGCAGCACATGTAATGACTTTCAAGGCAAATGAATTTAGAAGTGCAGACAGATTTAACATTTCTGTTTTATAAGAAGACAATAAAAAAAGCAAAGAAAATGAATGTTTTCTGACATTCATGTAATACTCAGATCTGTATTATAATCCTTAGTACCTACCAGTGTAGCTTTTATTATTAAATTATAGCTTGATTGAATCAATTGCAGAAGCTGGTTAATATTTTCTGATAATTTACTACACGTGGTTTCTAGTTTTGTCCATAAAAAGGAGGAAAATGATGTACTACTCTTCTTGAAGTTTTTTTCTGCTCCAAATGTATCCTTTTACCTGCTTTGTAGTTAGGATGGAAGAATGCTGTTTGGGACCTAAGATACCGAAATATTGCTATTACTGGTGTGTAAAGCTAGATATGTATATAAAATCTCTCATATAGCTGATAAAAATAATAACTTTTTTTTGGTTTTCTATAGATTGAGAAGATACGATAAAGAGACTGGTACTTCAAAGTTTACATGAATAATTTTATTTTTCTTAAAGCTAAAGTATCTTGTGAGGAAATGAAAGGTAGCAGATCCTGATATTTTACCTAGCAATGAATATTTTATATAAAATGATTGGAAAATAAAATGCCATCTTTACAGTGAAAATATAAACAACTTTTTACGCTTTAAAAAAAGTGGGTAACTACAGAACTTAGAAAGCTGTTTGAAATACATCAAATATTATATAACAAATAATATTTTTGGTGTGGTTTTTGTTTTTATTTCAGCCCTTCCTATTGGTTACTTCTATGATATTCACATAAGCTAGACAGAATTATAATGTAATTTTACCACAACTGATGTTGGTGTTTTTATTTAGAAAAAAAAAAAAGGTGGAAAACATCTGTTGATACCAGTGTGTGAGATTGAAAGGCAGCACAGACTTCAAAGGATTCAAATGCCATGCATCTGCATCATGATAATTATAAACATTTTGTGAAAATGTCCTTTCTTTACTTGGTGAATATGATTATTCTCATTATCAGAATATTATATCCTTATATCTCTCTCCTAAACAAGTTTATAGAAGGGTTAGTTTGGTGTAATTGCTGATGTCCTGTGTTGCTGGGGAATGAAGTAATTTCTCATCTTATGAATAAATACTTCGTATAAGATATTCTATGAAAACCTCCTTAAGATATCTGCTTGAAAATACTTATGAAGTATTTGAAGACCCATAACTCTATAACTGAATACCACAAATGATATTAAAGGAGAATGAAAAAAGTAATTCTTTTGCTGATGGAAGTTGGCAGCTGTATCACTCATTTTCTTAGTGAAATAGATTCAGTGGAATTAATGTTGGACATAAAACTTCCTTTGAAAGCTAAAACTGCTTAAATTACAACCTTATAAATATGATAGGTATTCCATAGAAATAAGAATGAAGATTTCTAATAAACTACAGACTTAACTGGAAAAGTGGTTTAAAGCATGGAAGGGAGTATGCCCATTTCCAAGAACCAAACCTGGGACTCCTGCCAAATGTCACCCCCCTGCTCACGCAGGCGGGCACTGTAGTTGGGGCTTGTGCCCGACCAGCCTGTGATGCAAACACAGACATTGGTGTTGGAAGCCTTCCCAAGGTATTCCATGTGCAGAATTTGTGGACTTTGTGAGGTTTTTTTTGTTGTTGTTCATTTTTTGGGGTTTTTTTTGTGGTGGTTTATTTTTTGTTGGTTGTTTCTTTTGGCCTTCAGATGTTCTTCCTTTCAATTCAGAGTTAATTTTTCATACTCTTAATCAATAGGGTCACCATCCTGCAAACCACAATGCATGTGCTTTTCTCAAGTTGATTGTTCTGTTCTTTTCCAGCCTAAACAACTCTCTTTCTTACTTGAAGCAGCTGCTTGTATTTTAAGGGTGTTTCTGACCAGGTACTAAGCAATTGCTTTGCTATTAATAGTATTATTTCTTTTATTAGGGAAGGGACTACTGTCTTGTGTTTAGGCAAAATGTCTAATTTGTAATTAATTTCTTTGTGAAATAACTTTTATCTCTTTGGAAACAGGCAGTCATAGGGGAGCAAGTGTGTTTTATACAGATCATATCATGACTCTCTGGGTCAGAAATGATGCCTGTTTTGAAAAAAGTGTTCTAAGGAGACTTAGGTAAGATTGTTAGCATTTACATGACAGTATAGGCACTTTTTTCATTTTTCCTATCAAATCTTCCTTTTTCCAAGATAATTTTGTATTGTGTTGTTCAGTTAAACAAGGTTTTTATAGGTGTTGTAAGACATCACAAAATTGTCCTCCTTAAATGGACCTTTTTTGAGTTGGTTAATGTTTTGGGAGGCAGGGACTAACATCTAAGCAATAATTTTTATGCAAGTAATTTAAATATAACTGAATTAAATAAAATTGAGCTTTCCTCCCAGGTTTCAAAGGGCCCTGTCATTCTGTCCAATTTGGATTCAATTTTCCAAAGTTCAGACTTGTCTGTAATTGAATTTCTTAATTTAATCCTTGACCAGTCTGGCCCATGTAAACCTTTCCATCTCCAAGTTTCCTCCTCACTTGTCCCCTTGTTCTCTTACTGCACTAACATGGTAGTTGCTGCACTCACTCTCCGTTTTTGAAACCAAGGGGACAGCTCAGTTGATTCTGACAGCTGGAGAGATATTTATGATGAATTTGTTGGCACTTTTTAACTTTTTGTTACTGGAGTACCTTTTTAACCACTGCAACCTGAATTCATTGCTGTAGTAATGAATACAATAGCTCGGTGGCTCAGGTGACTGTTTTTGTCTTCACTGGGACTTGCCCACACGCTGTACTTGAGAAAAGTGAAGTCAGTCCCTTAAGTGGAACAAAGTCAATGTGCTTGACAGCAGAAAACATTATAATCTGTTTGTGGATGCTCTCGTACAGAAGTCAAGTAGCCTTAGAGTGCTGGAGCTTAATCTTTTGAGCAACAGGTACCATCATGTTTTCTGAAGAGGGTTAGATTAAAGCAGTACATTAAACCTGCATGGCAACTACTTAAACTTGGTTTATTTAACATGCTTTATTTTACATTGCTTTCCCAGCTTTAGCTGATTTGCTCTTATTTATAGACAATATAGATAAGTGCAATATGATAAAAATTACAGAGAGTATAGATAAGTGATTATTTTTTTTTTCATTCAGTCTGTGATTCTGTGCTTAAATATATGATTCATGTTTTATTGTAGTTTGGACTAAATGTGTGGCAAGTGCCTATATCAGTCTTTTTAAACACTGATTAAAAACACTGATTAGTTATCTTAATCAGTCACTGCTTTGTCTAAAAAAGAAAATGTCTTAGCATGTCCTTGGATATTTAAAACAGTAATGTGTCTTTAGCACTTTAACTAAAATACATTTAGTTTGGTCCTCTTTCATAATTTGCCAAGTGACTTTGAGCTCAAGCTATCAAAGTCATGTGGCTAACAATGTGACAGGTGGCAAGTGGGGGTAGACTAAATGTACCTCCTTGGCTTGGGAGTTAGCAAGAATCCAAGGTTTGGGAAATGATTCATTACCTTGCTCATGAAATCCGCACAGGTATCACACCTACAAGTAAGGCACCCAAAAGATTTTTTCTTTCTTTTGCTTTCTTTTGTAAAATGGGACCAAAGCCACTCAGTCTCTGTTCCCTCAAGGATGTACTCATTATTCTCTGCAGGGTCAGGACAGGAAGGAGGTGGGTTATGCTGTGCTTAGCAATAGGCCTGAAAAACTTAACCAAATCAGGACAAGGATACAGGAATCAATAGTAAGAGACAAAATGAAAAGTGCTGCTCTCTGAATATCACATTAGCGTCACAAGTTTTCCTTTTTTCCTTCTGAAAGAAAATATCTGTTCACATAGGAATGTCTGTTTGTCAGATGAAGTGGGGTTAAAGAGCCCCCCCTCTTTAACGACAGAAAAACAAAGACAGAAAAAGATGGATGGGGGGAAAAGATAGAATACAAACATGAATAGGATGAAGTTAAGAACCTGGTGTTTGGTAGTAGCTACAAGGGAGAAAAAAATGGGATAAGAAAATGAAAAGACACTTCTCCCACCTCCAAACAAGCAAAATGCCACCAATGAAAACAAAAACCCTACTGCCTCACACATTCTAGCATCTTTATGGTAGGATTATTCTAACCCAATTTAGGTCTCTAAAGAGTAGATTTCAGTATTTCACAATTTATATTTTATAATAAAAGAAAATAGATAGGTGCTGTCAAGGAATAATTAATTCTATTAGAAAGACAGAGATTGGGAGAATATGTAAGTCTGAGTGCATCAGTAATATTGTAGTATCATGGCCTCAACGTAAGTGTAGGTCTATCTTTCTACATAAGTGTATATGAATATACTTATTTTCCTGCTTTTTCTTTTGTGGTGTTTAGGAAAGTAAAAGGTTTGCGGTTGCTTTCTGCTTGTTCCTGTGATGATTTTACTAGTAAAAACACTGCTCCGTTCCTTGGCTTTTTAATCCAATCATCTAGATGTATATGCAGGTCTGTGGTTTACAGTCAGCATCATGGAAAATTTCAGTTAAAAATAACCCATGCTAAATTGTTAATGTTTTCATTGAATTGTCAAACTTGGTGAACTCTTGGTTGTTGATTATGAATATTCTTGGTTGTATTGTTAAAGTTGTCTGAGATTCTGAGAAAACTCATAAAAATACTTGTTTTCAAATTTGTGGAGAAAAGGTATAGAAATGCCAATTACTGTTGTATTTTTGCCCATATTCCCTTACGGAAAAGTTTCCATACACCCTAATGATGATGTTCCATTAGAATCTAGATTTCCAGGAACAGGGGTAATTTGTGGGTAAACATGTAAAAAGAGGGTGAGATTCTTTTCTTCCAGAGTTCAGAAGTATAGTTCTCTCTCCCTGACAGCATCTACTTTTAATTACAGAGCTATCCATTTGATGTTGTGTTCCTGACACTGAACACTGCATGAGGCCATTGCATTTTTGTTGCTGACTTTATAGAAATAAAGCTTTATGCTGTTGACTTGACAGGCATCATTGAACTTTACTGTGACAAAGTGAAAAAAAATACTGTAAAACAAATAATATGCAGTAGTTTAAAAGGGTCTGGGCTCTATCATGAAGGGAAAAGGAACCCTGAACTGCTCATGAGCAGTGGAAAAGAGATTAAATTACTGAAGGAAACATAATTATCTGGCTTTGTGCAGAAGGACTCTCTGCCAGGTGTATGGCCCAGAAGAGACTGAATTGAGGGTTGTCTGCCAAAGAAGCAGGAAAGAAATGAAGGGAAAATTTATGCTTAGATAGAGTCCAGCAAAAGTTCAAATCAATGAGAGTGGAGAGTGGAGTGCCATCCGCTCCTCTGGAAATGCCTTTCAAGAGTCCTGTGAAATGGATGCACTTGGGGGAAGATTTACCTGAACAGCAGCAAGTAATTCCTAATTGAAATTCCAGAGTCTGTTTCTCGATGATGCAAAGTAGTTGCGCTCATCCTAAAATTTTTACTTTTATCCTCTTCTTTTCTGGTGATGATTGACAGATGAATTGATTCTTCATTTGCCACTGTAATAGCAGTAAATCATTACAATACAGCTAAGTACAACTTGGTGTTATGGGTTTTTTTTGGTGGCATTCTCTTTCATTTCAGTACACTTGTCAAGAACAAAACTAACCAATAGTATTGTAAAAACCTGAACTATTTAGAGACAAATCCATGGGTATACTGCTTTACGTTAGCCAAAAATAAAGTAATAAATCTTAAAACAAAAGTTGAGTTTTATTATATAATAAAAACGTTCATATACCAATATGCATTGAAAAGTAACTTAGAATTAAGTATTTATCATTGGTCAAGGTTGTGTGTATGTATATATATAATCTAGTGAATGTCTTGCTATCTCTAAATTTCTGTTTTTAAAAAAAAAGTATTATGTTTTAGTCACTGCTGTGGCTAAAACTGGGAGGTTTTTAAGGACTCTCAAACAGGACAATATTTTTTCTTTCATGCCTGGGTCTAGAGCATTGGTGTCATTAAAACAGCAAGTAGGGAAAAGAAAATATGATCATGAAACAAGAACTATCCGCATGACACGCTCTTAGAGTCTATATCAATTTGTGTAGCCTGCTTTCACTGGGCACAGCCTTGTTCATGTGTGCTGCATCTGGTGTCAGTTGATACATTACATATAAATATGTTGTATTTTTCAATTCTTTGTCAGACACCTGCAAGTTTATTTTAGTAATTTTAATTTTATTACAAGAATATTGTTCCTGGACCCTTTGTTGACTTTGTACATCGCTTTCACAGCAAGCCTCTGCTTGAAAATCATTAAAGACTCAATGAGTCTTGCAGATACCATAATGTGAGTATGTTCTCATCTTTCTTCCCATAGGTGGTGGCCCCTGCAGAGTATGTAAACAGAAATGCAACCAAGTGTTGGCTGCAATAAATTATGAAATATATTGTTCAAACAGCTCCAGGAGCTTGGGTGAACCAGACCATGTTCTGGCAGTGATGTCCTTTCTGGGTTCTGTAAAAGAAACCCCTTCAGCATTCACAACAAGAAATCTCTTCTCCCTTCCCCCTTTAAAGGTAATAATTTATATAGCTTTATTACTTTTTTTTTGTTTTTCTGCTTTTTGCTTGAGGGCACAGAACAGGTAGTGATGTGGTCATATGCATGGTACCAAGGAATCCCATCATTATGTTCACTTCAATCAGTCGTGTGTAACTGCAGTTGAAAATGTTGGAATTTCTGTTGCTCTGATGCCTCCTTAAGTAAGTATTGAAGGAGGAGTTACATTTTATCTGTAATCTTGAGACTAGTAGGGAAACTGAAGTGAGAGAAATTTAACAACTTATCCAAGTAGAAAAACTCATGAGCAGAACCTGTGATAGATTCCAGACTTTTAATGTCCTTTATTCCAGCGCTGCTCTTGGTGCCCTTGCCATTGTTCACAGGGAAAGCAGTTTGGGGTGTTTTTCTCTGTCATTTGAAGAACTTTCCTCTAAGTTACTAAGACTTGCTCAGGCAATTATTGTAGGGGAAAGAAATCCTACATGTTTTTTTAGATTTTTTAAACTTTATTTTATTATTTGTTTTTAAATAAAACCTTAGCAGGTCTCATCTGGAATTTTTCAAAAATGCTGATCTTCTGCACCACTAAGAAAGGAGAAGTTTTTGGTATTTCAGGCCACTAGTCTCTTCAGCTTGATGATTTCTGATTTATTCATTTATAAATCACACTCGCACTCCCCCCCCCATTTTAGACAGGATTGATCTCATCCCAAAATTTGACACAATTCTGTCAATAATTGAGGTCATTAGTACTAGACATCAGTTTTACCCTTCAGAATAAATTGTGGCAAGTGAATAAAGCCTGATGGCATGGCTGTGCAAAATTTCATTTAACAGCTCATTGCAGGGAGGCCAAGTTGGATTGCCAAATATATCAAATCACTTTTATAGATCTAAGCTGTCTACCTCCTGATTTTCTTAATCGTAAATGGTATAACAGATATTGCTATAGTTTTCCCATGCATTGTAAAAGGAAAGTGTTTTAAATAAGGAGCAGAGCAAGCTGATTTGTTTGGTTAAGTTTACAGGTATAGGTTGTATGTACTCCAGATGTTTGCACGCATTCCCAGGGTCTAGGGCCCTTTATTTCCCCTGCATCCAGTCTGAATACTCCAAACACGTCCAGTCAGTAGGCGGTTGCTGTCAGTGCCTTACTAAAAGGGCTCATCTGTTATATTTATGTACTTTTCATCCAAGAATGAATAGTTCTTGCTGTGCTGTTTCCAATTCCAGATATGAGGAAATATGCCAGAATACGAGCTGCTTGCTTTGTTTGCAGCTACTTTGTTGGTACTGACTCTTAGTACACGGGATAAAAGTGAAGGGAGTCAATGAAGGGATTCAATGAATCTATTCCTCTCTTCTTGGTGTTGAAATTTTGTCTAGTTTCTTATTATAGATCTAATCTGTACATCTATAATAATGTTATGTGGGTATTTCTGTGGGCTCATCAGTCTAGTATATATGATCTCTAACACACTTAGCATGAATGTCCTGGGAGGAAAGGAAGTGCTGTTCTCCCCATTTGAAAGATGAGGAAATAAAGCACAGAGAAGGAAAGTGATGCATTCAAGATCACGCATGAAGTTCACGGTGAATTGGGGATGGAAGACAAATCTGTTGGACCTTAAGTGAGTCTAGTTGGATTCTACTTTGGATAGTTCTCGGGCTTCAGAGCCCAAAACTATCACTTGACTCCTGCTGATGGCAGTAGAGGTTTTAACATTGTTCTTGAGAAGAGTATGATAGGCTTATGGAAATTTTGAAAGTGTACTTATGGCATAATTATGGCTAACTGTAGATTTTTGACTTCTGTTTGGGAGTGCTTGCTTTGATGTTGAGGAGAAAAATAGTGTTTATTTCAACAAAATTGTGGTAAAAATTTAAATTTTTGAGGACAGGAACAATTTTCAAGGAGTCTGTACTTATTCCCCCTAGAATGAAATCTGATGATTGTTGTATGTTATGTATTTGAAAATCCAAAACAAAGACCATAGCTTGATCAAGTGTTACCAAAAGAAAGAGTTCTGATAGCTCTGTATCATTCCTTCAGTGAGCGAAGTCAAAATAACTGTGTTAATTTCTGTGAGCATAAGGTATATGCATACATCCTCATTTATACACTTATTTTGAGTGAGTATGAGGGATGATCAAGCTGTCTGTGGAAATCCTTTCAGGTTGTAAGAGCTGGTATTGTTTATTGTGCTATGGGGGGGGAGGGCTTTCTGCTGCTTTTCCATTTCTACCCTTGTGTAGATGCAGCTTCGCCTGTGCACTCATCTAGAAGAAGGTTCATTATGGCCACTTCGCAGCTTGGTATCCTGGAATACTAGGTGCCTTGAAAGCAGAAAGCATTTACCGAGAGTCCAAATGGATTTTCCATAGATGAGAACAACTCTTCACATTTTCTGTCCATTCAGAACAGAAACAAACCTTCTCGGACTGCCTTTGAATGTCCCATATGTCACTTCGTAACATCTAATGTGGCTCTGCTGGCTGTCAGAATCTGGCCTTCAAACTGGGTTTTGGCTCTCTTGAACAGGCACTGTGAAGCTTCCTACCCTCTGGCACTTCCTATCAATTGTAGTCAGAAGTAGAGTAAACAGCATTACCTGGTTTCCCTATCAGCTACATTGAATAAGTACCACTCAGATACGCTCAAAGAAAATTAACTGGCAGGTACCTAATAGGCAGTTTCTAGATGATACTTGTTTAGTGTCTCGCTATTCTCTGCCTTGGGTCTTGACTAAGTTTTGGTGTTTTGAAGCTGAGAGATCATATATGCCTCATTGTACAGAGCGAGCAATTGACTATGGAGTCAATGGTTTATTATTCACCATGGCAGTGTGACTGTGTAATATATGGAGATGCTGAGAGTGGTCCTGACAGGTCTGCTGTTCTTTTCAGGACTTACTGATCTGTTAAAGCTTGATGTATGGCACTTGAATTTATTTCATATGTCAAATATCATGGGAAGTGCTTTTGTTTTCATCTGAATCTAGAGATTTCAGATGTCTAAACGGTGATATTTCTAGATATCAGAGATGATTTGCTCTATCAACTCATGCTGCAGTTAGTATTTGAATCCATGGTACCTTGTACCCTAATAAAGAACACTTTGTAGTCCTTCAAAGGTCTTTAGCCCCATGAGCAGATCAATGCAACCTCTAACAGAATTAGAAGGATGCTACCATTGCACATGCTTGCACTCAGCTACGTAATTTTGGGCTTTTCACTAAATCGGAATAATATTTTTTTTCCTCCCTAGTATAGTTAAATGGGCAGATCCAGGAAGTCATTCTCTGTGGAGACTTATGTTTCACAGTTGACTTATGTCATGATCCTGGAGAGGTAAATCTCATCACGTACATTGTGTGCTTAAATAATGCCACATCTGTGGCATTATCCCTAACTGTGTTCCTCTCTGATTCTTTTGGCATATGTGGATTAAGGATCTGGCCCTACAGAATTGAGTGTTTTCTCCGTGGTACCACAATACATTTAGGAATATCAACACCACAGTGGAGGGCAGTGGTGCATATCACAGTATCCACTTTGACACTTTTCATACCCTTGAATAAAAAATGTGTTCATAAGGGCTTCAACTGGATACGTAAATGCACCCGCCTAAATGTTGTGGTAAACGTGTATACTAATATAGTATCTGCATTGCTCAAATATTGGATCACTTCTTTTCATAATACATGAAATCTCAGCTGGTTAATATATTAACTCAAGTATGATTAAAATTGATATGGACAGCTTTTGCAGAGTATAGACACAAAAACCAGTAGGAACAGTGGTACTAATTTATTAACACAAAGCGATAGCTCACGCTGTAGATGCTCAGGATTTTTGTTTGCACCTCTGTGAACAAAATGTACCACTACTAATATATAAGATTCTGAATAATCATCAGAAATGTCACTTGATAGTGAAGAACACCCATTTCCACTTTTTTAGACCCAGTTAATCCTGGATGAAATGTCAATAGTTTCGATGAGAATAATTTATTGAAATGACATTGGTTGCTTAGTAGCAGCATGAATTGCCACTTAGATTAAAAAATTATAGTTAGTATGGGTTTAGTATAATATTTTCTGGTATTAGAAATGTTAAGTCTCACTATGGGAATGTAAATTAATTTGGGAAGGTTCACATGGGGGTCGTATAATGTGTAATCAGGTCAAATTAACTTTGTAGAAGGTCCTTTTAGTCAAGAGATTATTCCATGTTCTCCAAGCTAAAGGATCTTTGGATCTAAGGCATCAAAGCTTAACACATACTAGTATGACAACAAAAAAAAAAGCCAAAAAACAGTCAATAAACCCAGGAAAACAAAAATTAGAGTTAAAATTAATTTTGGCATTGTTTGAGTAGTTTGCTGCAGAGGAATTTCTGTGAACAATTACTGCTATTTGGTAATTAAGTTTGGATTTGAAAATAACTTTAAAAAACGGTTTTGAGAAAATGTGTTTAAATTGTTTACCTTGATGTTGTTGATGACGTTACCCCTACTACTTTTTTACTGTTATAGGAAGAAATCCTGGAATATCTTGGGAAAAGCCTTTTCTCATGAGGTTTATGGAGGAAAAGCTAGTAGAAAAAATGAATCTTGTTAATTTGTCGATGACATGGAAACGGAGACAAAATATTTTGAATTTAGCTGGGTGAACCTGGTCTCAAATATCATGACCTTGAACATAGTCAAAGTTTTATTCTCTCTTTGCAGTATTATTCTGGTTTTGTTTTCTCATGTTTTACCTCATGGGGTGGGGGGAGGGAAAAATATTTTGGATAATGGAATGCCATCTAAAGCAGCTATTCAATCTAGCTTTTATCAACTGAAGATTTTATGGAATTCTGAGAATATCTGTCTTTGTTCCTGGTTTACAAAGAAAGTAAAAACTTAGTATGATGCTCATTTAAATCAAAAGCGTGTTCATGAATTACTGCAGTTGACTCTGGCTCAGAACTGGGCTTCAAGTGGGAAAGGAAAGCATGTTCAAAGAAGACCAAGAGTAGTAAAGCATTTTAGCTTCATTTTTTTACTCATATATTTTTAAATATACACAAGATACTACTTTTTTTTGGTAGCCTTTTCTTAACAGAAAATAAATATTTTTTTGAATCAAGTCTTCTTTGAAAGACAGAATTGTTCCACCATAGAAAATGTGCAGAACACCTTTTTCACATTGCAAAAAGTACCTCATCTCTTTTCTGAGAATATAATTTGGTTTACTAATTTTTGGGGTTTAGTTATTTTGAATACTTTAGCTCTTTATACATTTTAAACTGGAAGCTTCAATTCATATGGCAATATTTCTGTTAGGATGAGTATATCCTGAGGTAATTATATAAGGTGATTTAAAAATGTTTCAATGTTTACTTCATGGCCTTTACTCTTGATATGTGGGTACATGTCAGAGCAAAGTGGCTTATTTTGTGATTTTTTTTTTTTAATAAACTCAAGCTCTTGGAATTGGTAGTGAATCATATATAAATAAAGGTACACATCAGAAGAGGTCAACTCTGCCAGTACATGCTGTTCAACAAGAGGAATGTAGCATTAGTTTTTACTCAGATTGGTACTGAGAAGCCTAAAAAGGAACTCTAGTTTACATAAGTGACACACTTTTAAAAATTATAAATATAAGCAAATCATCAACACTGTGCCAATTTTTCCACAGAATTAATATTTATGAGATTGTGGTATTTATGAATATATATGGATAGAAATGTGTCAAATATTTTTGACTTTCCTTAAGACCTATTGCCCCTCTTTAGTTGAACCGAGACAATCTGGTTACAGAAACTCAACAAATATCATGGAATGAAGACATTTGGTACAGAATGATATCCTGCTTGTGTGCCCTGTTTAGGAAAATGTGAGAGTGTGAGTTTGGCCCTTATTGGCCTTGAGACAACCTGTAATGATGTCTGAACAATGGGAAAATATGTGTTGGAACTTTTACAAATTGGCTGCAGATTATTCTTAGTAAATTCAATCAACCTTCGCTGGTTTTGCTTCTTATAAAGCTACTTATTTCTCTTTGGATGTTATTTGTCTACGAATATTCCACATTCATCTTAAATTCCAAGCAAAAATGTTGGTACCAGTGTGTATCTTGTGTGTCATGCTTTTAGAAGCTTTTAGAAGCTTTTAGAAGAAGAAAAATAGGAAAAAAAAAATAAGAAAGGACATTAGATTGTCTGCATAATAATCAATATAGGCACCTTGGATATGAAGCAGCTGTTAAATAAGAGCTAATGTAGGCCTTGTTTTTATAAGGAAACTTAGTCCACAATGTTGATTGATTCACCTAACTTGTAGGTGAATACTGACAAGCATTGTGACTCTGACCTGAGCTGTAAATGAGATCCTCTGGAAGCTGCCCTATTTTTCATCATCTATCCAGTCAATAGTGAATGAAGTTATATGAGTCAGGTGGTAATTAGGAACAGACATATAATTTTTTTCTTAAAATTTGTTTGAACGTTGTGGGATTTATGGTTGATTAAGTTACTGGATTTACATTCTCCTTAGAGGAACTGCAAGATACGGGAAGGAGTGAATAAAAGGGGTAGGATGACACCCATAAATTCTTATTTATCTTTTATTTACAAATAAGCAAGACAAAGTAGGAAAATGTTCTATTCTTTAAATTGTTTTGGGACATCTTCTTGAAGAACACTTTATTCTTTGGAATTTAGGTCTGCATTATAGGATTATATGTACTACTGTGCCTGACAGATCGTTCCTAAGACCAATTATTCCTAAATATACCCCAAAGAAGACCCCTCCAGGAGACAGCTACACCTCACATTATTTTTAACTATACTTGTTAGTATTTTAGAAGCTCTCTTTCCTCAAATAGAAGGGCATCTATCAAATATAACTTCAAAAAGAGCTTAAAGGATTTTTCTTCCTGACTCATTAAAACTGTAGTCTGCAACCATGTAGAAAATGTCCCTTGAAGTGTAAAAGCAGAAAATATCTGCTTGAACTGCACAGTCTTGAACTGTCCGTGATGCATTGGGCAGGTTCTCAAAGCCAGTTAACAAGGGTTATCTCCTCCTTAAAGCTTGAATGATCTGACTGAGGAGGTTTAGATTTAACTTTCCTCTGTATTTCTTCCCCTCTCCAATTTTAATTTGCAGTGTTCATAGGGCTCATTCATGTTCCTCTAAATGGCACAGCAGTGTTGAGCTATATTCTTTTGTGCCTTAGATGGTTGCTAGTAAAACAGGAACTTCTTTTGTTAATGAGTCTGCCAAGCTAATCCCTGAACTGATGGATGGGAGATAAAATGTGGGTGCCTCAAGGGAAAGGCTGAAGATGTGAAAGGTACAAAGTAAGGAGGGATTTGTGAAGACAAGGAAGAGAGAAACATTTCCAGATGTTTCTGTTGGTAAAGGAGGAAGAATCTCTGATAGATGATATTAGAACTCATTGTTTAGAGGATACCAAATATTGTGCCTCACCTTAGTAGCCTGAGTAGTTGTGGGTGGCAAGGAAGGGTGGTAATGGCCCTATAGATGACAACATCTTTGCTGTACAAGAGGGCAGTTTGTCAGTGTTAAGACTGGTATCAGTCATTGTTCTGATGGAGAACAGCAAAAAATATATTACCGTGAATATCTATTGAAAGGCAGCATTTATATCATTGGCAAATTTGTTTGAAAACTGCAAATTGCAATTTGATCAGAGAAAATATTGTACCGAGGGCATAACACCAAAGATTAAAGTCTTAAATCTCTAGTTGCCTTGCTTAACAGAGGGGCATGATAATATAATTTAAGATTTTGTAAAACTCAGTAGATGTTTTCTGCAGGGAGGTTGAAGGAGATTTAAAATACAGTTTAAATCTGATTTCAAATATTGTAGACTAAAGAAAAATATTTGCATTTTATTTTAGCCTAGTTTCCTAATGAAAAGAGAAATTATGAAATTATTTGTTTATCATGTGTCCAATAACTTGTTAAAACCAAGTTTGATAGCAGAATAACTTAGATCTAGATAGAGTTAATTTTCTTCATAGTAGCTGGTGTGGGGCCAAGTTATGGATTTGTGCTGGAAACTGCGTTGATAAGACAGGGATGATTTAGCTGTTGCTGAGCAGCACGTACACAGAGTCAGGGCCTTTTCTGCTTCTCACACTGCCCTGCCAGTGAGCAGGCTTGGGGGTGTGGAGGGCACAAGAAGTCAGGAGGGGACACAGCTGGGATATTCCATAACATATGACAGCATGCTCTGCAATAAAACCAGTAGGAAAGGTTGCTTTGGGAGCCACTGCTTGGGGACTGGCTGGGCATTGGTTGGTTGGAAGTGAGCAACTGCTTTCATTTGCATTGCTTATCTTTCTTGGGTTTTATTTTTCTCTCTTTATTATTTTCCTTTTCATTGAAATTATTATTATTATTGCTGTTTTATTTTATCTCAAGGATTAAACTGTTTCTGTCTCAATCTAGGAGTTTTTCTTGCTTTTACCCTTCCAATTCTCTTCCCCCCCATCCCACTGCGGGGGAGCGAGCGAGCGAGCGGCTCTGTGCTGCTCAGTTGCCTGGCTGGGGTTAAACCACAACACTTTTTAGCAAGTCTGCAGAAAGCCTGCTGTGAGGAGAGGGTGAGCACAGAGGAAAAGTTAGGGCCAATGTATCCTTCTGTGTTGCAGAAAGACAGATTTATGGTTTGGGGGCCTGTCTTTATCAGGTTGATCTGTTTTGTAGATTGAGTATTAAAATGACTAGCTCTGGACAAATCCTTACCCTGCTGAGAACATTAAAATGTCATAGAGTTTAATATAGAGTAATTGGAGAGAACTCTACTTGAGAAGGAGATAAAGCGAAATTCCTAAAACAGATTTTAAGACTGCTGTGAACCCTTTTTGTCTGTCTTGAATAAGTGTGTTCCACTTTAATGAGATTATTCTGAGGCTCCTATCAGGTTTTATGCACAATTTTCTGCTGGTTTTCCAACAAAGACTTCTTTCTGTTTTTCAATAGAATTTCCCTTCTATTGGGTTAACAGTAATGTCTTTATAGCTGATCAAATATAGTCAAGTTAACTGACAAGCAAATTATTATAAACAATTATTGTTCTGATTTATATATTTCAATTATGTCAGTATTTTTTGTTGTTGTTTGGCTGCCTGTTCAAGCTTCTTCTTAGTAACTCTTTCAATCCAGTTGTGAGAGCTTCTCTTTTCCCCTTCCCAGGCTAGTTGCAGTTTTACATTTTAGCCATATTATTTCCCTGCTGAGTCCTGTCCTGTGTGAGGAAAAAGGAATTAGAAGCTATTCAGGAGGAAGGCAAATGGGAGGAGGGTAAAGGCAACCTATAGCCTAGCATTGTTTGCATATTTCATAAAACTCAATTCAACCAAGTCCACTCCCTGTTGTTATGAAAGAAAAAATAATGCACATCTTAATTTTATACTTCAGCCATTGTTTCTCCAGAGAGAAAAGGGGTTATTGTAAATCCAGCTTAGTGGAAATATGTAAAGCTTTTATTCATCTTGTGCATGAAACTGATAACCCATGCAGTTGAGAGTGCTTATTTATTTCTTATCAATTCATTTCAGTCTTTATAAGTCAACTGAGCATTCAGCATTTGTAAAGCGATTCTGGAAAATTATTTTGCATAAGTAATAGTAAACACTGGCATTGCTTCCTGGCAGGGAATGAAAATGATTCATACAATTCCCAGTGGCCTAATGAGCAGAAACAGGGACTGGAGCCATGAATAGCTCATTGGCTGAAGTCTGGCAGCAGGAAAAGCCATGTTGATCAGCTGTGCCTTCACTAGCAGGCATCTTTTGAATTAGTTGATATTACTTATTGTGAGGCATAGAGGGGCACAAGGGGAAGATTTGGCACATAAATTTGAAGCAGGGAGAGATGGAGAAAGATGAAAACCTCATACCTGGAAAACAAAATTAGGCATAAACAGCGTTTTGCTTTCTCCTATTAATTTATCAAGATTTGTAACAATGCCAAGAAGTTTTATATTCTATGAAGCGCTCCAACAAGCTTCCAAAGTACGCCTAAGATTTTACAGCCTATGTAAATTCAGTGCTGGTAGGTCTGCCAAGTTTTTGGTATTTAAATGGGACCCCATTACTTCAAAAAATTTCACTGTCAGCCATTGCACAGGAAATTCTTCCTCTTTCTCTTGTTTGTTTTTAAGTAAATCCAGTTTCAACTTAATTGTAATTTTGATTTTTATCTTCAAAAATCAGCAAGTGAGCCAATGAAAGCACTCTATAAAAACATAAATAACAGTGGTAATCAGATACTGAAAATAAAATACATGAAACAAAATCTCATCATGTAATGAACTGACACAATTTTCTCATTTCTCTTTTTGTTTCACAACAGCTAGATTGTCAGATGACTCATCTGCTTTGATTTGAAATAAGATGTGTCTGTAGATTCGCTGATTTGTATCGCTGCCTTTTGTCAATGTGATTAGGAAGGCTATCAAAAAGCTATACAACTTAGAACAGTTTACAGTTGCTATTATATTGTTGGGATATTTTGTTGTCTTCGTATCCGATGTTATTGTTTAAGTATTTGTTTGTGCTATGATCCAACAACCATTGCAGACAATACTTGATTTTGCATTGACTGCAGGATACTTTGTATCAGCCTTTCAGGAAGCTTTGACTCATTCTGCTCACTTCAGACCCAGAACAGGGCTTTTTCAGCCCTTCTATATATCATGTTTGTTGTGTCTACAGAATGCTCTTACTCCAGATCCTAAAGGAAATAAATGAATGCTTAAGTTTAAGCACTTGAGTAAGTGCATATGAGTCAATGCTCTCAATCAAGCTCAAAGGAATCAGATAATTCCAGATTACTACTGGGAGCTGAATTGACAGAGGAGGGCTGTGAGTACAGAATCTATTTCCAGCAATCTGAAGTGTATTCAGTTCCCTCTAATGCTGTTCGAACCAGTAAAATAACAATACTGAATAACAATTTCTGTACAAATCCTTGCATGATTTCAAAGGAAATATCGATGAAATTTTGGGTAATTTCAAGCATGTTTATCTAATGAGCATTAATGAAATAAGGAATGGAAACAAATGAACTGAGCCTGGTATTGTTAGGATAAAAATATTGAATAGAATGGAGAATAGGAATAAACAGTGAATAAAAAAGAGTAAGGAGAATTTAAACTCTGTTACACAGAGACTTTTACATTACCTTGCAACCCAGGTGGTTGTTTCACGTAACTCCATAGTTCTTTTTTACAAGTAATAATGAACAACTGTACTCTAAAATATATGGCTCTGCACATAACTATCACAAACGCTACAGGAAAGCCCATTAGTAATTATTATGAACATTAAAAAAAGGAGCTACTCTTTTGCTATCTGCACATGGTAGTCACCCTGGCTCAGTGAGCTCATTAGAAAAACAAAATGGTTTTGTTTGATCATGATGTAAATGGTACTTTACAGGGACTTCAGCAAGTGTTCCCTAAAGCAATGCCCGTGTATGAAGCCCATGGTTTTTTTGTGGAGTGGGGGCAAAAAAAAGAATAAAATCACAGCACTCCACATAACACACTGGTATTTTTTAATATCACAGTATGTGGAAATGAGTACTAAATGCAAAAACAAGATAAGAGCAAATGTATTCCTACAATAATTTTTACAATAGTGTTATCTTGATTTATTGGGAAGAAAATTATCTGGGTCAATTAATAATTAAATACTCCCATTGGTTTTCCAAATCATTGCCAAACAAATACGGAGGCTTTTAATTTTCTTACCTCAAAAAGGACTGTGTTGATGTTCCCAAAGGAGTTGCTTGCAGCTTTCTTGAACTCCTGAGGATCCCATCCTTAAAGATAATTTTTTTTTTTCCCTTGGGCTAGTCTGTAGAGTGCATGTTAGTTTATAAGCAATAGAAACTGAAAACATTACAAATAACCAAAGTAAACATTTGAAATCACAAAGGGATCAGAAATATTTGAAACAAGTTTTGGCAAGTTATCAAGATTAAACCAGTATGGCATCATGTAAAATTGCCTAGAAAATCATAATTTATCAATGTTAAAACAGAAGGAGGTGCTGAAAGGCAGATATTTTGAATGGGTGGCTATTTTGCATGCAGTATTATTTGTTAATTGCAATAAAGATGTAGATCAAGTAGAGATATTGAGGAAGTTTGAAAATCTGGGTCATTTTTATTGATTGCTGAGACTGCAAAAAGTTAGAGCTAGCAGCTAGCTAGAGTCCACAAATGAGGTCAGGGACATTTATTTTAACTTTCACTTGTGGGGTTATTCAGTCTATCTTTGAAATAACAGCTACACTCCTTGTCTGTATTACTTTTGTTTTTTAAGAAGCAGTATTGAACTGTATGAACCATACGTTAAATTCTAGTAAAAGAACCTTTTAAATATTTGCACTGTGAAGCTAACTTGAATCTCATTCAGTTTGTTGAATGTATTTAATCAGGACAGCATAGAAATACCTTAAAGGGTAAATACCAAGAGATCAAACATTGCTGTAATGTAAACAGTGTCAGTACCTCACTAAGGAAATATTTTTCCCCCCTTTGTCTCTAAATTCATCCTGGGGAGCATTTTGTGGGGAGCAAGGATTATATATAAAAAACAAGTCTGAAAGGCTTCTGCAAAATATAGCCAGCAAAACCTGTTTGAGATTCCTTGTAGTATAATCATGCCTTTTGCAGACACATTACTCAAAAACTAAATCTGTTATTTCTTTGGGTTTTTTTTGTTTAGGAAAGCACTGTCATGTAGATCAGACTTAAGCTTTGCTTGTTATTTTTATTTCCATCCTCAGAGTTTGGTGGAAAATAACTGTCCTCTTCATTTGAATAACTTTGGTATTTTATTCCCTTTTTTAAAATCTTCCTTTATTATAAATATTTTTTTTATTAAACTGCTAAGCTAATATAACAAAATAACACAAAGAGAGACAGCTCAAGAATTGCAAACACAGAATAATTAGGAAATCAATAAACAGCTCAGTAATTCTGAGATGACTTTGAAGTGACCTTCCAGAATAAAAAAGACCAAAGCTGTGTAAGACATACAAATCTTAAATGATAGTTACTGTGCCAAGAGAATTTGAGTAGGTTGGTTATGTTGATTTAGCTGTCTTAATTGTGTTGAGCTCTGCAAGTCACAGAATAAAAGAGCAGTGGTGAGAACAAAGGAAGCACACACAGCAAGAAAACACTCATGAAAAAAAAATACATGAAAGAAACAGTCAAAGTGAAATAATAAAATAAATTAAGGAGGTGAGGGCTGAACACAATAAACTAACATTATGGCAATATTCAACCAAAACCACCTCCACAATTCCAGGTAAAGCAAAATTCCATTCTGAAGCAGAGTATTTTAACTCTCTGTATCATGGTTAATGAGGCTAAAAACCAGGAGTCTTGCATAACAATGTGAGAAAATGAGCCTTCAGCCTCTTCAGTACAAACTTTGATTATGAAGATATGCGCTATTTTACTTATTTTATTGTGTTTTGAGGTCAGTTAAAAAAAAATATAATCTTGTGCTTTCATGTAATTTTCCTGTAACAACACTTACAACAACATTGTTTGATTTTCTTTAAATTTTAATTTTTCAAGTGACTGTCTTACTGTGAAAGAATTTTAACTTCACTTACAGTACTTGATATGTAATACTCTAAATGTTCGTTATTTATGGGACATAAAAAATTGTGGGAGAAGATAGTAGAGTGATGCAAGCTATGTGAAGGTTCCATGTTCATGTTTCTGCTTGTTCTTGTTTTGGGGGGGGTTTTTTAGTGCTATTTGAATATCTAACTTTGTTCAGAAACTATTGTTCAGACTGCTCAGGTACATTTCTCTTTGCCCTAGACAGACTTATTTTATGAGTAAATTGCTGTTTTACTTCTTGACAATTAAACAGTTGGGAAATACAGATAGAAAGTATTTTTTGACAAGTCCAGGCTCTTCTGTTAAAGCCCATATAATCTTTTTTTCGTATGCGTTGCTGGAGTAATGGAATAGCTGTCACCTGTGCCGTCAGCAGTTTGCGTAGATGCGGTTTATGTATTTCACACCTTAGCCAGAGGAAGATGGATATAAAACTGCAGCAGCATAAGCTTCTCCATGGGCTGTGCAAACCCAGTGGGATGCCTGTGCTGTGATAGTCTGTTGTCATATCACATCTTTTAGTGGGGAGGGAGGGGGAAAAAAGGAGGAGGAAAATTGCAGAAGAAAGACACTTCAATTTGGGGGATGCTAGCATGCATCTCAGATCAGCTCTGGTTTGAACTTCCAGGTAGAGAGAACCTTCAGGAGTCAGCAGTACCTGACTAGATAAGCTGTATTAAAAACTTGCTTCCAGCAGAGATGTTTAGGAAAATAGTGAACTATTTGGCAATAGGATGTAAACAGAGAACAAGTTTTTGAATTATGGATTTATTCTAAATTGTTTTCCAGTGATAAGTTTGAAGGAATCTTTTCAGCAGAAATGAAACAAGGGAATATAAAGATGATGTAAACCTACAAAAAGAAAAAAAAAGTAGTAAAGGTTGGTCTTTTTTCTCTTCTTGTCTTAGACAAATAATATCAGGCGACCACTACTGCTTCACATTCCGGTATTAAACAGTACATTTCCTTTCTTTTCAGATGACATTTTATGTTAAGCCTATGACAGTTTAATTTCAGTTAACCACTGCTAACAGTGTGAACATACAAAGGAAGAAGGCAGTCACACAGTCATTGACTGCATACGTTAATGAAGTAATCCATTGTGTTGGGTCATTGTGGAGGATGCTGATTATTAAAAAAAATTAAAAGAAAAAGTTCTTCCCCCATCATTCTAAAAACCTTTCTGCCTGACTGACACGTACAAAACATTTTTTCTATAGTTATGCAAAACTACGTGGGTCTGTAATAAGTTGAAACGTTAGAAGACTAAAATATTAAGTCACAATTTTGTTGTTTATTCAGTGTTCCAAGTGTATTTCTGTTAACTGACCCAATCCAGAAGTTTAACTGTCTTTTAAACATTCCTTTCATTTTCCGATGTGTCACTGTTGTCTGAACACATTGTAGTTATGTTCTTGTTTTCAGAGGTGGATAGGATATTCTATATGGTGCTGACTCAGTCAAGTAGAGAATTGGAGTTTCTGGAATGCAATGTACTCCTGAAAATTCTGTTTTGCTGTTGGAATGATCAATTTTTATGTATTTTTAATTACTACTTATCACTTTAAGTGCTTTATCCAATATTAATATTTTAAAAATACTAGTAACAGTCCCCTCTGCTTAAGAGGTAGAGTCAAGCACAGTTTCATGCTGAAACCATAGAATCATATAGATTTGGAAAGACCTTTAAGATCAGTGTGAGATACTTCTTAAGTCCTAAGAGACCTATTGAAAACAAATGATTGTGAAGACCCGTAATGATTTAATGTTGGTTGTTTTTAACCACCAAAAAATACATAAAGGTGATTTCCACAAATAACTAATGTGAAATTGCTCCATGGAGTCATGCTGTATGTTGATTTGGTTTTATTGGTCCAAATTGTATTATTCGTTATTCCATAAATATTCTTTAATTTTTCCTTAGGCAAAGTCATGATAATATATGATTTCTCAGTAGGTTAATGTAAGATTATGACTTTCTGCTGGGAAACATCATTACTTAACGAAAAGGAAAGGAAAAGTCTCCATGTGCAAAATTAAAGAAAAAGGGTGTGTGTGTGAAAGGAAGGAACAGGCAAGATAAATAAAAGGCTATCTGATTACCCCCCACCTTTACTAGCATTTTTCTTCTCCTTTGGGTTGGATGAAGCATAACTGCATTGATTTCATGGGGCTGCTTTTAGCAAAATTAGGAAGAGCAACAGAAGGGGGTCACTTTGAGGAAAAACTTATTTTTTTCTGCAAAATAAAATACCATTCTTAAAAACACAAAAAAAATCAAATTTGCTTCAAAGGGATTGATTCTGTCATTCTTATTTATGCTTGGCATCCTGTGCTGATATTAGTCCTGTGGAATCAGTTATTAAAATCTGTGTGAAGGCTCTCATTAACTGTGCATTGTGCCCTAAAGTGGGTCTCTAAAATGTATAGGCTGTTCAGTAAATGCTTGGCATCTTAAAAATAATAGACTAGTCATTAAAAACATGCAATAATATTTTTATAACAATATGATTGTTGTAATGCAGATCATTTGCTGGGCACTCTATACATCTGAGAATTACATTTATGTGACATAATCAAAGCTAATGAGAGTCTTTCCTTTGATTTCAATAGGCTTTGGATCAGGCTTTTTGAGAAGTACCATTAGCTGTCAGATGTGTTTTTGAGACTATATGTATCAATCTGATTAATTAGTAGCAATCTAAAATGTTTTCATGAATCATTTCTTCAAATTCAGGCTCACATAAAGAACTCTGTAATATATGATTGTTGTGGTTCCTCCTACAGCCCTTTTAAATTCCTGTTAATTTCCATTTGATAGTAAATTTAACCTCCCTACCAGCATAATAGTTTAAATAACAGGGATCATAGTGAAGTTCCAGTAATGCTTTCTACATGCAAAGCTGAAAAGGGAATAATTACTGTCAAAGAAACTTCTGGATTCATCTTTCTCAGATTCTACTTCTTTCTTTATAAAGTAGGAGGTCTTTTAATCTTTTAAAATTCTCCAGTTTTGTTGTACAGCGTGAATAAAGATGCTCTTTTATTATTTCCTTTTTAGAGTGAGGTAGCACATAGAGGCGACCCTCACATCAGTGTGTTCCTCTGCGAGCCTTTCCAAAGACACAGTTTGTACCCACAGCAGGACATTTAGTATGTTGGAGATTGACAAGTGTGTTGTCCCAGTGTTAGGGCTGAGAAGCAGGTATCATTTCAGTTTACATAACACTGACATCAGCATTCCTTGTGTCAGGGTTATTTAAGAGGAATTAGAGTGCTGCAGATTTAAATAGTTCTACAGTCATTCAATTCAATCAGTTGTTTTATTGCAGTCTCCCCCCCTTTGAAATGTGACCTGAAAATTATCCAACAAGCAAAGCAAAAAATGTGATTAGAAATAATTTTTGCAGAGTTTTGCTCTTAACTTACTGCTTATTAATTGGAGCAATGAATGCTGTAGCTTTCATCAGCAGCCAATTTCAGCTTGCTAAGAAGCATGAAATTTTATCTTCATCAGTAAGTTTTCATTTAAAAAAGCTATATAAAAATTGATTGCAATGAGTAGTGTGTCTTTTCCATTAAGAAAGATAGGTTTGTTTTCATCATAAAAAAAAATAAGTGGGTTTTTATTAACTGTTTTCTTAAATCCCTGAGGCTGATCATTTTTTTCCTTTTACTTGTATTTGAGTGAAGTAGAATCATACAGCAAATGAGCCTTTTATCTTTTAACTGTCTGATTTAGACTGTCCTTTATTATTGAGTATTATTTTTTCACCTGTTGTTAGGTACGCTTAATATCATACTTATATTTACATATTTCCATGAGTCTTTGCCTGAATTATTTTTATACCAGTGAAAGTATCACGAATAAAAGTTCTCGAAGGATCCATTTTTGTTCTAGTAATGTTGTTCAGCATACTAAATTATAGTTTAGAATGGTTTGGTAGAAGCTTATAATAAAAACTGGACAAATATAAACATTAAATTTTCCTGTATGCAATGAGTCTGAGCTGAGTCAAGGTATTTCATGTGTCTTCAAAGGAAGCAAAGGCACTGAGGCAAACCACAAAATAAGATTAGGATAGGATTTTCCTAACCAAATTCTTCCATGGAGAAAGTAAAATCTTGAAAGAAGTACTTCACGTGCTCTTTCTACAATGTAGATATTGTGTTTGGTGTCTAACATAGCCTCATTTTTTTCAATTTCTTTGAAAGTATAGGAAAATCCTCCTATTGTTTACTGTTAGTGTTTATTCCTGGAAGGATGTGGTTCCACACTCTGGTTTCCCTATTGATTCTCCTTTTCTATCCCCATCTGACTTTGGGAGTTACTTTGCTCGTTTCTTTATCCCATCCACTGTTGTCTTTACCTCCAACCCCTCCCAATATTTGTATATAACAATGCTCTCAGAGACAGAAAATGACATAGAAACTATGGTAATATAACTTAATCTTCTGACATCCTTGTCATGCCATCTCGGCAGGCTTGCTGGATCCAAGATTCCTATAATTCTTCATGGAGAAGAAATGAGAGGGAGACTGTGTCTACTTAGCTAGGTTTCAACAGGGAAGTTGCTACTCTGTAGTATCAATGCACACTTCCACAGTCACACTGTGTAAAGGGGTATTTTGGCAATCAGGAAGGAGTTTGAAAAATGGATTTGTATTAGATTTTATTTTACAGCTATTCATACCTGCCACCTCAGAGAAACATGCATTTATAACTGCCTTCCATATGAATATCAAAGATTCTTGCTTTTGATAAGGCGGTTTATAAGAGCTTGAATATTTTTATTACTTTTTTTCCACATCCTCTCACCTTCTTTTCATCATTCCTCCAGCTTATGGATAGAAATCTTCATGCTTGGTAAATGCTTCAGGCCTTTTTTGCTGATTTTGAGAATTTTAAGTGTTGTACATATGTTCTCCACCTTCTCAATGAATGCAGACTGCAGCATATCCTCACAAACCTTCGGTCTTTTCCTCCTTTCATAGTATCTCAGGCAATAAACAGACAGGCCCCACAGTCTATTTATGGAAAGCTAAAAAAAAAGCCTCTCAGTGGGGTGTCAGTGTCAGTTTTTCATGGAGTTTTCAGAATGTCATTTTCTTGGCATAAATGTTACCATAATTAAGTATTCTCTATGCAACAAAATTGATTCTCCATTCTGCAGTTTATAAACTTAAGCATTTCTTTGTGAATCCACTACTCATCTGCAAAGGAGTGTGCCTGTTTCACTCAGCATGCTCCATTTTTGTGTTACTAATAGAAGATGCTTGTTTAAGAGGAAAAAAAAAGGCTATTGAAATATAATCAGACACTATGTGGGTAGTTGTTGTATTAATTCTATTCTAATTATGTTGTTGGCATCCAGATGACTCACATTGAATCTAAAAATAATGTTGATAGGAATAATTCTATTCTATTAAAAACTTATCTGCTGAGAAAACATATGAATTATTATGCCACATACCTATCTAAGACTAAAGAAAAGTGTATTTTAGCTATATGATTTTCAGTCACACCAAATAAAGAAACAAAGATGAATCCTCATTTAAAAATTCTATTTAAAGATGCTACCTTACAGACAAACAATGCGTGATTTGTCCTGAAAAACTATGTTTATGTGGGTCTTCTAACTCTTGGATATGTTCATGTGGATGGATTAAAAGGAGATTATGAGGACATGAATCTGTACATTTTACTTTATCAGTAAAATCAATGAATCTGGTTTGGCCCATAGCTTGCATTTTGCATGTTACATCATTTGTATGAATTTCTAAACAACTTTGGATTTTGATACCATGTGATATGCCAGTTCTCCTGAGCAAAGCAGTACTGGGCCAAGCCTCTTCTTAGAAGTTCCTTAAACCACTTCATAATAACTATTGAAATAAAGTCATCTTATGGTGTTAGGAGACAAAAAGATGATGGTTGCTGATTACTTGTAATAATCGGACTGGTTTTACATTTTTGTAAGGGACTTGGAAAAGAGAAAGGAGGGGAGAGAGTATTTGTGTATGCATGTGTTCCCACGTATTTTGCACAATTCTATGTTTTCAGTGCATTCTAGTGGTATAAGTAAAACATGTACATATACACTGAGCAGTTATTTGAAATCTCAGATTTTGGTTAGAAAGCAGAGTGTGATTTAGAATGTTCTTGTGTATGACTAGTGCACTGATCCTCGTTCGTTGAAATAATTTCTTCCCTTCCCCCTGGCCCTGCAAGTAATATATTGGAAATAGTTTTAATTATTTCACATTTGAAAAACAAGAGGAACGTAAGGTTGGTGGTTTTTTTGTTTGTCTGTTATTTGTTTGTATATATAATTCTGTTTTTCTAGCTCTCAATTGTGTGGTACCCAAGTCCTAAAAATTTCATTAATGCAAAGTGTGGGAAGAGAGGAACTATTTAAATGCTACCCTGTTCTCCAGCTGAGTCAGGTGAAAGGGTTGTACTTATCTGCTGGCTGCCAATTTCTAAAACTCTTTCAATAGGTGAACTTTCCATTGTTGTTTTTCCTGTTTACTTTTATTATTTTTCCTGTTAGGAAAAGGTACTTTCTCCTGCTTGAGGTTTTTATGATATATGGGTATCCAGTATTGATTTGTATGTTTCAAAGAAGAAATGTTTGCTGTCTTTTTTGCTGTAAATGTAGCAGTTCAGTAAATGCATTTCTGCTCACTGCATCATTCATCCAGGCTATATCCCTGGGACAGAGGAATACACATGTCTTCATAGGCCAGCAAAGAAAGATTACAAGTAAAATACCCATGAATTTCTTATTTTCTGTAGGATCTGGTGAATGGCAGTCCCCAAAGGAAAATCTTTATCATGAATTAGGAGCTGTGGTGTTCATTTGCTGTAAGAAATGAAAGACCAATATTCTTACCCTTCTAACATGTAAAAATTAAGAGCAGTTTCAAGTTCTCTTTGCTGGTTTAGACCAGACCAGAAGGGATCTTGCAAAAGCTGTAACTTTTTTGCTTACAAAAAGTCAGAATGCCAGGACTAAAGGAAAGAAAAGTGGAGGAGGAGAAAGTATTCTTGTGACCTAATGAGACCCAAATGCAGAAGAGCAAACAGAGGAGACAGCGGGGGAAAATTCTACCCTCAGAGGGTAAGTTTGCAGTAAATGCAAACCATCCACTATTGTTTGGTCTTGCCTGCTTGCCAATCAGTCAGTAAAACTGGCTGCCAGTGAGGAATGATTATAGCTTTAGTTCCATGATTGCTCCTCTTTGCTGGAAAGTGTTCATTAGGAGGAACATTACTATTCCATTCTTTCTTTTAGCACTGTAGGATGCTACTTGATATTTTTTAACTGTTTGGGAGGTGGAGGGAAATCTGAGAATTCTTTCTAAGGAGGCCTGTGATAGTTGTTCTTTTTAATTAAATACTTTCAAAATGCCTTGAAGTGAACAAGATCCTTTTTCTTCAATCTCCCTAACTTTTCTAATGAACTATTAAAACTAATCTTGCTTCTAGGCTTGTGAAGCACTGTGGGTGGGAACACCAATTACATCAATATTTTATTTTTAAAAATAGCGTGTATTTTTCCCCCTATCGAGACCTGTTACATTTTCAGCAGCATTCAATACAATAGAGTACTGTTAAATATACCATTGGCGTACAATCAACTACCATTTATTTTACTGTTGAGTGATTTGTTACAGAAGATAGAAACCATTCAATACCATTGACAAACAACAGACAGTCCGTAGCTCTGAATTACTCTTAGACTATTTTTGTAATGAATGGAGACTTAATTTCAGCTCTGTTTTCTTGTGGGTGCCAGACAGGATTGTGCAGAGCAGAACAACAGCTTTATTTATTAAGCCTTGCAATGCAGTTTTGTCTAATTACTGCTGACTTGTCAGACAATAGTCAATGACCTTCATCCTGGAAGGTGAAACAACTTCTCTCACCTGATTCCTTCTGGCCAAACATCTTTCAAGAAAAACATTGGATTGTCTAATTAATTACCTAGAAATATTACAAACTAGTAGTGTTTTAGAGGCCTTTAGGGTCCAGCTGTGTTTTAGATACAGAAATTTCCCTTTCTATCACCATATTCTGGCAAAAAATTAAAGACATTGTGGAGTTTCAAGTCATGCCTGTGTTAGGAGACTCAAGGGTCCACTCTGAAGTGTTGATGTGCAAAAATTTTATTCTCGCTAATGAATTTCTGAGATCAGACCAAGTGTTGTGTAATTCATTCCATCTATGGTCTGTAAAACAAAAGGTACGAAGCTCACTCTGCAGGTAGATTGCCCTGGTTTACCAATGCACATCTGGAACAAAAGTGTTGGGTGCCTCTGTATTTGTTGGCTAATAACTGGTGTTTACCTGGAATAGATGAGGAAAAAAAGCAAGCAATAATACAGTTGGAGAATTCTCATGTATGTATTAGAAGCTATACACTAGACTATCATAATACTGATAAACCTGTTCAGAATAGCGTCAGTGACTTCTCTGCAATTCTTGTTGCCACCTCCATTCCCTAGCAATAACTTTCCCTAGTAACTTGAATTTATAAAGTATCCCAATTCCTGCAGAGATACTCCCAGCAAGTTTAGGACATTCTTGCAGAATTGACTTTATCAATAATTGGCACTATACCATTGCAAAAATCCTTAGGGAGTTTATAGAATAAGTTTATGACACTACCATTATCATTCAGCCTTATTACTAAGAGTCTCTCTTGAGTTCATTCTTCTTGGGAAAACTAAGTCCTCCTCCTTTTAGGTTATGAGGAGCAGATCCGATTGGTAAAGACCAGCTATGAAGCTATGGAACCATGATTACAGTGTTAATAGACCTAAAAAGAACAGCACGTGACTGGGAAAAGATTGCTTTCCTTAACAAAAAGAAAAGCTATGTCAGGTGTTTAGAATGAAGACCTATATATCCATCCTCAACTGAAAATAGTCAAATAATTGAAGACATTATGTTCTGCAGATAATGATAAAATGGGATCCCCACTCACCCAGTGATGGTTTTCATGCTGTTTCATGACAAGCATTTGGAGAGACTAAAGTCCTCTGGTAGAAGGATAATACAGTCAAAAGCTGGAGAACAAATGGAAAACCTCAGAAATGCTGGAATAGCATAAGTGTTACCATAAACAGAAGCTATTAAAAAGAAACTTAAAGTTTTAATAGTACTGCCTAAAGGAATATTTGATCAAATAAACAGCTTATTGAGCCTGCAACCTTAGAATTGTTAATCCATTACAAGCCAGAATTATTTTATTCCCTGGAAACATCAGTGTTATTTCAAATTCCTGTTATTTCAAAAAAGCCTGTTTTGTAACAAGAAGCAGAATTTAAACTCTATTTGAATGTTGATTTTTTTTTTTTTTTTAAACACCTGCTTCTTCAGATTATTGAATTAATTACATTGATTGTTGAATGAATAACACTGATAAGGATTGATCTAATTGGAATAACTGAGGTCCACCAATTTCTCACCAGTAACATTTGCTTCCTGAATAAACAAGCTGAGGAGGCTTGGGCTGCATGCTCTGAAATGTCACCACAGGGAGCTTGCAATCAAAGAATGCTTTCCTTCAAAATTTGGTCAGCTTTAATAGCAGGAGAATTTTGGAATATGTGACCACCCTGAAGGGCATACTGGCTTCAGTAAAATGCCATAGTTAATAAATTTATTTATTTTTTTAATTTCAGTAGATTTTCAGCCTATGTGCATAGCCTAGGGCTCTGGGACAGAGTTAATGGCCAACCAAAAGCTTTGCACTAAAATCTGCAGCTACAAAACGGAAAAAAAGAAAAAGAAAAACCAAGCACAAACCAACCAAACAAAAAAAGGAAATATTTTGTCCTTTAAATGAAAAGGAATTTAAATTAAATTGTATTTTAAACTGTTGAACAGATTTTTGTTTAACTATTCATATAGTTTTAAAAAGAAAAGTTAATTACTTCACGTGTCTGTGCCTGAAACCCAGCAGTCTTCAGGAATAACAACTTCTCCAGCTGAAACAGTAGGAGAGAATAGGTAGCGCCAACTGAATAGCACCTTTTGTCCATATTTTGTTTATCCATGAACCACACACGTGCTGAGCCAGTACATTTCCATAAAATGTGAAGACTGAAATACATCTGAGAAAATTATAAAAACACCAAGGGGATAAAAAGATTGTTAAATGGAAAAATAGTAACTGCATTTGGTAAACAGCCTCTTAGGGATCTATTGATTTTACACAAGCACAATACAATTAATAGTTTCCTGGAGCAAAGAGTGTGCAGAGCTAGACTGGCCCCTTTACAAAATAAATGTATGAAGGTCAGGCAAACTGGGATTCTCACAGTGAAATTTTCTGGCTCAGGTGACTGGTTATCCCCCCTAGCAAGAGACACCTGTGTATGTCTTGAGATACATTAAGGAGCTAGAGAAATCTCTAGGTCCCAGCTTTACAGTGGGCCTCCATTGACACACTTCAGGAGCCAAAAATCACTCACTGTCATCCAGGATTTAATCACTCTCCAGGTAGAGACTTACAACTGGAGAGACAGGCAGCCTTACTTGCCAGGATATTTTATGTCTTGTGGATCCACAGGCACTTTTTAGGGCCTATATGTATCTGCCACATTGTCCCTATTGTACTTACTGACTCTTGACAGTAGGAGTTGACATAAATAAGAGGGACATACTAAAAACTCCTAACAGCAACTGAGAGGTAAAAACACTCTTCCTAATTATTTTCAGGTGATTTTGTCTTAAAAAAGCTTTGACAGAAAGAAAGAGGTAATCTAGAGGTGTATGTTAGGAATGAAAAGCCCCCTACCTGACCCAAGTGATACTTTCCAAAGTATACGTAAGGGATGTAGAGAAGTAGCTGCTGTAGTGGGGAGTTACCTGCTGAGGAAATGCTCACAACAAGCCACAGACATTAAAATATAATTCTGTGGAATCTGCAGAGAACAGTTCAAATCTTCTGGAATTGTAGTTTCTGTTAGAAAAAGCCGTAAATCAGTTGGAAAATCTATCTGAGATTTTATAGTCAATTGTTTAAAGTATAAGATACTTTATATCACTGGATAGATGTGAGCACAGCTGCACTGTTGGGAGCATGCTGCTGAGTTGTGCACTGCTGCAAGCAACAAGAGAAGACCTGGTGGACTCCAGGCATATAGGCATAGGGTTTAGGCATGGTTATGGGAAGGTTCCATTTTGGGACAGGAACATTTTGACTTTATGTATGTCTGCATACTTTCTATCCATACAAAGTGAACAAAATTAACAAAATGATGCCAAAGAGCCTTAGCTGGGTGTTTCACTATATATGTCTGCTTTTTTATTCTTCTCCTATGGGCAATATCGTGAAAGATCAGGAACTCTTTTCATCATAGTTGTGATAAATTGAGGTAGTCAGTCTAGGAGAAGCTAATGCACTAGGGCATCGCTGATGTGGGTTCTCTGGACAGTCAATGGGTTTAGGTCCTTGTAGTTTTCTTTAAAAACAAAACAAAACAAAACACAAAAAAACCCCAAACCCTAATGAGACTTTGGTCTGGTTGTGGAGAATAACTGTGACTGTATGCACTGTATTACTTCACTGGAACATTTACTAATTGAAGTGGGGAGAAGCAGATTGAATAGAACTATTGGTCGCTCTCACTGAACCTGGACGGAGGAGGAATTGAGCGCTGCTGGATTGCTTAATGGAAAATTTGAAAGCCTCATTGCAAGGGAATGGCTGAAAAACCTACCGGTGAGATGATGTTGAGATATACAACCACATTTCATGTGTTATATGCTTTTTCCATTCATAACAGAAATCATTCCTTTCAAAAGAAAAATGTAAATACCCTGCTTTAGTAACTTCCATGGATTTATTTTCTTCTCTGGGTTAAGTCCAAAGTAGAATCTTCTGCTCTTTGTGTTTTCATTTAATAATATCCTGGAATAAGTAATCAGGAAAACAAAAATTGGCAAAACATCAATGAAAAATACTATGTATATCTAATCCATTTTGTCTGAATGGGAATTTGTAACCAGCTCCATTTAACACCTACCTACTGTTTCTCATTCACTCCTGCTGCCTGTCCAGACTCTAACAGATTTTTTTTCATACTGATGCTTTGTCTAAAATACTTTCCATGCCTCATTCGCTTGCCATCACTTTTCAACTGTAACCACTTTTTTTTCTCCTTGATCTCTGCCTCCAGATTTCTTTCTCCCTATGTCATTATTTAAGCTGTGTGAATACATTACCAACTAGTGAGCTTCAGGTTTTATTAAGATTTCACTTAACGTACAGGTTTTATTCAAAAGTCTATGGAAATGAGAGCCTAATACTAAATATTTAAATGTAGCATTTCAATGTGGTATCTGCAAACAGAGCTGTACATAAATGGCAATGAACTAGGAAAAAAAATTTTGTGATTAGGAATCTTATTTGTAAACCACAGTATCATTCATTCCTCATGTGTCATTTTAGACCAGAGATGAAATCTTGTTTTCAGGGTGGTTGTGAAATTTTAAAATACTTTTTAATTTCTAAAATGAGTCAAAAAAATATTGCCATTCTCCTCAAAAGAATTTCAAAATAACTGTTTAATCAAATGAAGTAATTTCTGCTCTCACCTCTCTCCGCCTCCAACTCAAAGCAAAGGTTGAAATGAAAGCCTGTTTGGAAAAGACTAAAATATTTTTTTTATAAAATAGGGGGAAATAGTTATTCTTAAACCACTGTAATTTTCACTTCCTCTCTCAAGCTAAATTGCAGTGTATGATCAATGTTTCCATGCAGTAGTCAATTCTTCCAAAGCTCTCGCTGCTATTTCCAATCGATCTGCTCATTTTAAGGACAGAGGATTTGAGATACTACAATAGACTATTACTCCCTGGAACCTACTACTGAATTAAAAAAATAGTAATAAAATCATGCCTCAGGATTAGATGAAAGCAAGAAAAGCCTTTATCCCTGTTTAATTTGGCTTTCCCAGAAGAATTCTTTATTTACAACCTGAACACCTCCATTATGTAATGTATCCTTTATAGAGTACACCAGTGAGTACACTATCTAGCTGTGTCTTGAGCCTCAAATTTATTTGGACATCACCGCACCATTCCAAGGAGCTTGCAAAATTTTTTAAAAAGGTTGGACCTAAACAAGGGGAAGATGACATTAAGTTATATTTCCTTCCCCCCACCCCGGCTCCTTCTTGATTTGGTTGTTGCATCTTTCTTCACTCAGTCCAAACTCTCTCCTTCACTTATCTTGTGTCAGTAAGATCACTGGTTTAAATTAAGCAGTGATCAGAAGTGAAAGGAACTTTTTTGTTAAGCCATCTATTTAAGTTGTCCCTGAGGCATGGTCCTTTTCCAAATTCACTGTGCAAGATGTTCCTCTGTGCAAGATGACCTACTCTTTCAAGTACAATCCTGAGGCAGAAAATTCCTTGTAAAAAAGTACTGTAATTATCTGTGAAAAGCTGGGCCCATTCATAAAGTTGTAGAAATTGCAATGTGTCCTATACTTAAATATGTTTTTTAAAGGATTGAGGGGAGGTTCATTAGGCTGTATCTGAACTTGTGTAACATTTATATCAGAGTTGCTGATTTGGTGCACACGATAAAAGCAATTCCCTTCTGCTTATGAACTCACTAATCACATTTGGATTAACATCTAAGTAATTCCAATGAATTGTTAATAACTTTATTATTTTCTCCTTTTGTCAGGTCTCCTAATTCAGTGTGGTTATCTTTGTTGGTTAAATGGAACAGAAACAAATTCCAGCCTGTAATTGTAGTTGGTGACTGGTGCCATTCCAGGAATCAATCAGCTAAATAAATGCAGCAATTTATGCACTAGATAGTTTCTGTCTGCTGCTGTATTAGTTTGTTCTTGAATATTTTCCTGATGTTAGGAAATCTGCAAAATTTTTTGATCTTCATGGCTTTCTCTGTTGTATCATATGAGCATATATGCTTGGAGTACAAGACCTTATGTCTTATAAATGATAGTGCTCTGTTCTATGTGACCAAATGTTTGAGAGCTTTAGTCAACACAGTACAAAATTTAAATTTAGAAGCTAATAGTATTGTATTTGAGCATCTGTATAGTGAAGAGCAGTTTGAACAGGAGCTTGAACAAGAACCTTTCTGAGGCTGGGGGATACTTTGCTAACAAAAAAAAGCCAGTTTTCACAGCTTTGTATCTCCTGAATATGTAAAATGACTAGAACAGAAAGTGGCAAATCTGTCCGCCAATTTTAATGTCAACAGAGTATAAACAATTATAAGTACTAGCTGTACTAGTACTAGATTATAATGCAGTCAGTCAGATAAATGCGTTTTTGGGTTTTTTTTCAGATAAAAATGATGCTTTAAGGGTAAATTTCCTCTCTGAGAATGAAAATGGTAGGTATAATAATTAAATGAGACTCCTTTAGCAATATATAATCTACAGTTCCATTGTACACCTTCATTATTTCACCTATAACTAGGATTTTAATCCTTGTATTTGTTCTTTTAAAAAGAATATTAGCATTGCAAGGCATTCCTACTGATTTATTGATTTATTATGTATATCATGAATGACTCCTGAGGAGCATAATAATGAAGGAGAATGTTATTTAATTTTATACAAATATTTAGGTATAGAGCAATATCACATAGCTTTATTATGAGAAGCCCTATTTCTTCTAATATCAATGTCACCTTACAAAGCTCCTCATCTACTATGAGGAAAGAAGGATTATTAGTACTGACAGAGTACTTGGCTTTTCAAGGCTATTATATTTCTTGTAATTATTCCTTCTGAATTTCTACATGTAATGTGACTTCCACTGAAATCCTGTTTGCCCTGTTAGTCTGACAGCAATTTAAACAAACAAGATGCTTCCTGCAATACTGAATTGTCAAAATAGAACTGCTATTAGATATTTAAACAAGACGCCTGATATGATTCTTTTTATTCTTTTATTTTGGGAACAGGAGACATTCATATGGCCTTCCATTAGCCATGAGTTTTAACAGATGTACTTACATTTTAATTGAACTGAAAACCTAAGCTTCCTGTCTGTACATGAAGTTTTTTCATTGCCATTGCCAGGGTTTTCATAGTTTTGGAAGAGAAGAAGAGAGCATTTAAAAAAAAAAAAAAGGGAAAAAAAAAAAAATCAATAGAGGAAAAAAAAATTCCAATGAGCTAACAACTAGTGTTATATGTTTCCTGTTCACTATATAACTTGGCATTTATCTTTTACAAGAGATGCTGCTGTTTTTAGTAAGCATAAACTGATTTCTCAGGGGGATTCTATTAAAGGTATGGATAGGGAATAGCATGAAAGCAGCATGTATGTTTTATAAATTATGTTATATTTTTCTTACGAGAGCTGTACTAACCTTCAGTCTCATGTAGCAAAGATACGTTTTCCATATGTTTCATATATATGTGTATGTTATGTATGTATACCTTTTTTTCCTATCTTTGCCTTGGGTTATAATTACATCAAGTGTCCAGACCTTAGGCTGAAGAGGTTCTCTAAGGAAAATGCAGGATGCCACAGGAGCTGATTCAGTGGGTGGTGCTCTTCCTTTTGAGTCAGAACTGAACTAATGCCTTGGCATGTGGTTCTGAAAGGAAACATCTAAATGAGAGAGAAAATTGGAGTCTATCAGTAGGGAAGTTAGCCATTTTGTCATAATCTAAATACTTGTCAGTAATAGCAGTAGATGAATTTAATCTTGGATAAACCTCCACTTTTAAAAAGTGTTTTAGTTCTCTTTGACTGGAGGGACTGCTTTATTTTGTTCAAATGAGACATCATGAGGAATTAAAAAGTTTACAAGCATATAACAATGCAGTGAAATGGTCTCTATTTGGACCGGACTTTGGACTTACAATTTCCATTTAAAAAAAATTAGGAGCGGATGCCCAGAGGCAGGACTCGGAGTGTTTGTGGTAGAGAGCAGAGAAACTATCTCTCCATCACTGTGATCCCAGAGACTGTCTTTACTATACAAATACCTGCCCGCAAGTCTTTCTTATTTCCTTAAAGAAACTCCAGAACTGCTCACAAGCAACTGCTAAAAATAATTTTTGTATAGCAGTCACTGAGGTGGCTTTTCCTGTCTTTGCAGTTGCAAACACAGGCACGGTGACCTATACGTTCATGATGCTCGTGAGCTGGCAATGAAAATGCTGGCCTTGCAAAAAGTATGCAGACTTTTCACCTTGAAGAAACATATCTTAGAAAGCAAGACAGATAATTTTAACACTGTACTATCTGGGATCAGACAGACTCTGCTGAAAAATAGATTAAAAATTTGGGAGTTCACATTCAAATACCTGCTTTAGCTGAATTTATATACTTTTTAGAACTAGTCTTAAAGTGGGGAACTTTGTTTATCACATCAGACATACATATATGAAGTGTGATTCATTAAGATACTATATGTATTTTTTTCAGTTTAAATTGTGGCTAGTTAGATTTCATCTGCAGGAATAATCATTAACTAGTAATATTATTTTTCCCTGAGGATGAAAAGTACAATTTGCATTTTTACCACAACTTTGTCTGGTAATACTTATTACTAATCTACTTGATTTCCATAGTTTCACAAAGTCTTCATTTAGATTGTATATAGAGTTCACGTAATGTTGTTAGATGTTCAGATACCACAGCAGAGAGTGCAGAGAGCAGCCACACAGAATGACGGATGTGACAAAATATCTGTGAGTGATTGTATGAAAACAAGCATGCTTATCAAATGAAGTATTTACTTTCATGTAAAGGACATCTTTCTAAAAGGTATTAACATTGAGTGTAATTTCAGAGTGGTTCTTAATACAGTGAATCAAGTTTTCATAGTGTAAGTTGGCAGTGCTTCATGAAAGTCAACGTACTGAAGTCAAAAATATTTCCAGTCTTTCCATGGTACACATGAACTGAGAATCTGCCTTACCTTTAGTGTTTGTCACATCCTTGAAAGAAGAGGTGAAGCCAAAATGTAGACATTTTCAGGTAAACAGGCCCTCATTTTGTGGTATCACAGTGTATGGGGTAATAAGATATTGAAAATGGGACATTTTCAAACCCAAAAGGGAATAAATCAGCTCAAAATAGCTATGCCTGCAAAAAATCTATTGTGGGATCAAAGAAGGCCTTTCTGACTCAATAATATTAGATGAGTCACTACCACAACAAAATGTAGAGATAAATAAATCTGAGGACATGGTATAACCAGGTATATTTCTGTCACTGCTGCTTGAAATTGATTTGTCAAAAGGCCTTCTGATTTACTTAGGAGTACGAATTACCTTAAAGATAATTGAATATAACTGATGTTATTTCAGTGAATAACTTGAGTTGAATTATTTGACATTTAGTAGGAGGATTTTGTGTTTGTCAAGGAGAGGAAGATGTGGACATCTGTGCTTCTAAAGAGCTCTGATGTGTGCCAGTTGGCATGGATTGTTGTGTAGAATAGATTAGTTCACTTGGTGCTGATCTGTTAAAACTGATGTATGGATTATGTGTACCCTGACAATTATCCACAGTCTCAGAGGGTTATACTGTTAATCCAAATCATAGGACTGGCTGTTTTCCTGTCTACAGTACACATTGTAGCCTGTAGCAGAGTCACTGTGCTGCACTAGCTTGTCTCTGAGGGTTTCCTTGAATTGTGTGAAACTGTATGAGATTTTAGGAATTGGTTTTCCACACCATTGCCTTGATTTTGCAAACACTTTCAAACAGCTTTGAGGGCTGTAATGCATTTTTTCTCCTTAATTTGTTGCCCAGTTTACTCTCTTCATAGGAAAGGGAGGAGACAATAGTTTTGGTGTGTCAGCTTTAGAAAGTGATAGATGGTGTTAATGCATCAGCCTGACTCGAAGCGTCTGCTCAGCAGTGGTGGATGGGACAGAGAACAGAGAATACCCTTTTCCTGTTAGCATCTAGCTTCCAAATCTCAGATTTGTAAATGAAAAGTGACAGGGTCTGACAAAGCAATGTTTAATACATTCTGTAACTATATATTACATTATTTTGACTTCTACCAGTGCCCTGAAAGAAATGTTCTCTAATAGTTATACCAAATGGAATGGGTCACATTACACTGAGAATGGATAAACATTGTTTGCTACTTCCTTTTTTTTTTTTTCCTTTTTCGCTAGGCCACTTTACGCAAATGCAGTGCTTGAAACTTTGTGCAAGGTTTAAATCAATTCTTGTAAAGGAATCATGACTAATCCCAATCCTCCTTTTTAAATAGCTCTATAAATTCTTGAACCAAGATGCAAAGAGTGGTGGTGGTGGAGGGTGGGCAGGAAACAGGAAAGTTGCTTAAATTAGCAACTTCTGGACTTTATGGTATTTTTGTGACACTTGATCACAGTGTAGCCAGAAGCTACATCAGAGGACTTGAATCTCACAAAAGAAAGGACCAAAAATCAAGTCTAATTAGCTCTCATTTATAAAAAGGAAAACAAAAAAGAAAGAAAAGTTTGCAGACATACTTTCCTTCGGGACATTGCACACTGAAATGTTTACAGCCTGTAAACTAATAAAAATAGACAGCTATACACAAGGCTCACTGGGTGGGAAGGGTAAGCCTTATTTCCTTCACTCTGAAATGGATTCAACTTTTTTGTTGTATATATTTGCCACTCTTAGAGAGAAAATAGATACATTCAGCTCTCAAGCTATCTTAACACCACAAAGCTCATGTGGGTTGCATGTGGGACTGAGTATTGTTTCAGGAGGAAGAAAGACAAGATTTGAGATGTTTGTCTTTAACTGCCCTGCAAATTTATTTGAAATTTCCTGGGTTAGCTGACACCAACTTCTCCCAAGGAGGTGATCATTCCTTACTCTGACTTTATGGAAAAATACTGTTTCCTCTGATCAGCTTGAGTTTAAAAGTTGACAACAACTACAAAAATTTTGCCCCAAAAGGCAGTTAGTCCACTGCTAACAATGCAGCAGGAGTCTGATCCTTTAAATGGAGAGGAAGAATGTTCTGGGGGGTAGGGGGGGAAGATGCATTTCTTTCCTGGATGGTCTGGTATTCAGAAGATAAATGTTATACCTCTTCCCCTAAAACCAGACTGCTAGTCCTGCTTTTTTTTTTCCCCTCCCCCCTTCCCCTTTTTCCCCAAAGCAGAAGAAATCATTAAAATATCTTAATTCCCATACTTCTTATTTGACCAAAAATACTATTTCTTTTAATTTGCTACTTCCAATCTTTTTTTTGTTTGGTTGGTTCCCAGATAGCAACTTTGAAATCAGGCTTGAGCATCTTTACCAATTTCCATATTGCTTTAAAAAGACCTACCATTTCCATGAAAAAGCTTACTAAGTAAACCATGAATATTTTGCATCAAATTTCTGCAAGCAAATCACCTCAAGTGCTCCCTCTGCATCCCTCCAAGGCTTGGTTTGAAACTGATATTTTTGTGCATTTTTTAAATTCACTCTGAACGTTTTTGTAATATGGAAAGTTGTCAAGTAACTAGAAGACTTTGAAACAGAAGTTCTATTAATTAGTATTGATTAGTTCTGTTAATTCTATTGATTAGTAGCTTTGTTGCAGACTTATGTGCAGTTGCCAGTGAAATCATCTAAATATAATGCTTTGGCGTCTTCTCCACCAAAGGAGACCAAGACAGAGAAAATAAGCGCTTTAGTTGTTTGTGAGATTTTAAACCATTATTGCCATACGCTCTTATTTCTCTTCTTCCTTGCCCTTTATAATTCATTTTGATATATAGTATGTTACAAACAAAGAGTCTGAGTTAGTGTGTTTGTTACAGAAGGGCTTTTGATCTGCATTTAACAGTAATTCGTGAGTTGTAGTTGACTTCTAGGTACTCCCATAACAGAGGGACCAATAGATAAGAACTCAGCTGTTTATGTGGCTCTTGAAATACTATATCAATGTTAAATTGTATTTACGTTGTTTTTATTAAACAAGTACTGCTTCAGAAAGTAAGGCTTTCATCTGCTTCCCACTGAACAGGTTTAAAAAACATTTTCCTCCTTTTCTCTAGTGCCTTACTGTGGAAACCACATAGTTCTCCCCATTGTGATCTGTTTTGCAAAAGTAGCCTATTAATTGAGGATGTTTTTCAGTATTGCCAAAAGGTCACTACAATCAATTATGGAGAATATTTGTAAAGAAGAAATCTTGCCTATAAAGCAATATATCCTGAGCTGTCTAATTTGTTCACTGTAATAAGGCCATGCCCACTTATTGATTAATCAATCTTTGTTGTCTGTTTGCTGATTATATCAGGAAGTCTCTTAATGTAATGGAATATCATATACAGAGTTGGCTCTGGATAATGTATAGCAAAAATATTTATTTCTAATATTATAGTGCATGTGTTCAACCTCAGGAGATGATTTTTCCAGGATAGATCATACTGATTCATTATAGTACGCCTAGAACTGAAAATTGGGACATATTTGGATTTGAAACATGAATAGTAACATGATTGAGTAATGTCACCAACACAAAAGTTTTTCTGTTTTGATCCAATTTGTACATCATTACCTGATGTATTTCATTCAAAAGTCTTAATGAAATGTGATTATACTGCATCATGGAAATACAATGCATGAATATAATTGAACAAAATCAAACTTACATTCTATGCCAAAAATCTGTCTATAAATTCAAAATGATTCTCGGGTTATATTTAAAAGTGTCTCATTTGGCTACTTTTTTAGAATCATGAAAAGGAAACCAAGCATATTAAAGTTAATTTATCTTCATATTATTTCTGTTGCTTCATATAATCAAGGTTTTTATCATGTCGCAAATCTTAATGTGAATTGTTGGACACAGAGTAGTGGCAAGAGTTATGTACATAGGAGATGTTGTAAGTTATGTGTAATTATCATTATCTCTGTTAGCATGAGCACATCATTTCCACTAAATAATATGCCTTATTTTGCTGTGACTCCATGATTCATTTGTGGTTTTTGTATAGTAGTTGATGTAAATGAGCCACATTAAACTGCCCCCCTGCTCTCGTTGTGTGAATTTAAGCATTTAAAATGTCTCAAAAATTCATTATCCCTCTGCAACAGAAAGATGAGAAAAAATGTGTGAAAAACTCATAAACAGGTAGAATTAGAACATGTCTATAAATTAACTTTTGACAGGTGTAAAATACCTAAGAATTAAGCTGGAATTCATGTTTGACTTAAAATAAAATAATACTACATTTTAAATTGAGGAGAAATAATGACCTACTGATGCTGATGCTCAGCGTTGGTACTACAAAGCAAAAATGTTTTTTCAAAACTCATGAATTTTCCAATAAGCGAATACTTTATGATCATAGCATCTGCAGTTAAAATACTCAGTAGGACCAGAGAATCAAAGGGAGAAATGCAAGAACACTGAAATAACTTTCCATTAATCCTTACTTCAGTATTTAACTTGCTAAAGTTTAAGTGCCTCTTTTTGCTGTATAAAATACTCATAACATGATTTAACATGATTTAGATCTCACCATAAGTAGTAAAATGGAAAGAATAAATATAAGCCCTAATTCTGCAAGCATTTATGCACACACAGCTCCATTTGTATTACTTATATACATTAAAGTTTACTGTGACATGTAAGGAGTATTCAAAAATAAAGAACAGTTTTTATAAGACATATCAAAAATGCCAGGCTTAACATCAACAACATGTGCCATGTCTGCAGTGCTTTCAAATTACAAAACAATGTTTTTACCAGAAGGGTACTTAAAGTCACAAGTTCAACTAACACATCTATTGAGAATGTAACAGTTCTCTCTAAAAATTGTAATATGTATATTGATTCTCAGTGCATTCTGGAATGTGGATTCAGCTTTTCCGGCTCTGGAAATCTAATGTTCAACACATGGCCACCTGCACTTTTACCATGGTAAAATTTTTGTGCCTTTCCCCAGGGGAAAATATAGGTATCATAGATGTTTTCTGGTTTACACGTGCTATGTAGATTACACCTTAAATACGTGACATGCAATTTAAATCCAGACAGGTTTTTGGCATTGATATTGATGACTTGAAAGAAATCATACTACAAATTTTAAAGTTATTTATGTGGTGCTCACAGTTGTTGGAAACACAGCCTGTTGGCTTTGCTGCATCAGGGCTGCCTCTCTGAATCAGTGCCAGCCAAAAAACTCAACTTCTTTGTACTGACCCACTTTGAGAATCCTGCAATGCTATCACGTTCATTTATCCCAGTGAAACTGAAGTGGTGAAAGGGTTGTATAGTTCTGCTGTCATTGCTGTCAAAACCAGGACAAAACATCAACATCTCCATAGAGGAAAGAAATCCTATCTCTGAATTTTTACACTAAAGACTGAAAAAAGAAGTTGAATAGTGTCCCTAAAATGCCCCACTGTGTGCTATTACCACAAAGTTCTTCCAATGTTTAAGGGGACATAAAATTTACGTAAGCAATGTAACACTTTGACTTTTTTTTTAAGGTGGTTTACAAGAGCACCCTTATAGAATAATAAAATAAAATATGGCTTCCATAGTCAAAATAGTGTAAAAGTCAGTTTCGTAAACATAAATAGAGCATAGAAAAATTATTCTTTTTATGATATACATGGAGTAGTCCCCATAATTCTTTTAAGCAAAGAATTGGGCTTTACTTCATTTAAACTATTTATCTGTGTTATCTTAAATACGAATAGAATTTAGTGCCATGATATGTTTGGATTTTCTTATCTTTTTTTCAGTTTTATACTATACACAGTTCCATTATACCTTTTCAAGTCACTATCTTGACAATAAGAGTGTGTTGTTCCATGTGGGCAACAGTGTCTAAGGAGGCAAAGTATGTTGACATAAAACAGCTTGTGGAATGCGTAGGGAATATACATACAACCATTAGACTGATGAAGAAAGTTGGTTACTTAAGAAATGTTTTCTAATAAAGAGGAATATCATTCACTCAGGTTCTCCTCTTTTGGATTTCCATGCAAGTGTAGCTGGGGCTGATTGTACAGTTATCCTTAGTGAATTCTGGCATAGGTTGGAGGAAAATCAGGTTCAATCTGTGGACACTTGCACGTTAACATAAACTGAAATACAAGTATTCTCTTGTATTCTCAGCTTCAGTTACTCAATTTCAAGATATTAGAGAATCTATGACCTAAGTGCCAAAGCGAAAAATAATGTTCTGTGTATGAAAGACTGTGGAATAAACTGTCCAGTGAGATCTACATGTGGATAACTATGATGTTGTGTGACTTGACTGATTTGTTTATCTAGTGACATACGGCTGATCTTGAAACCAGTTCAGTCACATACACATGGTGATACTTCAGATGTTCTTAAAGGTCTTTGTGTGGGTAACAAGATACCACTCTCCAACAAGGGTACCTTCTAGGAAAAGGGGTCCATGAGATCCTACAAAGATCTTATGGAAGATTTTTACTTGTCTTGCAATAATCTTATTGAAGCTGGCATATGGTGTGGATGCTGGACTTATACTCACTTCAGTATCATGCTCCCAACTATATTTAGGAAAGTTGTAGTCTGAGATCCTAAGTTACGTTGATGTTTTAAATCTATCAAGACCTCAAATACAGTTTATCGGTGTTAAGAAAGTTGCACAAGTCTCCACAGGAAGGAAGCTTGGTTTTCTTTTCTTATTTTCTTTCCTCCCTTTTTTAGAAAAACATGTTAACTGTAAAAATTGGAGCCCAATTAAATAGTTTAATGTCTTTCTAACAAATTTACTCATGATTTGGTCAATGTGTATTACTCAGAAAAATTACGCTATCTTCATTGTAATGGTACCCTAAAGATATTACAAAGATAATAAAAAAAAGTATTTTTCATCTTTCTTGTTGCATTAAAGAGTTATAAAATGTAGCAATGCAAAGGAAAATAAATTGTTTGTCTGGGAAAGGCAAAAAAACATATAAAACTAAATTATCGAAGACATATCTAAAAGGTCAAGAAAAGGAACAAAAAAACCCCAACCCATCCTATATTTTTAGGCTTCAGAGTCATGACACAGGGCAATGCTTTTTATAGAGTTAAATATTATTCAGCATGTAATTTATAAAAAACTATCATAAAAAGTGGCTCCGTTTAGTAAAAGCACTTGGCAATCAGTATCCTACATGGCCTCTAGTCCATTTACAGAGTGTTTTTGTGTGTACTACTGAAGAGGTTATAAAGCAGTCTCCTAAGGTTTGGCTGATGCTCACCCAGGGTTCCTGTGTGTCTTCCTGAAGTATCTGGTAAAAAGTATTCACGGGGAGAGGCCAGGAGATTAAACGAATCTAGTTTGACTCAATATAGTAATTCCTTTGTTTTTTACTTTTTTCAGAAGAGTTAATTAAAGCTAAATGACATGAGATTATTGGAATTATAGTTAAACCTGACAGGTTTTGATAAGACAACAGCCTGAACTTGTCATATTTTTTCTGATTCTAATTCATCCAGGTATAACCTCAGCAAAGTAAGTTGTGAGCTAGATCTGAATCAACAGTAGCAGTAGATTTATTGATCTCATTTGTCAATACCTTTGGATAACTCCTGAAAGAACTCTAATTATCTTAGAAAACAAAGTCCTTGCAAATGGAAATTGCATGATTGATTAGTTGCCACTCTTTCACCTTGCAATCTGAAACACAAAGCTAAAGATTCTAATTCTGAAGTTCAGCCCATTTAAAGAGGTCTTTGAACATGGATTGTTGTTTCAGAACATCTCCTGAAGCACCAGAAGCTTCCAGAGAGGAAGAATTTTAGATTTTCCTCTGTACTATATAAAGAAATTAATCTCAGAAAGACTTTAATAAAGTGTTACATAATGGTTGACCTGTACTGCTACATCCAGACATGGGCTTACAGCTTATATCTTTGGACAAGAGAATATCTAATTTTGTTCAGTAAATTTTTCTACACTATATGTATTTTCTGAATCAGTAGTACAAAAGGAAACAAGTGGGTTTGTGGATTAAAAAAAGAAGATGAATGATTCTTTACCAAGACCTTGGCAGGGCTGAGTAAGGCAAAACCAGGTTTCAGAACCTGTCAAGATGTTTAGGAGAGCATCTGCCATATTTTTTGTTTGCTGCATGAAGGCCTAAAGGAAAGAAAATCTACTTGCTGGGACTCCGTAGAGGTGATCAGGCATAAAGGAGACACTTGTATGTGGCCCCTCATAGAAGTGCACCAAATTCTTGAGGATTTCCAGTAGGTTCATAAAGTAAAATATGATTGTATCAGACTGCCATTTTCTAGAACTGCTTCCAGAGCACGTATGTTTACACTCAGTGCAATGGTTTTCTGAAGCGCCATTTACTCTCCTGATCTTTAATGAGAAAAGGAAGGACTGCAGACTGCCTGCAGAACTTATTTCAAGAATAAGTAGGGTGGAAGGGTGGGGTGGGTAGGGTGGAAGATAGGGATAGAAATGTGGACTTCAGTTGGTGATTTCACTGATACGATAGAAGGTCAGATCAAGCCACTGATGACAGCAGAAAGTTGAATTCTCAACTGATCTTGCCATTAGCACAAATTTTTTTGTGCTGCTGACATGATAAGAATAGGAAGCAGACAAAGAAGCAGAATTATTAAATATCTATGGGTGATAGACCAGTTTTCATCCTTGGTTTTGGGACAGTTGGGTTCCACTCAGAATAAAGAATACTCAGGAGTAACCTCATGGTATCTTGTAAACCCACTAAAATATCAAATACATTAGAGGTTAAAATGGATTTTTTTCTTCATCTGCTGCACATATTAACATCTTTTAAAAGGTTCTGTCTGCCTTAGTAGGAGTTACAATGGAAGATAAAACAATTACTGTTAAAATCAGAATCTAATCAGTATTGTAGCTGCTTTCTATGTCTGCCAAAACATGACAGAAGGGATCGACTTCTTTTTATAAATTTAGAAAATGGGATGAATGCAGTTGGGAAGATTCTCAATTGTCAGCTTTGCCAGAGGAAATGTGCACCCCTCTCTCCTGTCCTACAAAGAGCCTTGTATCACCCCACAGCAACTTGTTCCAATGTCGGCCACTCTCAAATGCTTCTGTGCTATCTGTCTAACTTTGCACAGGGAGGAAGAACTCCTCTCTGAGGGGTAGAATGCTCCCAGTTGACAGTAAGGTGACAAAACCATTATTTTAATACTTACACCAAACTCAAAGTATTTGGGGGGTAACTGCAGGCCCTTGAAATGCAGTCCTGGTAAGGTCAAAAATCATACAGATACTTCTGAAAATGGTACCATAGGATTACGTGGTTATTAATTCTAGCTATAGCTACAACTAATTACAGGAGTTCCAGACAGGGAGGAAGGGTAGTAATACTCATGATCTTTAATGAAACCTTCCTAAAAAAGGAGGGGTAACTAATTCTATACGTGCTGAACAATTTATTGTTTCTGACTGATGTAGAGCATAACTTTCTTTGATGTAAAGCCTGAATATAGAAAAGAGCTGACATGTAAACTGTGAAGTTTGCGAGCTACAGGAAATCTTCTTTTGGCTCCCTGGCTCATTCTCAGCACTGTCAGTGCACCGCTGTCAGTGGCGCAATAAACTGCAGTTTAGCCCCATGTAATCTATTTGCAAACAGCAGCATTACGGTCTTTGATTTGTGTGGCCTTTTAATTTCTCCCTTACCACTGTGCCCCCCTCAGATGCACCAGGCCATTAAGATTATTAACCTCCGCCAGTTTATTAGACTGGGATTAGCAGCGGTTGCGATGTGAGGAGCTAGTGCAGCACCACTGTGTAGCACCCATCAGGCCAAGCTGGGCCTGGGGCCGAAAAGCTTTGTGCCTTTGCCCTTCAAATTCTGATCTTGTCTTAATCCCTAGGTTAGAAATTAGCTTAAATCCTGAGTAGGTTTAAATGATCTGTAATGGCAACACCAGCTTGTGCTTGTCACCAAGTGGGTAAGTCACTTGGTAGATGTGCTAGGGAGGCTGCCTGGGACCAGAAGGGTCATCTCCTCCCTTGTACCCACACAAATCATTGCTGGGCTCACAAAAGGTATTTTCTTTTCCCTCAGACCCTTGAGAGGATGGTGGCACACAGATGAGCTTCACAGTTGCCCCCCTCCTTGTCCAAGGCCTGAGCTGGGCGGCTGGAGTGAGACGTGGGGCTGGGCGCTTCAGAAGGTTCTGGAGGCTTCCCTGGGACCCTCTACCCATTCCCTCATGAGGCAGCCTCTAGAAGAACCTACAGACCGGGCTGTGCCTGAGAGACTCTGTGGTATGAACCTGGCGTGTGTGGGAGAAGGAGCTCTGGCTAGCAGGACTGTACCAACGCAGGGTCTTCAGGAAAGGTGGTTAGACATAATTCTCTGTGTTTTTTAACTGTTTTTTCCTCATGATTTGTTTGCTATTCTTGAGCGAAGTCAGATGCTATCATCCTCTGGCTGTTTTCCTTCTTTGGCCTTTGTGACCACAAGTGACGGCATGAGAACACTGCTTTGAATCTATCACGGAAGCAGCCATTTTAAAGCACAGGACTATTGCCTGGTCAAGTTGAAACTCCTTTTCTTAAATGGGGAAAGAAAAGGGAAACAGAAAAATGCGTCAGCATGATAGCTCCATGTCTGACTAGGCTGAGGCCAAAGCAGCAGTAAAGTAATTGTGTTGGCCTTGTGCTGGCCTTGTGCTACCTGTGAAGGATGTTTTAGCCTGGTTCTTCTGTTGTTAACGTCACATCCTCTGTGCAGGCTGGCCAACATGCCTGATGGAAGCTTCTGGCCAGAAGATCTGCAGGGCTAGGCAGTGGCCAGGCACCCCAGCTGAGTTCAAACCTGGAAGTGTTGGAAGCATGTGGAGATGGAGAGAAAGAAAAACGCTGACCACCCCAGCATGCTGGTAAGGAAAGAAAACACTGGAGGGCTGTTGAAACATTCACAGAGGATTAGCACAAAGTTACTGTGTTTAGCACAGGTGTTTCTGTAGCTGTGATACATTAGGAAAATTTACAATGTTCAATGACTCACACTTTCTTCTATGTAGTGTGGTAGTTTATTTTACTGGGCTAAAGTAAAAAGTGAGGAGGAACACCTGCTGATATTTTGGGTTTCTTGTAATGTCTAAGCTTCGTGAACTTTTGTTTAATCTAGGTGTGCTGCTTTTTTTTTTTTTTTTTTAATAATTATTATTCTTTTTTTTTAATCTGAATGAATTAAAATAAAACATTTTTACACATAATGTCTATAAGGAAATAGATATCAACAGAGACATGTAGAAACATTCTTCTCTGCCTCTGTGGAATTGCATACCACAAGTTACTATCAGTAGAAAATTATGGGCCTAGGTTTCAGTACATCTACAATCTCTGTTTCCTTTTGGGTTTGCTATTCAATTCAAAATGAGGGGATACAAAAAGCAGGTAGAGCTTGTTATTGAGTGCTAATGTGCATCCTGTGCTTTTTGTCTGACTAGGTTTGTCAATCAAGTATTGATTAGTATAGCTTAGAAAATGTACTTGTGTTTTAATGAAGCTGAGCTATGTCTTTATAGCTCAATTTATCTTCAAATAAGATGGATCTGTGGAGGTAGATAAAGAAAATAAAATCAGTTTTCTTTCTGCTTTGCAATGGAAGAACGATGTGTGGAATTCCTCTGGATGCTGTGTCCTATTCCTTGGAAAGTCTGAGGAGGGACATGACGTGGTAGTGCATAGGCACATTAGGATGGACTTGAGCATTTGAAGCTTCCATGCTCAGCCTTCCAGGAAGAGGTTAGATCTTGGACAGATTGTTTTTAAGTTCTTGAATGCAGGGTAGAATGATGACCACAGCCAAATCTAAAAGCATGTCCTTTTGTGGATATATCTGCAGATATACTCTTTCTACAATATCATAAATCAGAGAAGAGAACTCAGATAACTTTAAAAGCAAAGCTAAAATTTCAGAAGGATTATGCACCAAGAACTGAGATTAGTTTTTCAAAAGCTTTTGGCCTTACTTTTAGGCATCTAGTTAAATGGCCAAATTTTCAAAATGGGTCTCTATATGCTGTAGCTTTCAGAAATGCCTGTTCCAACGTCCTGTAAAGTTGCGTATGATCCAAACTAGTTGCACTGTAGAAGTATAGCTAAAAAAAAAGATCCTTCAGACTGTTATGAATTCAATATTGATATTAAATAAAACTTTCAGGAGCAAAATCAAATTCCATAGCATAGATGCAGAAACTTAAGATCACCTTGTTATTTGAGAATCTGTTTAAAAGGAGTAGATCTGGATTCTTACCCTTTAATAAAATAATTGTTCATTTCTACAAAGGCAGTGATGAGGTTTTCCCAAAAATGTACAAGATCTCTGTTTCAGTGGAATATTCAGGACTAACATTTAAGGGAAAAATCAACAAATATTATTAGAACTTGTCAACTGAAAAATTTATTCTCAAAGTCTCCGAGCCTCCATAATGTCCTTTTTAAGAGTAAAATTGTAATTTAGGGGGCCTGTAGCAGTTGTAACTTGTTGACTTTGTATTTACATTTTTCTCTCCTCCTACTTTCCTTGTTAAATCTCTTCTTTATTAAATTACTGTTTATGTTGTAGAAGGAACATAATAAAAATACAGAATATGTGATGTGGGTGAGTTGCTGTAGCAACATTATCTTTAGAATTCCATGTATTGTGTGCTTGGTTTTCCAGCTTTTTTTCATCTGATACACATTGCATGCTTATTTTGAAATGTTTATTTGAAAATAAGCTTTTTGTGATGAGTTTTAAAATGTGACACCTCCAAAGAAAGGGGAAATCTTGAAAGAACCTTTATGCTTTGCCATACTTAGACTATATATCCTTATTTTCCAAGGAAGACTGTAATTGCAAGGAAGAACTGCAATTGTTCTGTGATCTGCAAAATGGCGATCTTTTACGTTCTTTGGAACCTAAGACTTACAAGATCTCTAAGGTCTCATAGGAAAGGTAGTTAAGGATTGCTGAAGGACATCCCTGCTGACATTAGAGGTTTGACATACATGTATTTCCTGTGTCTTCAGATAATTTTCAAAATTGGGCAATTTCTTTTAACTCTCATTCTCTTGAATCAATTAATTCTCTTGAAGCAGTTAAGGACACTCAGCACCTTATTTTTTAAGACTATGTAGAAGCTGGCCCAGATGTACTTATTCAATTGCTTTTGATTCATGAAGATCTAAGAGCACTTTGTCTATTGATAGGGCCAAATACCTAGAGGGATTGTTTATGGTTTTCTTTGAATAGCTTATAAGGGACAGGCAGGCACTTGCGTTCAAATACGTTCCACATATGTTGAGTAACTTTACTTAGATTAATAATGCCTTTTATGGAAAAAATGCAAATGGAAAGAATTTATCTATTAAGAGAAAGAAGTTTTCCTTGGTTTTTTTGGGGGGGTCTACAAAGCAAGAGGCAAACATAACAGATGCATGCTACATTAAAAGGGAGAAGAGACATACATTAAGTCCTTATGTCTTTTTAATGATGCAATTGTGAATTATATTCTTGTTGCATTTGTAATTAGAGGGCAGAACAGATGGTAAAGGCTTGTTCTAAAATAATGTGTCTATTAAAATTATCCACATTGCTAAACTGATTGTTGACTATAAGAGAGTTTCTTAGCATTGAAATATTCCGTGTGCTAATATGCATTTGATCATTACAGCTCATTACATATGAGCATCACAGAGTATTTATATATATACACACAGACATAAATCTATACCTATATTAGTTGTATGTTGCATATGCCTTTAAATGTCATTGATTACAGTTGTGAAGGAAAATGAAGCCTGATTCTATAAAATGCTTTCCATGTGGATAGACAAGACTTGCTGTTGTGTGGTCATATATCGTATTTTCTTCATCTCCAATTTAAGCTGCAGCTAAAGTGCAAATATTAATTTACCTTATGAGGTGTTACTATATAGGACATGGTATGGACAACTATGGCATTGTTTTCATTAATCTGCAGAAACTTTCTTTATGTTTAGTCAGTGCATTTGATCTATCATCTCTTGTTTATAGATTCATCTTATTTTAAGGTCTGGAGATACCTGTGTTGGCAATCATTTTTTCCCCATGCCAACTGTAATGTTTTGCAGTATAAGGCAAGCACAGAACTGATACTATCTAATAATTCTGGATGTTATAAAGTCCTCTCCTGGTACCAAACTCCCTAAGTTTTAGGGAGTTTAGAAAAGTGTGAAAAGTATGAGGTGACCCTAGTTTTTGCAGTCCTTATGAATAAGCTATTTGATGTATAAACCACAATTATTCTGACAACTTTGTATTGACTTAAAATGGGTTTCATGCAACATCCCCAAATACATTTAAGGGGTGATGGCTCTTCTCTATCCTCTTTATATCTAAAATATCTGACTCCTTGATTGCTTTCTTGATCTGAAAGCCCATCTATAACAATGGGTATAAAGGAAGCTCTTTAGGGTATTTAATTTCAAACATCAAACTTCAATGAATTTCTATATCACAGTGTGATGCTGTAGTTCAGGATATGTGGATGTATGTGGTTGCATGTTCTTAAGATCATCTTGGCTCCATACAGAGGAAGTACAGTAGCTGATATTTTCATCATGCTGCCAGTTCCAGCCAGAGGTGGACGGAAGGCCACAATAAATGTCGATCCCATACACTCAGGAGGAGAAATCAACTCATGGCATTTTTTAAAAAACAGGATTTGACAGGCAAATGACTAAATATATTTCTTGAGTGACCCAACATTTCTTCTTAACGAGGCAAGTTGTCATTGACTCTGCTTGTTGTCTATAAATTCTGACTCAATCTTCATAATGTCAGACTGGTCAAAGACATCAGTAAATTGCATGAATAAAACATAATACTTGGTAATTGTCCTTAGCTGGTAACATACTGTAATTTCATTTGTTCAATAGTGTTTGTCTAAAATAGCATTTCCTGAATTGGCTATTACTTTTACTTTCCTAAAATGGATACCATAACTTCTGTAAACACTTAATCAACTTCAGAATTATGCATTATGAAGTGCTAATGGCATACCTGGTGAAAGTAAGCAGGGACATTGTCTGCTTGCTATATAGAACTGGACTAAGTCTTTTGATAATGTTCATCTTCCTTCTACCATAAGTACAGTGTCTTTCCTAAAATTGACATAGAAAGTGGAATCTACCACTGATATTTTTGGTAATGTGACAGAGAACCCTTTGCTTGGGAACTGATAAGGAGTAGTTCATACCAACATATTCTCCTTCAGCAAAGCAAATTAATCACTTTTCTTTATCTTTGGAGGCTTCAAAACACGAGTTTCATGCATCTGGTAAATAAAACAATAAACACAGTTTTCTATAAGGAAGGTTGACTCTTGGCTTGGTCTCCTTGAAAAGCTTGAGAGGCGTGCCCGTGTGCACCTCGTGAAGTTCAACAAGGCCAAGTGTAAGGTCCTGCATGTGGATCAGAGCAATCCCAAGCACAAGTACAGGCAATGTGCACATGCAGCCCAGGAAGCCAACTGCATTTCAGGCTGTATCAAAAGCATGGCCAGCAAGTCAAGGGGGGTGATTCTGCCCCTTTACTCCACTCCAGTGACACCCCACTTCAAGTACTACGTCTAGCTTCGGGGCCCCCAACATAAGAAGCACATAGATCTGTTGGAGCAGGTCCAGAGGAGGACCACAAAAAATGATCAGAGGGCTGCAACATCTCTGTTATGAAGACAGTCTGAGAGAGTTTGGGTTCTTCAGCCTGGAGAAAAGAAGGCTCCAGGGAGACCTTATAACAGCTGTTCAATACCTAAAGGGGGCCTACAAGAAAGCTGTAGAGGGACTTTTGACAAGGTTATGTATTGATAAGAAAAACTGTAATGGCTCTAAAATGAAGGTGGTGAGGCACTGGAACAGGTGGCCACAGATATTGTGGATACCCCACCCCTGGAAGGGTTCAAGGCCAGGTTAGATAGGGCTTTGAGCAACCTGGTTTAGTGGAAGATGTCACTGGCCATGGCAGGAGGGTTAGAACTAGATGTTTGATGTTTTTAAAGTGTCTTCCACCTCTAATTGTTCTATGATTCTACCATTCAGATACTGTAGAATCACTTTTTCTTTGCATCTGAATCACATCCCCTACTATGTCCTATTCATAGAAAAGCCAGAAATTAAAGACCGAGAACACTCCTGGCAATGTGTTCTGGCTTTGAGCATATATCTGGAATCATGTGTGGATTGTGAATAGTGGAGTACATCCTTGAGACAATCAAAGTTAATTTCTGTGTTTTGCATTCTTAGTTATTAAAAAGGAAAAAAAAAACCAAACCAAAACAAAAACCCAACCAACCAAACAAAAAGGGATTACTGTCATTGATAACATTTCTTTCTTACCCTTAGACCAAGTCTCTCATATACAAATATTTCAAATTACTTCTGCCAGATACAATTGCATTTTATTGAGAATACGTCATCCTATCATGCCCTCTAACAGACTGTTAGGAGGACATTTTTTAACATCAAACAGTGTAGAAAACGTAGTCATCCTATAAGTTCCACTTATAGCTACTTCCTACTGTGCTCTTTACTCTGCAACTGGGATATTCTTGCTTGCTATGCACTGAAGTGCTTTATTATAATGTACATATCCTCTGGTTTTAGAAGTATTCCTCAATGCATTCCTTTCTAATCAGGCAGAAAAAAAATGTCCAACCCCAAAGAAAAGAAATCAAAGCTAAATAAATAGCAAGCCATGCTTTCCCGTTGAAGGACCTTCGAGCAATGAAAATATAAAGTACGAGAGAGTTTTCTGTTGATTATATTCAACTTATTTTGCTGGACCAGCAAATACAGAAAGCATCTGATCAAATTCCAGCGGTTCATCTTACATTTGGAAAGAAACATATAATCAGTGCACATCCTGCAGTGAGAAAGAAACATGAAACTATTACTGAAAAAACAACTTTATTAGAGAGACCTGTTCAGCCAGATGGAATAGCCATCACTTTCTCCTTAAATGTGTATTTCACACCAATGTAAATTTACAGATTCAGTGTCACCATCTCAGGGTCTCTGGTCAGATTCTTATGGGATGTAAATTAATCTAATACTATTAGTTAAGGATCTGACTCATTAAAAATCAACTCAGTCTGAGGAATACTTTATTTCCTCCCAAAATATAGCATATTTTGTCTGGTTAATCATAGACTACAAAATTTCAAAATGCTTAGATAGAACTCTAGAAGATACAATGTAATCAGTTTCACCTCCTCCTCCTCCCCCCGAAAAAAATGAGTTTAAAGTAGGATCAACTAAAAGTCTTTTTATTTTGAAACAAGTATTTATGATATTTCCACAATATCAGGTATATAATGTCTTCCATTAATTTGCAGTCATTTTAAAAGTGCTAAAAAATAGTAATAATCTTACTGCTTTAGCTAACTTCACACATCTGTGTAGGTGAGTAGATGCTTCTGAGTTTGCAGAACAATGGATGACTAATAAGAAAGATCTTTTTTAAAATAAATGGTGTAATCGTGCAGTAGCATTTGCCTAAGTGTGCTATTCTTTCACCTTGAATTTCTAAACTTGATCTATCCAGCAAAGTATTGCACTGTAAAACAATGTGTCTCTATTGCTTCATTATTGAAGCTGTATTAAATATGAAAAGACTCTTTTGATAATATTGGACTTTGTTCAAAGCTTGGAAAAGTTCCTGTGGTTTGACCATTCCAGAGCATTAGACAGGGGAAAAAAATTAGATTACATTAGAGATAAAATAAGCAATTAGTACATAGAATAACTAGAAAAGAGCTAATGCTCAGGGAATTGGAATAGATTCAATGATTACATGAATCTCCCTAATTTACAGGTGTGTTAAATCTGTTTCTGTTCCTGTTTCTGTTCTTGGTTAACAAGCCATAATTTTAATAAGAAATTCAGAATCTCTTAGTTCATCCTTCAGGACAAGTGGGGCATAAATCAATTATATCCAAATTTGGTATTTGAAAAATTAAGTTTTGATTTAGGTACCTATATATCAATGAAAACATCCAAGCTGGTAAATTAGACTTCAGACAATGGTGCACTCATTTGCAGAGTAGGATCCTACCTCCTTTACTTTTGCATTTCCCTGCTCTTTTTCTCCTTCTCTCTCTTTCTCTCTCTATTTTAAAAAATGCCTATCCCCCCTCAGTCATGTAGTTAAGTCTAGAATGGCCACCATTTTGCCACCAGGCAAAATCTATATTCACTCCTTCTGTTGGGAGAGAAGATGGAACAGAAAGCATTTGGCTTACAATACAGGAGGGATAGAAAATTTATCATTGTTTTTAAACTTCAGGCAACAAGGAGAATGATTGACATGCTAAGACACTAGTGTATAAAACTTGGCAGAATTTCCAAGGGGTCAAAGTCAATCCATCTATCTATTACATTGCTCTTAGCTTGGGTGTACTACAGCATTTAAATAGCCAAAAAGATTTTTATGGGTTTTTTTGTTTGTTTGTTTTCTACTGAGATTTCCAAAACTCTTTTCAGACCCATCTGTCTCACTTATGAAAAAATACTTCAGTTATTCTTCTAACATTATGAAGGATTAACCTTAAACAATATGCCTAGCTGCATTTCCAATTGCTGAATTGACATCTTTCATGCACCAGTTTTGTGGAGGGAGGAAAATAATTTTTGCCTTCAGTCAGAGATATTACCTTGATAATATAAAGTATTTAATAAAATACGTATGGGTTGAGTCAAAATGAGACATCTAGTTTTAGATACAGTAAGTTATGCTTGATCATTATTGCAGCCTGAGGAGAAATATCATAATTTAATGCAAGGCATATTCTATGACTTTTTTTTAAGAACTGAAGTATAAATGAGAAAAATGTAAACTGAGCAGAATACAATTAAAGACAATTCTTTAATGTGTGGCTTTGGTGCTCAAAAGTGATGATTGTGGTAGTGTTAGTGAAACAATTTCATAAAACCAAGCTTTTTTTGACCAGCTCGCTGAGTTTCTCAATGCTGATTCTGTTATGAAGTGGCATAATAATTTGAACCCTGCTTAATCAAGCCTTTTGATTATAAGCTTAAAACTTTTTTCAAAAGTTATTGCACATCAGCTGGTCTGTGAAAAGTATTCCCGACGTGGGTGCTTGCAGCAGATACAAAATAATTTGACTTGCCCTTGCAGGAGAGTGAGTGGCATGACTGCAATTTTCTTGCAGATGAAGTCTAGACTTGCAAATAAGTCATCACAGCTGTGCCAATGTGCTAAGCCGTAAAAGTGTGGTTGGGTGTTGTCATACTAAAGGATCTTTTCCCAAAGTTTTCATTTTGTCCCTCTAACAAGAGGACAAAAGATCCTACATTGAATGCTTTCTCTTTGCAGTTCAAAAGGAGAGAGAATACAGGTTGTTTATATATAACAACACAGAGAGGCTTGCAAGATGCATCCACAATTAGCCAATAGTTTTGGTTTCTAGCAGGATTTAGGAATAAGCCAAATATTATTACATTATCCCTTACGAGCTAGCCAAGCAGGTTGAAGATGATGACTAGAACAACATTATAGTTTCTTTTGAAAACATTGCCTTGGGTTTATGTGTTTTCTAAAGATACTGTCAGCTTTGTCCTCTGACTTGAAGTCTCAGTGACAGGATAGAGGACACACTAAGTTATCTCCCTTCCTTTGGTTCCACTGCCTCAAATAGAGAAACTTCTGAGAGGTATAAAGTTGACACTTTTTGGCCAGTATAAATTCCATTGCATTCCGCAACAGAGATGGCCAACATTTTTATGACTTCTTTCCCTTATTATTAAAGTATCCTTAAAACAATGCTATTAAGCAGTTTTACTTTGTGACAAATATCAAGTCTTCATTTATCAAAATAGTGAAAAATTTGGAAGCAAATAGAAAAAAATCCCTACCAACTATCACAAGAGATGGGTTAGTTTGGTTACTTTTAAGCATACTCTCTTAACTTTTAAGATGGGGTTTTTTTTAAAAATTCAACTCCTAGGTTCTGCTTTTTCTTACTAGAATTAGGATATTTTTATTATATTTTATTAAGATTAGTAATATCTTTGGATATTTTTATGAGCCACAAATCATAGAAACTTTATGAGTTCTTTAGCATTGGTGCAACTGTATTTTCAAGAAGTGGAGCTTAATGTAACCTACTCAATTAGGAAGATAGACCTGAAATTAGGAAACCTAATCTTTAATCCCATTCCTGTTTTAACACATGGTTTTGCTCTCTGCTTCAGTGTCAGTTTCCTAATGCATTAATGTGAGTAATGATATTTATTAAATTCAACATATGGCTTAACTAAAGAATTTTATGCAAGGAATAGCAGAAAGCTTAAAAGAAGGATGGTTAAAACAAGGAAGTTACTGTCTCCTCCTAATTTACATCTGTGGTGTTTCATGATACAGCACATACAGACTGGCATATAGGATGGAGTTGCATGGCTAAAATAAAAATAATTGAACAAAGATAAATTTATCCTATATGCTAGTTCCAGCAGTGAAATTTAATGTAATTCTTGGGTTTTTTTGTTATCATTGGCTTTCATAGTGTAGAATAAGGGCGTATTTCTTCTGAATAGTCTGCTGTAGATTATGATTATGTTAATGGAAATGAATGTGTTTCTGTCCCTGAAAAGTATATAAGTAGTTAACCTTTGGACTACTCTTGAAAAATTATTATGCAACAAATTTTCTGAAGATCCTTAATATACACATAGTTTCTCAAAGATCGATGGTATCCCCTTCCTTCCTTTCTATGGAAAATATGTAATTCCTTACTTAGAGTGAATTCACATAGAAAGGTTTGATGTAGAGACTTGTTGTGTGTTTTATCAGTAGTGTTATTTATTCCAAGTTATTTTTTGAAGTGTGCTATTAGAAAAAAAAAAGTCTCTTAAAATTAATAGGTATAAACAATTAGTCAACTTGTTTCAACAAATCAGGTGGGCTAAAATAAAAGCTGAGCTTCTTATTCAATAATTTAACATAAAGGGAAACATCAGGTACTGTAAGATACTCTCAAGTTCTGAGAGTTGATATGTTTGTATGGAGTTAAGTCTGACAAGACAATGGAAATCACATATTTGCAGAAGGAACAGGAGTAGAACTAGATAATACTTTCCATTGATTTGTTCCTACAGACTAAGTTGACATGCTCTTTTAGAGACAGAAACTCTGGTTGTGAACTACTAGCATGTACTTAGACCCACCAAACCACTACAAGTTCTGTATATGACTTTCCCAGTGTTGAAACAAATGGTTTAGTAATATTGCAGAGTTATTTTGTTAGTTTTCATATAATTTTTACCATGCATGTAATTGCAATTCTAGAGGCTTAAACGTGAAGAAAAACACTCTTGTTAACATATCGTGAAAGAATTTCTGAAACAATTCTTAAGACTGTTAGGATGTAATTAGTTTTATAGTCAAAATGTCTGCTTTAGTTAAATTGGTGGTTGATCATTGGTCTAAAGATGTGTGCACTTTTTTGGCCTTCTGGCTGGTAGAATTTAGAAAGAAACAATTTTATTTGGGCAGGTGGAGAAGCAGGGTAGGAAAGAGAAAAGTGTGATTCTTTACATTCAAGGTTTTACTTTCAAAAGGTTTCCCTTGAAACTACTCACATTTCAAATGATAGCTGCAGAACTGTGAAATGAATTGGAAAGCAAAGTTTGGACTAAATGATCACATGATAGGTAGAAAATTCAAAGGTCTGTGATAAATGTAATTTATAACAACGTTCTACAATTTCCCCTGTCACAGCTGATCTAGCCTGTCAGTAATTCACACTATATTATGTGGGAATGATAACTCTGTGGTTAAAGTTGGATTCTACTTTCCTTTCACAGCAGGAATTACATCTATTATATTGTACAAAAGAAGAGTGTATCCACCAAATTAATGTACATGCTCTAACTGCTGAAAAATTGATTTTAAAATCAACAGGTTTGAGTTTTGATTAATTTTGATCCCTTTTCTGAAAAGCTACACTGTGCTTTCCATTGTACTGGCAACGTGCTGAGTACTGTATCAGGAGCTCACATAGGGTGCAAAAGCAATGGTGTTACTCTGATAGGTGCAAATAAACTACTGTTACAAGCACGTCCATTTCCTAAAAGCCAACTCTAGACTAATATAATTTTTGATTTTACTATTGGCTTCTCTATAAGCTTTTCCATTTTTTTTTTTTACCATGAGAAGAGACTCCTGCTACAATTTTCCCTTTTTTCCATTGAGAAAGCATGAGTTGGGCAGTAACTATACTCTTTAAAGATATCCTCAAGCCGCTTTTAAAGACTGGAATGCCTAACGTTTACTCCACCTTGATCATCTTCCAGTGTAGTGGGAATCCATGTGTCTTCATCCCATTTCCTACATTGAAAACTCATCAGTACTCTTAAATACCTTCCAAAAAAAGCCTTTATGTTATTGCTGTACCTAGTGCTACTCTGATAATGTCATGAGTCAATGTAGGAATTTCCTCATGCTACTACAGACTGTAGAAAGTTAGCATTTAGTGCACATTTGACAGTATTTTATGGTATGTTTTGGCAAAAGTGTGATTTTTCTTTTAATTTACTAAATCACTTTCCTATAATATGTTTTCAGGCATGATAAGTTATGGGTTGCTACAAAATCTTATTAACTACTCCATGGTCAATGAGGCACATTTAAAAGATTCTGAAAGCTACAGAAAAATAAAGATTATTTAAAATTTTGTATTAAAAATATTTTAATTGGAAAAGCTATCACGTGTGACTAAATCAATGAGTCAAAGTTGTCTGTAACTTGAAAAACCCCATAGTGCTGCTTTTTCTGAGAAAAATGTTTTCTTGAACAGTGAAAGTTAGGCAGAAGTACACTGTATAGGAGTAGATGACAGAAAACTGTGACTCATGGTGAATGAAATTTAAGAAATTTGGTGAACCAGAAACCTCTATGTGTCTGAAGAAAATGAGCTGACACTGGTAGCGTGCCTGCCTTTCAAACATTAAATACAACTACGTATTTTGAAGGGAAGGTCAAGAGAAGCTGAGAGACATTGTACAAGGTAATACTGTGTTTTCTAATGGTCCATAGTTTCTGTTGTTTATATTCCTAAGTTCTTCATCCTGAAGTTGACTCATTTAAAACTACATGTTTTAATCATTGCAATTTTCAGCAGAAGAACTGAACCCTGAGCTGTTTGATTCCTAGGTTCCAGGTCTCAAGGAGAGTCATTTCCTTTCCCAGAGTTTATGACCTCTGACAGTATTTGATGGTTCCTACCATGTTTCTGAGTCTTAAATCATTGCTATCACAGCAGTTTGGTGATCTAGTGAGAGAAGACCATCACTATTGCTTTCTTGTAGTAAAACCCACAATGGTACAAAATCTTTACAGAAATCATTGAGAAAATCTCAATATTCAGAAAGAGGAAAGAAAGAAACATCTGCAATAACAGAGTAGCATTATCCTGACTTCTGTGTCAAAGTACAGAATGTTGAATGTGAATTTGATACGTGAAATACTTTCACATGGAGTAATTATAGTTTGGTAATAAGGATTAGACAGAAAACTTCCTTGACATGACCATTGTGATATGCCCTCACTAGTAAATCTCTGTAAGATATGATCAGCTGTGTAAAAATAAAAATGTACTTATGTTAACTAAAAATCCCAAACACCAGAGGATATTTACTACATAGCCAACATGTGATGCACATTTTTCTTCAATGACAGTTAAATAATTAGTTATCAGTGACTGAGTCAAACAGCCCAATATGTCTCAAACAGAACTGGTTGCAAGCTCTCAAAGGTGATATATAGATGAGATTTTCCTGATAACATAGCTGTAGGAATGTTCCATGTAGTTCTCTTAATTTAATCGACTTGATTTCTGAGAAACCATATGACTACCTTAATGGAAATTAAATAGGGAAGAATGGTCCAGTGACTAACTAGTAAATCAGCTGGGAACAGGAAGTACTTTATTGTACAATAATCTGTCTAGGTTCATTTTGAACTAAAACAGTATATTAGGTCTGTGAGGTAGAGATACTAGGAAGTGAATGGATTTGTGATTGAAAAAAGTACATCCCAGAATGTGTGAAGACCCTCAAATGTTATCAAAGGCAGCTTTGAAGTGGTTCCAAGGATTTCTAGATCTTTCCAAAGATAATGGCAAATGCGGCTGCAGTAGAAGGTCCCTCAGGAGCTGAGGGAGGCTTTCCTTGCAGCTTCCTCAGCTCAAGGAATAAAGGGCACTATGGGTAGGCATAGCAGATGGCCTGGTGAAAATTAGAAGAGCAGTGGAAGAAAGCTGTAATTGTTTTTATAAAGTCCAGGAGCTGGAGTCTGGGGAATATCAGGGACGAAGCTGTATGAGAGATTCCCAAGAAGAGGGTTATCTACTGGCCATGTGAAAGGAAAATGGTTTCTGCAAGAATGATTAAGGCCACAAGAGGGCATTACTGGGAGAAAACAGCCTGATAAAGGTTTTCTGCACATGGGCAAGGATAGCAGAAATCCATCCTCATGTTTCCTTTTTGTGAGATCAAGATAGTAATCTCTACTAATCTCATTACTTAAAACAATTAGTTTTTCCAAAGAGTATGCTTCTGTAACTTTTTAGTTATGTATATGACAATACTATTGCAGTTAATTTTTTCCTATTATGAAGTACTAACAAGGATAGAGTAGATGCGAGAAGATTGGTGGAGCATGCAACATTTTGCTGTTCATCAGAACATCCAGAGTTCTCATTTAAGAACAGAGGATAAATATTCAGAAAGAGGAAAGTGCAAGATAAAAGGAGCATATTTTAGTCAGGAAGAGTACAAAAGAAACAGCATGAACTGAGGATGAGTTTTAAATGAAATATGCTTGGCTGACATTCTGAAATGTTATTTGAATATCCTTTCTTTTGCATGTAGAGCATGCATCTGAAATATGATATTCTGGCATTCAGGGCATTAGAAACAGAGATTAGTAGAATGTAGGAAAATCCCAGATTTTAGTTTAAATTGGGGACATAAAAATGAAGTGTAGAAAGTCAGGTGAGTAGGAGGAATGTTTAAGAGATTTACAAGTCAACTCTATAACACTTGATATAATACACGTTTACATTTGCTCTCTTTTTAGCTCTTGTGGATAGCAGTAAGGTCTAAAACAGTTGCATGTCAAAGCAAATCTAATTTATTAAGATTTAAAGTTAATCTCTGAATGGATTTTCTTGAATGAAAGGCTTGAAAGCTTAAGGAACCAAGAATTAAATTCAAAGCGCAGATGAGCTTAATTGTGACAGGCATCATAAACAGTCCTGAGGATTTAGAACAATATGGGCCACATTGTGTCCTTGTGTGAATGAATTAAGAACTGATCCTATTTTGAAGTTTGGTGAATGGAATTCTTGAAAGAGCAGCTGAAAAGATACATATTATTGGGAAACACTACCTTGATGGGGAATATTTTTCTTTAATTGATTAAATTTACTTTCTTTCTCTTTTTCAAACTGAAGTCCTGTGAGGCAGGTTGCTAATTTTTGTTTTCTTCTCTTTTATACAAAGGAGGTGGAAGAAAATCTATAAGCTAACCTTATTAAAAGAATATCTGTAGAGCTGTTTCCTTAAATAGAATGGAAATGTGGACTTTGAAGAGCTCTGGCAAAAGCTGTATTCCAGTGAGGCCTTGTGTGGCAGGGAGAAATCTGTGCTTATAGTTAATCATGTTCAACAGTTATACAATTAAAATGAAAATATTTGCATTTAACTGGGTGTCCGAATACCAACTCTGCTTCCCTTTGCCTGAGCTTTCCCTCTTCTCTCAAAATAGTGGCTCCCTTCTCTATAGTTCTTGTTTGCTTGCTCCACTTGTTTGTGAATGTTTAATATTGATCAGTCTGTCCTTCACGCTGGGATGTCTGCCAAATACCTCATGCTAGTTATTATAGGATTAGATATATTTTATCTATCTGGAAGAAGAGTTTTCAGTTTCCCTTGTCCCTGGTATCCAGCTTACAAGGATTGCTTTAAAATACCTTGCTTGAGGCCAAATCACTCCTGCTAATAACAAAACGTACAAGAGGGCCACCAGCAGGGCAGGAATTTTCATGTGGTTTAGAGAGATGAATATTTTAAACATCATCTACCTGGGAAACAGAGAGTTGAAGTGTAGGTTGCCCCTTACTGTGGCAAGGAATAGCAAGCATCCTGTTAGCAGCCACCCTTAGTTTCTTTGCTGCCTCATCTTTACCTTCCATATGCTATGCTGATATATGCAACATTTCATCAGACTCCCAAGTACATTCTTCTATCCTTTGTGGAAGCATGGTATTATAAAAGTACCAGATACAATATCACCATTAGCTCAATCACTCTGGTGTTTCTCAGCAATGCTTCAAACAATATTAATGCCATCTAGGATACCTGCTCACATCCAGGCCTTTCCATGCTTGCTTGAAGCCCTCCTAAGTAGTCCCCTGTCCTGGACTGATCTGGTCTGCACTGATTTGTTCATCCTGCTGGAAAGAACGTGGGAAAGATTTTATTCTATTTCAGTCTGATAAGAGTTTTATATACTCCCCCATTTTCACAGAGGAGTAGACAGGTAATCAGCCTTTCTAGTTATGGCTGAAACCAGCAGTCTTTGGGTCAATAGGTAGAAATGCACTACTACTCTCTGACATAAGAGTATTGGCTCTCAGCCAATGTTTAGAAGACAACATTACAGCCTTGCCTAAGCACTTAGCTGATGCTCTGTCCCATAAATGTCGAGGCATTTAAAGCATGGACAGTTTTCATTGTATTTAAAGGCCTTGATGTGGCAATTGTCTGCTATATGCAGTATCTTGCTTTATAAATGCAGTAAGATCTATTTCTATATCCTGGCACAGAGCTGTCAGAAATACTTCTTTTTATTTATAGCCAGACGATCACATGCAGTGGCTTAGAGGCAACTTTGTGTTGAAAGTTCATTGAAAATGTGAATTGAAATGCAAATGTTAGAGTACTTTTAAATATTGAGCTGAGTAACTAGCTTCAAACCTTTCGGTCACTTAAGGAATTAAAATATGATAACACCTCCTGCTGAAACCATGTTGCAGGTCTGGTTACCACTACCACTTGCAGCCAGCTGGACCTAAGACCAAAATTGTAACTGATATTCCAGTCAAATCCTTGCACTGAAGAGCTGTGCAGGCAACAAAACGTACCAGTATGAAAGGCTACAAGAAAGGTACCTTACACAGTAGGTGTTGCATACCTTTATTAAAGTGGTGGATGAGCCTGATTTTTACCCTGAAATTTTGTGATTTTTCTTGTAGACAATTTTGCTTATGCTCACATCTTTTATGGGGTCTTTAATGATTCAGCAACATGAACTAACCAGCTGAAGACGTTTTTGGCCCCAGGCAGCACAGGCTGAAGGCAGTGCTGTAACAGCATTGTCCTTCCCAGGTACTCCCTTATCGAGGATGGCTAGAGCTCTCCCAGGCATAGCAGCAATGACACCCTGGAGCAGAGGTGCAGGCACATGCAGAAACTGTTGAATGCAATGTGCACCTTATTCCTTTTCCTATCTCCATCCTCTTCTACGACCCACCTCCCATAAACTGCTGCAAGATGTCTAGGCTCAAGCACGATATAACACATTTACCTTTTGAGATCCCCAGAGAGCCAGTCAAGAAATAAGATGTCAGCATGCTTCCAAAAACTTACTAGAGTATCTCCATAGCCCTTTATGGAGCCCCAATAGCTCCATTCCAAGTGTATACAAATGGATGTAGTACCACTGAAACTGATTTTCATCAGTTGAAAATCTGACCCAAATTAATTGCAATACTACTGAAATGGTCTGATGCTGAAGCTGCTCCCAGGGTCTTACAAATATTTCTGACCTAGGCTTTGGAAAACAAAAATAATCTCAAAAAACCCCCCTCTTTCTCGAAGGTTCTTATTGCAGATTCTAATAGCAGGGGTTATTTTTTTAAGTGGGGTTTTTGTGTTTAGTGTTGGTTTTTTTAATAGTATTTCAAAGTTAATAGTTATTTAAAAGTATTGAATTTCTTTCACAGCACTTCAGATTAAAAATAATTTCCTGTAAATGTTTGTTAATAGAAATTATTTTCTTCCCTTTATTTTTGTGTTTTTTTCTTTTCTATTTCTAATAATCTATTCTATCTTTTATTTTAGCTACCTATTATAACATATATCAATTACTGATCCTTTTAGGTCAAAAGTGTTGTTTTGTTTTCTGGATTTCTTCTTTATTTTTAAAGATTTACTTCTTTTCTCTTTTAGAGAAAGAGACACAGCCTTTGTAAATTTTGTATCCCTTTAATTTTTCTTTCTCTTTCATTGCTTATGAACCTTTTTATCTCTTGGCCAGGATGTCAAATAGCTATCTAAATATTTATACAACATTCTCTCAGTAAATATTTACTCATTTTATAACCGTGAATGAGTTAGTCATCCCATTTCCTCTCTGGAATGTATGGCCTTAATTCATTGGATGTAAGGAATACAGCATTATGAGTGTTTTGATCAAGACTATCAAAAAGTTATTTATGAAGACAGGAACTAAATCCAGAGGATATTCAGTCTAAGACACCAGTAAGTTTCTAGAGGACAAGACAGTGTGTGAACCTTATCTTTACTGCCTTACCTACTCAGTGTTATTACCTATAGAAGCATATGCTTCTGTTTCAGTACTGTATTGTAAATACCAGGAGGCATATACTTTTTAATTTCTTTCATCACTGGCAGTTACTGGGGAATAGCGAAAAGGTTAGAAGGTCATTCAATAGTTTACCTCATGATAATTGTCCATGTGTACCTTTAAGTGTGTCTTCAAATCAGCTTCAATGTGAGTTCATATTCAGAAAAGAAACTCTTCTAAAGTCCTCAAATTTTAAAACTGGACTAAACAACTTGCATGTGCCTTTGCTCTGTGTGTCACTGCTGAAAACAAATACTTAAAAACATTTCTCTCATCTTTTTTATATTTATTAATATGCATACGTGTATATACTCAAGTTTTTATAGTTTAGTCTGTATATTCTTCTGTCTTTAGTAAAATGAACCCGAAAAAAGAATCAAGCATACATATCTGCCTCCCAATTTGCAAACTTTTACTAAAAGTGCTTACCGAATTCTGGTGCCTATAACAGCGCTGTGGAAGAAGACAGTAAAATAAAATGACATTTATCTACCTTAGTGGCTTTTGTTAGGTGCCATTTGGAAACTCAGAATGTGTTTTCCATAAAAGGATACACTTCTTTTTTGAGCTCTGTGGTGCCAAGAAATAAGAAAATATCAACTACCGAATCCTTGCTATGTAGAAAATTTGAGTTTGGTTTGTACCCGAGTCATTATCATCACTAGGTACTAGTAGAGACATCTTGAAGAATAAAGTTCCACACTGGGTGAAGAAATAACAGAAATATTTTGTATCTGTTTTACATTAAAAAATATTAAATATGTTGGCCTTGTGAAAATGATATATGAGTTAAAAGGTTAAATATTTATGGAGTTCACTTGTGGAATAAGAAAATGTTTTAAGCCTATTGCAGTCAACAGGGACAAAACCTAATCTCCTTGGCTTATGACCAGTCCCAAAATAAAGGAAGAATAAATTCTGTTGTGTTATGAGTTTGCTATAGGGGCAATCCATTCCTCCTAAACAGGATAAAAATACATAGTGTAATTGCCCGCATAAAGCCAGTGCTTTTAAATTCAACATGGGAAGGAAAGCAAAATGTACACTCATCCCACAAATTTTGGGAAGTTATAGTCCATATTTACATTTTCAAGTAGTGTGGACCAATAGGGGTGAATCTGTAGAGCAAAATGATTTGTGCAATCTATAGAACAAGATTGTTTATGAGGAGAACTGCAGTTTGTAATGTAACCTTGTTGGCCATGGTACAGTCTGTGATACACACATATGATTTCATATGACTTTCTCAGTGATCTGGTGATGTAGCCAAAAGAAATATAACCTTAGAAATCATAAAGATCAGTATTTTTGACAAATGTGGACAGAGTAAAGTGATCTTACCTCTGTCATACTTGCTTTAGCCCCAGGCTAGCTGCTATACTTGCCCAAGTATGTGAGTGAAATTGAGCATTTAATAAAACACTAATTAAAGTAAATACTGTAAAAGCATTAACCTCCATAAGGTGTTTAAATTGAATTCCTGGGTACTTTGGCACAGTTCCAGCTTTCAATAAGTTCCGATGTAACTGTATCAAATCACCAATTCAAAGGCTTTGATTTTAGTTTATGGAATATTCCCGTTAATAATGATACCTTAGACATCCATTAAGTCTGGAACATTAATTTTATGGAAAACTTCCAATACAACTCCATTAGATTTTTTTTTATTATTTTTTTAAGCTAAATTAGCAGTATAGGCTTTTAACATATGTCATAAATAGCTATATTTAATGGAAAGATTACCCAAATTAAAACCAGACCAAAATAGAAAATACAGCTCCCTCTGTTTAAGTCATGACCTTCAGAATCCACTTAAATGTTACCAGTTAAATGAAGCCATGAGTGTTTCAAAAACTCATGTTGTTTGATTGTTGTGTGGGCTAGGAAAATAGAGGATCACCTATGAAACACTGATGTGCTTTTTCTTTTTTTTTTTTTTTTCTGGTAGGTGATTTCCCTTATTTACACAGATTGATACGATACTTTTGAAAATTCAATTGTCATATAAAAGTGTAGTGTATAATTATAGCCATTTAAAATACTATAAAAATCTATACAGCATCCAGATAGTCTATCTTCCATCTTCAGTTTTCATATTTAGATCATGTGTAGGATGATTTTCCAAGTAGGATGATTTCCTAAATGAGTAACTGTAAGCTATTGAGCTTACCTATCAGTTTCACCAATTTTGGACCTGCTTGTCACATTCAGGAACAGCCTAGGGGAGCTGAGACATCATGTGTTCTCTCTGGCAGAAGTTAGCTGGCCCAGCAGCAAGCACATAACCATCAGTCAACTTGTAGCAGAGCTTCAGACTACACGAGCTCCTCGTGATCGCTGAATGGTATAGGATATGGAGAATGCTGGAGTTACTACAATGGTGGACTTAATGAGGGAAAGGACAAAAACCCACAGACAATCAGGTACCAGTCTCTTATCTCCACTTAATATCCCATCTAAATCAACTGGCATTTTTCTGTTAAAGGCTCATCCATAATGAAGGCATTCAAGACAACATGAAATGTTTTAGTCCTGTCAGGTTGAGACAGTGTTAAATTTCTACCAGCCAATATCAAACACATACATAACTAATGTTATTAAATCAAATTCGTCCAAACTGGACTTCTCTGTTAGATATGCTAAAAATAGAATATGTTAATTTCAGATGTATGTGTGGCAGACTGTGAGAAATTCTAGTTAGAATTTTCCTTATAACCTGAGTAACTCAAGAAATATTTTAATGTACAGAGCAGATGGGGCAGAATTAATATTGGACTTTTGGCTTTAACTCTGCATTCACTAGCTTTTAGTGATGATGTGATCTCAGCTGTTGCATGTTCATTTGTCAGTCATAAGCTTTTAATAATATTCATAGGATATAGAATTTTTTCTTTTTGCGTAATGAAACATTTTTGTTTATCTCACATTATCATGTGGTTTTTTTCCTTTTAAACAAAAAAGTTTCATAACTCCGATCCCCGTCCCTTACCTTTTGTCAGTGTCCCTCAGGTGTGGAGGGAGACATATATTGAAGCCACTGTGTCCATGCAGTTTTGGAGATATTTATAATATTTTTTTTTTCTGTTACGAGGTGGAACCAGAGTCATTGTGCAAAGCAGAAGTAACAATAATATTCACTGGATTATAGTTCCTCCTTACACAAGTAGTAACTAAAGCACAGGGACTATTACTGTGCTGAGTGTCTTAATAGCCTCTTATTCATCCAACTGTATTAATATTTCCCAACACCAGCACCAATAATTCTCCTTATGAAAACAATCTCATGGAAATATATCCTCCCTGTTTTGAAATACTGCAGCAAAATAAGGAGTTTCTTTGAAGTATGCGTTCCTTAAAGGAATATTACCATAGAGGGATTTGCATTAAAATAAACCATTGACGTGATCTACTTATAAACCACAATCACTAAAGACAGGAAGTCAAATCTGCTAAAAATTGAATAAGAAATTGGTTTGTTCAGTCTAAACTCCATGATTTTAACTACACTTTGTGCTTTGCATTAATTGATAATTAAGATACACAAATTCATTTATCTGCTTCCTTGAGAATTTTCAATGTTCACCTATAATTCTTGAGATTAGGAAAGGGCTGAGAATACTGCTTTGTCTCTCATACAAATGCAGACTGAGCAGAAGGCTGTTCAAAAGATTAGACTCTTGATGTGGTAAAAAAACCCCACGTTTTAGCAGGCAACATTAGTTAACATTAAATACTATATATAATAAGTTGGTAAACATGCAGGGAATGTGTTGCTTTTATTAGTATAAAAATCTGTAAGGTGTAAATGCTATTCTGAAGACTTACATTCACTTAAAATGGTGACACTAGATGACTGTAATTCTGACTCTTGCTCCCATGTACAGTGGCTTAGGTAAGACTTCCATGGTTCAAATAAACTGTTCAGTCTACACATTTGACCTCGCTAGAACAAAAAAAAAATGTTTCTTATAGGCATTAGATAAAGTTTCTAGCTAACCCTTCAACTTGTACCAAAGATAAATGTGTTGTCCGGATAGGTGACTTACTATATATGATAATTTTTAAAAATGGAGAAAAATGGTTCTGCAAAACTCACCATATCCGTTCAAAACATCATGCCTATTAGGATTGTTCCTTCTAATTTTTTTAAGCTGATTTACTGCAATTACCTATCATTTCTCAATTGCTTTAAATTTGGCAAAAGGAATATACAAAGCAGATTTTTGATCTAAGTAAACAAATATGGTGAGCTGTCCTACTGCTGTGGTTGAAACATATAATGAATTAACTAATGAAAGTATGAGAGTCAGATTTGACCTTGACTTTGTAGTTGTATTTAGCACAAAATTATTCAAATTTTGCATTTTATGTATATTTAATGTCACAACATTTCTAAGAAAGTAACACTATTATTCTTGTTGAAATAGGAAAAAAATAATGAAGTTCACTGAAACGTAGGCATTTCAGTCACTTTGAGGTTGTGGTCCTGAGAAGTCTATCCCAGTTTTGCCAGAACAGGGGAGTAACCTGACTCCTTATGATTTGCCCAGGACTTTCAGAACTTCTGTGTATGCATTCCTGCATGCTTAAAAGCACAGGTATAGTTTTCATCTAAGAAAATAATTTATATAGCTTCTACAAATAATTATTTTCAAAGTTAACCAAGATTCCAGTGTCTTTTTAGATGCATAGAGAAGGTTTTCTTGTCAATAAAAGAGACACTCAACTTACATGAGACAATAACTCTTTGATATTAGAACATGTTGCATATTAGCAATCCTAGCATTGCCTGAAATTTCTCTAAAAGTTTTTAATTTTACTTCAACAGGAGGCTTGATCCAGGTCTCAATGGAATTAATAGGTATATTAATTTAACTTATACAGGAGCAGAGATAACTTAAACAGGAGCAGAGTCAGGGCCAAGGCCAACAATACTAATTTGCTTTAGCTTCAGGCAGACTTCTTCCTTTTTCAAGACCAAATCTTTGCTCCACCTTCCATGAAATTTAATAACCATGTATAAAGTTTGAAAAGTTACAGTTTCTCCTAAGCATATGGGAACATCTAATTGGGGTGGTGTGCATGTCCTATCCTCAGACAGAGTTCAAAGTCAGCATGGATAACCCTTATTTCTATGTAAATGGGATTGGTCAGTTCTTTCGGTTACAACTTGTTACGGAATATTTTGTTACTATCTTTTCTTTTGAGGAGTAGCTCGACAATTTTGGCTTATCTACAATTTCTTCAATGACTGATTTGCATTTTTCTTAATATAATTGCCTAGACAAGCTACATTGCAGAAAAGAAATGACAAAAACTTTCTTGCCAAACTTCCAAATCTGGTTAAGGTTTGTTCTGTCTGTCTGTCCCTCTCTTTTTCTCCTTTAGCTTTACTTTTGATAGATTCAGAGATTCATAAAACAGCATCCTTCACCAGATCAATACAAAAATCTTAGCAAGCTGACGACAGATAGTCTTTCCCAATGCCCTGAATTTCAAGGTCCTACTTTGTTACTTTTTTTTTCCCCTTGTACTTTATGTGTCTCATTAGTCACCAGTACAGAAAATTACAGTACCACAGCTTTTTGATATTAGCAGAACTCTTAACAATAAGAGAAATACACTTTATCTTCTCACCAAGTTATCCTAATTCTCAAGGGACAATGGTAAATGATCAGAAGGACAATTTCTTCATTTTTACACTATGCAAGAATTTTTGTTTAAACATTGAAAAAATACACCTAAAGAGTAAAACATGATAGGATATTGAATGTTTTAGTTTGTGGTCATATGTACTTGTAAGTGTAAAATATTATTTTTGTAGTCTATGTGAATCTGTAGCAATGTCATAGTTGCCTGATTGAAATTAGGTAAAATTTAAGCTCCTAAGTTACTTAGATGCTTCTGAAATTTTCTGCTTTTCACAGTATATTATTAGGAACAACATTTAAAAGCTATGAATGCAAAGATCTGTAATGCCAATGTCTTTGGGTAAAGATAATGAGCCCTGAAGTAGTTATGAAAAAAAGCCAAGAAGCCAGAAGGGAAAAAAATACAAGATAGCCAAGAGGGAGAAAATGTAGATATCAAACAAAATGTCTGGCAGCATGCCCAGGTAAAATTTTCCTTACATATCAAGGTCAGACATCACAAGTTTTTCTGACAATAAATTGTGTATGCAAAACAGGAAATATCTAAACAAGACACAAAAGATACTTGCTCTCTCTTTCCTGTTGAAATTTTGAATGCATTTGGACAGTGAGTGAAGCAGCGTATACCAATTAGGTAGTCGCAGACAATGAATAACACTAGGATTGGCAAATGTGGAGTCAACAAACTCACTCCAGTCAAGCAGGAGGATGCTAAAGAAATATGAAAAGAAAAAAGTGCCATGTGACCAGAAAGGTATTGCAGTTCCATGGAGTGTAGTCCTGGGCAAGAGCCTAATAAATAGCAAAACAAAATTGTCTTGGGGTAGGAAAATCAGATCAGCTGACTTATGCTCTCTCCTAGACACCTTGCTATATATGTTCTGTTATATTTAATGTGTGGAATTGCAATTTTTTTTAATACAATTGCCAGTATAAAATTTACAGAGATGCCACAGAAGGTGACAGATTAATAAATATTCTGTGAATTGGTTGCATTCAAGTGTGGCATCTTTTTTGATTAGTCATGTGTATGTTTAAACTTTTATTTTCTTATTTTTCTAAAATTAGAATCTGAGGCTTAATATGGATTTCATAATGTCACTGCCTTTTAGAATCTTGTTCCTTGAAAAATGACAGGAAATTTACCTTTTTTATTGCATACTGGTTCGTTCCATCTCATCTCCAAATTTGTGGTACCCCTCAGAACTTTTCCTTTAAGACTTCTACAAAGATTCACTTCTAAGGTTGGAATCAGTAACTGAAGTTCAGTTGGGAAAACTTGTATGAATCAGCTAGGGAACAAGGCAAATGGTGGCTTGTGATGTCAAGCAGCAGTAACTATTTGGAAGGACTAGGAAGTATTGAAATTGTAAGAGTGGTTCATCTTAACATTTATAGCCTAGCAACCAGCTGATAGAGACCCGATTTGATTATAGTTTGCCTGAAGTAAGCAATCATTCAGTAGGATTAAACAAGATTATTGAATTAATATAGTCCTCTTCAGTATCCTTCATTATCCCCTTGAATCCTCTGTGAGTTCCCTCTGAGGTTCTCTAGTGTGCTTTGCTTTTCTTATTCCTGACTTTACTAGCATAATTTAATTCAAGTAAATAATTTCCATTCTGACTCTCCTAGTCTGAATGTTTGGGAAAGTCTCTGACAGTTTGAATGTTTACTTAAACCTCCTAAAATTTGAGTTATCTCAGAACAGTTTATTCCTATCTTTCCTGAAGATCTCAGGACACCATTTGTCTTCAGTGATAAAAACACACACATAAAAACAATATTTAAAAGAACGTCTCAATTTGTGATTAGGAATTTCACTCTTTCAGGTGCAAACAGAATATTAGTATATGCCGCTGTTAGGTAAAAAAAAAGCATGCACTGGTTTATAAAGGCAGCTTCACATAAGGTCAATAAGTAAACAGCCTTCTTGGTGTGATAGAGAAATCTGAATTTAGATATGTTATAGCTTAGAGTACCTCACACATGCTCTGTGAAGCTAGAAATCAGTTTAGGGTTCTGAAAGATTCCCACTGAATATTGCTATGGGATGGGTGGGTTCTTGCACAGCTGAAGCAGAACGCAGCTACAAGGAGCGCTATAAATAAAACTGAAACAAATTCTAATAATGGTGGTAAAGGCTGAATTATGCAAATGATCAGAGAGTGTGAAAATCTGTCTACACTAAGTTACTATGGGATCTGACTTTTAAAGTACCAGTCATCCGTTTGTTTCCTGCTGGCAAAACTATCTTGATAAACGCAATACTTACACCTTACAGTCTCCTCTTCAGCCCTTGAAATCACGTGAAATGTTTAATTACAGAAATCATAAGCACAGGACCAGCATTTTCTGTTTTATACAAAGACTGATGCACAAAGGGACAGACACTAATAGATCTGTAATCTGCAATAATTTTTAGGACATTGCTCCAGTACTTGCCCTTATTTTCCTAAGTATTATCTGTGTTACTGAATTCTTTCCAGTAATGAAGGAGTTAACCCAGTTTGCAATGAAAGAGCAGTAGAAAATTGGCCCAGCTGTAGATTGTAAAAGATAACGAAGAGGGGAGGTGAGTTTTCCTTGGTGAAGCAAGGTTGGAAAGAGCAGAAGCACTATGGTCTGGTTTCAGGAAAAAAACCAAAGATATTTTGGCTTCTGAAGCACAATCACATGCTGGAGGTAAGTTTGATTCTTGAGATTAAGCATTTTCTTAGAGGGCAAGGGTTTGTGTTGTGTGGCTTTTGGAAGAGAGTTTTGGCAGCCATTTTCTTGAATAAGTTGATTTGTTTACAGTTTGAGTTTATGTTGTTTTTCAGAACAGTAAAAGTATGATTTCCCTTGCAGACTTCTAACGTGGCATGTATAGGCTCTGGAAGAGTTGTTAAGTGCATGCATTCAAAATTTTATGGATACCATATACATGTAAAAAGTCCAATACTGAATATTTTGTATCTATTATCAATGCAGAAGTGGGGTGTTGTTGAGTTATTTAAGAGTGCCTACTGTTCAAAATGCAAATTTGATAATTCAAACTATTTATGGTATTAGTGACGTGTTGTGCTAAGCATCCTCAGAAAAGAGTAGGTGCTTCAGAAATGGTTAAAATCTGTAAAGGATCAGGTGCAAACTATGAGCTTTGAAGTCAGCTGAAGTCACTTAAGAAGTAAAGGTTCAGGGGTAGCTAGATAGCAGGTTTTGTTTCAGGAAGATCTATTTTTTTAGATGTAACTTTTAGAAGAAACCACGAATTTGCTGTTTAAAAGAAACTGTAAGCAGTTGTTTTGCTGCCTGTTGGACTCAGAACTTGGTCCTGGTTTGCTTGTCTGGGACTTTCCTAGACCCATTAGCTCTTTGATGTCTTTGCTCCCCAGTGCTGGCTTTGCAGCCAAATGCTGGCTTTGTATTTCCTTCTTTACTTTGACAATAGTTGTTTTAAAAGTTAAATGTTTTCATACAATGTTGAAATGTAAAACTTGTTTTGTCAAAAACTTTTTAAGCAGTTGAAATTGTAGCTGTTTTCTGTTTCTGCATGTGTTGGTTTTTTATGCTGTAATTCTCAGGACTGAAGGAGTCCTAATTACAAACAACTGGATGAATTATTAAAAGGCTAATACTTCTTTTCTGAATCTGTCACGTGGCCAAAGCTCATCCTCCCTTGTGATCCTGATTTTCATCCTTGCCTTTAGAATGGTATGCTTGTGCAATTTACCTCGGAAGTAGTTTGGCTTATGATTTAGTGGAGATCTCTAAGGTAGCTGAGGGCATTGGAAACACCAACAGCACACCTGAAACACATCACTGAAACACCAACTATCGTTGCACATTTGCCACTGAGCTGTGTTACAGGTGGCTTTGTCCACCTGTAGGGTGGCTAGCTTGGGTATACTTGTATGCCAGTGCATGCTTTCTTTTAGGTAGACTTTTAAGAACACCTGTTAAGACTTTAGTTGATTAAACCTCTTTATAATAGACAGGTGTAGTCACTTATTTGGACAACTTTTTTGACTTATGGTAAAGCTGATGAATATAAGTAATTTTTTTATGGTAAGTTGAAGTCCGTTATTAATACTCTCTGGTCCAGGGGCCCTACTGGGGAATGAGGGTAGGACTGATTGTTGTTCAGAAATGTTGAACAGCACCATAACTAATCAAGACTTATCCTCTAAATATTAAAATCTAAATTCTGAACTATTGCTAAGTTCTGTAGCATGTGTCTCTTTAGTCTCTGTTACTCATTGTTACTCATGTATGTATGAAATGCAAAAGGGGGCAAGTAGACATAGTAATAATAGTGTTTTCTAGGATAGCTATTTATTATACAGAAAACACTTGATCACAAATTACAGTTTTCTCACCATAATTTTTCTGCAGAATCTCATTCTTCTTTGGAATATATGGACCGAGTTTAAGTTTTACAAGTGAGAAAATTACATGTAGGAGTGTCCTGGATTTCTTATTTTATATTAATAACGTATCTTTTTGACTTTGGAAAAGTCACTTGACCTACTTGAGCCTTATTCAACCCAAGTGGAAAACTGGATGAAACCCAGAGCTTCAAAAAGTCCCAAATGCTGAAGTGAAGCGTATCCAAGCGAATACTGTAAATTAGGCGTACGAGTGACCATTGTAAGTGATCAGCATTCCAGTGTGATGATTTGTTGAGCAAATATGGCATTGCAGCAAATGCATTAAGAGTATTTTTTTTTGCAATGGTTTTACATAACGTTCCTGTAATCCAGTATAGTTTCTAAAATAAATCTAATATCTTGTGAGTCAACCCTTTATGCTTTTTCTCCTCCCCAACCCTCCTTCATCTCACAGATAACACCAGTAATACTTTGTGCACGTTATCACAGAGACATGATGTTTTCACAGGCATAGAGATAACATTCTTCTCCAGAAAAGTACCTTCATAGAAAGCAGTGTAAGTGCAGGACACAAGTTCCTGTGTGTTCCTTTATCTTAGCAGTCATACAAACCAGTAAGAAATAGCTGTAAGATGTTATTGACTGAGAATAGCACATTTACATGTGAGGTGAGCAATCACTCTTGCATTCTTCTCTTCTTTTGATTCCTATAGTTCTTTAGGATGGCAGTAGGAAGGCTTAGCAAAGAATGGAAACTTTTTTTTTTTAGCTCTGTTCCCTCTAGTGTTTGATCTGAAGCTTTATAATACTGTTTCATTACCTTTGTGGTCTTAGAATATTCTCAAAATGCTGAGAATTTGAGACTCAAAAAGAGAGCTATGTGCTGTATGTGGGAATCATGTAGCTCACTCAATAGACAACAGGAATGCAAGCATAAAGCAATGTTAGCCAAGGAAGAAATCTTGAACTTTGTACTTCCAAAGACCTTGATCTGTTCCTGTAACTTGCTCTCCTTGCTCTTGTTTAGGAACCTGATGGAAACAGTATAAAAATGGGAATCTTTATGCACCTACAATATGATGAAGGTGAAGCCTTCGTATGCCCCCTGACATTTGCAGTGAGAAATCTTGTGTGTTATTCCTATGTTAGCCCAACTTTGAGTAACAGTTTGGCTGTTCTCAACAGAGGAAGTACAGATGGTGACTCCTGGCAGGCAGTGTTATTGGAAGACATTTTGCTGTATGTGTACCGGTTGTTAAGCTAACTGACAGTTTTTATGCAGCGCAGGCTGCTGAGATTTTAAAAATCAGAAAATTATCATTTGTAAGTCAGAGGTCAGCTGGTTCTCTAGAAGACTTAAATATCCTAGTCCTGTAGCAATGGTGCCATATGTTCCTCACTGCTGCTTGCCTTGAAATCATAGAAGTGAAATTCAAAAGCCAGTTGTCTGTTGTAATCAGATTGCATTGAAATATAGTTGTTGTCTGTGACCCTGTTACATATACAGGACATAATGCAGCATAGAAACAGTCCAAATCTCCCCTAATCAGTACTGGGAAAGTCAAAGAAGCTTTCTAACTGTGAATGGTACAAAAAGAGGGAATTTGATGTTCCTGTGTCTGTAATTGAAAGAGACCTCTGTCAAGGTTGAGATATTCCAGAGGGGTACTGCTGGTACTGGTGTTAAATCCATTTTTGTGATTAAAACAAGGCAGTAACCATCATACTAAGGACACTTTCAGTTGAAGAAATTGCAAATAGCCTTTTGGATAGAGCAAACTAATGCAGAAGGACTGAGTAAAATTACAAACATGAGCACAAAATAACAAATAGGATTTGTAAGAAAGAGGAAGATGACCTGTATTTGAGTGAAATTATCCTTTGTGTGGATATACCATTGGAGGTAGAAAGGTGACTACTAATAAATACAAACGCTAGTGGATAATTGTATGGTATATGCTAGACCTTATGTCAGTAGGAAATACCACCAAGAATGTGAGCTGTTTCCTTTTATTTCATCTTGTAGCATCAGCCCATGGCTGAAATGTAATTCAGTGCACTAAAGATGGAAGAGCACAGTATCATTGGTGGCTGTCCTTTTTTGAGAGTAAGAATACTGGTAGATATCGTTTCTCTTCCTTCTCATATCCTGGGAAAGAGGAATGCTTGCCTTGTGTCCTGCTTAGCCCAGGAAAAATAGAGGCATCATGGGACTTAGATTTTAATAAGATGAAGACTGTAGCTTTTAATTAAGATGATAAAGAAATTAGAACAGATTAGTTTAATGTTTTCAAAACTGTAACTTATACTGTAGATATGAGAGAACATGAGTTTTATACAACTATTTGGAAGGTATAAAGTTTAAAAACCACAAAGGACATAAATTTAAGATAAAAGGAAATCTGAAGTGGACACCAGGGAAAGACTAATAAGTAAAATCTATTAAGGATGTAGAACAGCTGCTTAAGGACCAGGATGGAAGAATCTTATTTGGAAGAATTTTAAAATGAAATAACACTGGCACAAAACCTAATTTTATGCACACAAGTGTGTGAGCAAGACAATAGATGGATTAAAAATCTGAAATACTGATTATGTTTAACCTCTATGGTGTATGTAGAGAATTGTGATCTTAATTCTGAAATTAGTACTCTAAATTAATTTAATAATGTTTATCTTCACTATAAAGATGAAAACTACAATCTGATAAAGAAAACAAGTATTACTTATGACATTAAATACTGCAAATGTTTTTTTGAATTTTTTTTTTCTCTGATCTGTTACTCCCTATGAAAAGGTAGAATTCAAGGCACATGTTCTTCCATTCAAATATCTTTATTTACCATGCGAAAAGAGGGAAAAGTTGTTTCTCTCCTGCAGTGGTCGAGGATGCATCGAATCAGCAAAGTCACAAATCAGTGATGCTTTGATAATAGGCTTATGTCAAGTAAATCAGGTGTGGAGAAAGCTGGTTGATTAAGCAATAGTTGAGTGCTCAGTACTATTAGCACTAAAGTAAAGTGGCTGTTACTTGAAACAAGAATTAGTTTCTAGTGGATAGGGTTGCTTTCTGTACGTTGCCTCCATAATAGATCTTATGTCCAAATTTGTGGGAAATTTTGACTGATTAAACACAGCCTCAAACTTGTCAAAAGTCATGTGACAGGTCACCCTATCATGAAATAAGGTCCTAGGCTTGCAGTTTACACTCTAATAGCTATTTGCTAAAAGGCTTTTCCTTTTCATGGGAAGTATTATATAGCACAGCTTTTTGATGAGCTCCAAAAACCTTTAGGCAATATCTTTATTCTCCTTTGCATTGATCCTGATGACTTCTACCTATGATTTGGAGAGCCTGGTATAATTGGCTTAGTAATCCAAACTCTTCTTGAGTTGAAATTCCATAAATAAATTCGATACTAGGTGTAATACAGTGATAGAAATTTGTAGTAGAACCTAAAAGAGTTAAATAAGGACACCATGATGTTTCTAGAGAACCTATTCTAGCATTCAGTTGTTGGTAGATAACTTCCTATTGTGTGAACTTTGAGGAATATATAGATTAATTTCATCACTTGGTGATCTTTTGAACATGGATATAGAGAACTATGGGCAATGATTGATGAGGTGAAATCTAACAAGTCCAAATGTGCCTTGGACTGATTATGCAGGCTACAAATTGGGAGAGGAGTTGGTTGAGAAGAAGTGGCTAGTCCTACAGAAAGGGATCTGGGAGTGTTGGTTGCCAGAAGGCTCAGTGAGAGTCAGCAGTGCGCCCTGGCAGCCAAGAGGGCAAAGCACATCTTGGGGTGCATCAAACATATTGGTGCATCAATACACATCTATTCAACATTGCTGCAGCCTCACCTTGAATACTGCGTGCAGTTCTGGGCCCCATAACTTAAGAAGCATGTGGAGGTCCTTGAATGCAGAGGAGAGGAACAAAGCTGGTGAAGGGGCTGGAAGGAATGTTCTATGAGGAGCAGCTGAGGACTTTAGGCTTGGACTTCTAGTTTGAAGGAAAGGAGACTGAATGGTGACCTCACTGTGCTCTACAGCTTCCTGAGGAGGGGAATTGGAAAGGGAGGTTCTGATCTCTTCTCTAGTTGTCTGGTGAGTGGCCATATGGGAATGGCTCAATTCTGTGCCAGGGGAGGTTTAGACTGGACATTAGGAAGCATCCCTTTACTGAGAGGGAGTTCAAACACTGGAACAGGCTTCCTAGAGAGGTGGTTGATGCCCCAAACCTCTCTGTGTTTAAGAGGCATTTGGAAAATGTCCTTGATGTGCTTTAATTTTTAGTCAGCTTTAAAGTGGTCAGGCAGTTGAACTAGATGGTCATTGTAGGTCCCTTCCAACTGAAATAGTCTATTCTATTCTGTTTCTTTTATTCTGCAAAAGATGCTTGTATTTGAAGATTTTTCTCCACCAGTCCTCCTTTTTTTTTTTTTTTTTTTTAACTAAATGAGTCCAATTGATTGTTTTTTGGTATTGATCGCATCTTCTGAACCAGTGACAACTCGTGTTAATGTCCTTTGGGCTCTGCTTTTGGGCTGCATTTCCCTCGATAGACAATTTTCCAGTGGAGGCCTTATCAGTGCTGAGGAGAGCAAAAAGACATTGTGCATCTGGCAGGTTATACTCATGTTTATATATCTCACTACAATGACTGCCCTTTTGCCACAGCATGACATTTTCTTCTATTCCCTGATGCAGCCAATTAAATAGATGCGTCAAGAAAATATTTGGGTCACAGATAACATAAAAGAACATGATTAACTGCACTCCATTTACAGTGTCCATGGACACAGGACCTTCAGTTTTTCAGGGTTTCTTTTATGTAAAGTTATTATGTAAATAACTAGACATATTATCATTCCACCCTCTTACTTCTTTCCTCTTAACGAACAAGTATTTTTGTATGTTGGATACTGTCTCCAATCTATTTATTGGAAACAGATTTAGATCTATATTAGCCTAAATCATGATGCATAATTTATAATATTAAGGGTACTTATTTAAACTAGAATAATCTTACATTATAGACTAGAGGATGAAAAGGGGCAGATCCAAGGTAAACTCAAGGTGTTGTCTGGAGAAGGGACACACATTTCAGGAAAACATTGGGAACTGCTACTGACTGTGCAACATCATCACCAATTCCTTCTGGAGTTGAGGAAGGGTTGAGATTAAAGAAAAAATGTTATCATTTTGTTACTACTGTGAAATTATGGAACTAGTGTAAAATCCCATACCACCTGTGCAAATGTAAGGGTTGAAGTCCGAAACTAGTGCTCTGCAGGTATGTACAGGTGCCACATTCTAGCCAAAGACTAATATTCTATTCGTGGTATATGTTGTAATGTATATCTGAGTAGCTCAAGGATTAGTAGGTAGGTCAAACTCAGTGTGCCGTGTATGTTCTCTCCTTTTTTCTCTCTCCCCACCTTCCCACCCCTTAAAGATCTCTTCCCCCCCCCCCCCCCCCCATCCTCTCTTGTTAGTGTCGGCTTGTCTGTTCTTACGTTTGAGTGGAATGGAAGTTGATAGTCTCTGTCTGGTCGTTGAAGTTAGAAACAGACTTGTTGAACTGTCTAGCAATGTGTTATCTGAATAAATTACTTCCATCTTCTATTACTTGTTCTAAGCTCTAAGTAATCACTTGAAGAAAACATGTACCATATCAGAAAGTAAATGAGATAAAAATCTATTTCTACTGTGTAGTCAATGTGCAGAAATACATTTAGGTTGTCTTTTCCCTGGCAATTACTGATCTAGTTCACTTGTAGAACTGAGTTCAGAACCAGGTTCTCGATGTGTTTATTTTTGTCCTCCTTTGGCCTTGTCATGTAAATGGCTGGCAGATTATGAGATTTCCTAAATGTTCAAATGATGGGCTCTGGCATTGGAACTGAGCATAGTGTGGATCTGGTGCTTTTTTTCTACACTGAATTATAGACCAGCTTCATTGTAATCTGATCACATAAAGGATTTAATGATTTCCCCCACCTATTAGAGCAAAGAACAACCTCTGGTGCATTTAAAATATTAATTATACAACTATCAGAGCATTCCCTGGGTCCTAAATGCTTAGAAAATTGGTTGGAACCAACCTACCTAACAAAGCAGTCTCTCATTTACTTCACATAACTTAAAAAAAAAAAAAAAAAAAAAGCCCAAGCCATTGCATTTATAAAGCATTTAATACGGTTTATGATAGCAATAATACCCTTGAAATTGTTATATGACTGTAGTTTGCTATAGAGTTAACTACGCTTGTCTTCAGCTTGGTCCATTAACTGAAAATCCAGCCATTAACTTATAATGGGATGATTTCTTGAGGATTATTACTTGATTCTTAGCTTGGAGATTAATATTCTTGAAGGATAGTGAAGCAGTAACAAAATGTAATGAAAAGTTCCCAGTTCAGGTTTTATGTAGTAGTGATCTATTTAGACAAGATGCTTCTGAGGCTTACATGTAGTTTATCTCATTTTCTGTGTCATTTTAAAGATGAAAACATATAAGTAGCACCTTTCTTTATGAAAAAGAACACTTGTTGTCCCAGGTAATCAGAAGCAGATGAGAGACAAGGAAGATGATGCTAAATGTGACTAACTTATAATGGGGACTTAAAGTTCGATCCTCCGTATTCTTTCAGTGGGAATTTTCAGGGAATCTTTCAGGGAATTCAAACCTGAATCTTTTGGTTTCAGTGGAAAAAGATTCAAGGCCAAAAAGGCAAGGAGTAAATTGAAGATACCCAAAAGACATGAAGAGATAGGGAGGTGTCATAAGCAAAAGCTTATTCCAGCTAGTGTAATCTATATCTTTGTGAAGAAAAATAATAGTATTCAATTAATAGGGCTATTCATTTCAGAGGGTGGAAATCCTAAAAGAATTCCCTAAAGTATGTCCTTAGCATACTTCTGTGTCCTACATTTTCAGTTTCATTTTTCTTTGAGTAATACAATGCCAAATCTGAGAGAGATTAATTATTAGTTATATGGCATTATTAATTAACCCTGGAATCCACTCCAAAAAATATGCAGATATTAATAAAATGTTGGTGTTGGCCCTGGAATTACTTTAATGCTACAGTTGCATCAGACCTCTGAGTTTTCTTCTCACACCCATCTTAAATTTTGTCAGTTCATCTGTTAGGAATTGTCAGCCAAAACGGTAGAAAATTATGGAGTATTGGTAGGCTACATGAACACTTTTAAAAATAAATTCACAATAGCTTCTAGTAGTGATCTCTTGAGCTGAGATGTGTGCTCTCTGCTATAAATTTCTCAGTCTGAAGAAAGCTTAGAAAATAATTTTTCCTCCTTCGTACAAGGTATCTATATCTTGATTACCACTTCTCTGAGACTAGAGAGAAACCCAGCAACAGCATTTTCCTTTGAAGAAGGACACTTGGGTTCATTCTGCCACCCCCACATGAACAGTTTTTCCATAGGTGCAGTAGCATAGTGTAAGGAAACAATCTATCTGCCCAAAAGATAATGCAGAGAGACTGTATTTTAGGCAATATGAAGAAAAATTAAATCCTAAATTTTCTGCTTGGAGAAGCTGCAAGAAATGCTGTTAATATGAATGTAAGTAAACATCACTGAGAGGGAGGTTGGCATAATTTAATTCCAGCAAAGATTTGCAAATGAAATAGGAAAAAACCCCCAATATCTGCAAATACCAACATATCCCACAAGCAAATATCTTTTCCTCTTCCCAGGTATCTGTGAGAAAGGCTTGTTCATATGGTGAAACCAAATGTACATTGTTTTTTAAAAACAAGGGACTGACTGTTAAAGGTGTGAATTTCTTCCACAGTGGTATTCAGAAGTATGGGGAAACGTGGTGTCCCTGGTGAAAGGAACCTGTTATTTAAGTTGAAATCAACAAGCAGAACCTAGATGAAAACTTCAGAACTAGTGACATTTCTAGGCCTAGTTATAAATTATCTGAATCTGCTTTTTCAGAACAAACACTTTTTCCTTTTACTTTCTTTTGAGATTCGTGAATGAAAAATGTTTGCGTACCACCAATTCTGGTACTTCAGCAATTGTAAATTAAAAAAGGTATTCATAAGTGCACTGGAAATTAAAATACTGAAGTTTATATCATTGAAATTACAAGTCTTAAGTTTGGTTTCCTGTGTGTAGTCTTGATTACCACACTGACAGCTCTCCTTGCACACATCAGTAGTTGCTCTGTCTTCTTGAAGGTATAATAGTAGAAATTCTCCTGGCTTCAAGGACTCTTGAATTGCTACCGTTCTTTTCTGTGTGTTCCCTGAGGTGAGGTGGCCCTCTTTAGCTCTTCTCTATTGTATCATTTTTAATGCTAGCTAAATCAGGAGAGAGATGTAATGAAAACTTTGGAACACAAAAAAACCCATGTTGACAAAGAGTAATTTCTGGGTTTTTTTCTTTTTTTTTGCTGTTCTTCATTATAAGCAATTTTATAAATTATACTTCAGAATGAAAAGGATAAAATATTTGCAAAAATACTGAGTAGAAAAAAATTGTGTCCCTGTCCTTCAAATCTTCCCCTTTCTGCAGTTTGCTTCTGTTATAAAAAGATGGTAAAACAAAGAAAAATTATTAAAATCAATAAGGTTTAATTTTCATTTTAATGTCATTGCTCTTGAATAAGATCTGTAATACATTTAGTTTACTTTTTAAATGCCTTGCATTTATTCCTCACTTGATTTGGCTTTAAGGTTACGGTCCATTTCTGTCTGGTGTTATCAATCTTTTTTACAAATGATTATATATATCAGCATTGTATAACTTTCTATTGTTTCAAAAGACAATACTGTTCATTTTGTAAGGGATGTATCTGTGGTTTCACCAAAAACTTAGCACACCCCCGTAGAACTGCCCACTTGTTTTTCTTTTCTTCCGAGAAGCTAAATTGGAAAAACCTTAAAAACTATTTCACTATGAAATGCTTTCTAATTTTTAAGTTGTAAAATTAATAAGCTACTTTTCAAGGACAAAGTACTCTGTGGATTTATGCCTTGAGAAAAACATTTGGGATATACAATAGATTTGCCATGCAATGATTGCCACTGTCACAGCTACTACATAAAAGCTAATATCAAATAATTTACAAAGTTTGCACTTTGTAAAGGACTGTGAATACTTAAGTTGAATTCTCAAATCATGTTCTCAGCATAGTACTGCTGACTTCATAACCCACTGAGGGTGAATGTGGTCTATCTTTTTACAATGTTTATTAATTTCCAAGATTTAAATTGTGTTATTCAGCGGGACTTAATTTTGAGGTAGTTTTTCTACAGTCAAGAAATCAGGAACAAACGGAATTTGTGTGGACTGCCAGCACTACAGTGGTGTTCTGTCTGTCTTTACTGATGAAGTGCATAACTGAGTTTCTCCTAAAGTATCCCATTTCCTCAGTGACTGTTTCACTGACTGATTTAGGCATTTGCTCACCAGAGCTTATCAGATAAAAGCTAAGATGAGCTATGTTTCCACAGTGAAGTAGATGCTTGATTCTTTATTAACCCCTTGTGGCACTAGGGCCATGACACAAATACAAATGTTCCTGGCAGTGTACGTACTAAGTGGGCCAAATCAACCCTTAGCAGAGTTCCATTTACTAAGTGTGGGTAACTATTTAATTACTGCTACTTCCATATGACTGTGGGATCATATATTTGGTATCACAATAACTGGTGTTTGGCACTCTGATCTCCTGATGGATAGCAATGAAGTAATGGAAAGTACTGTATGCTCTTTTATGCATATAGCTTTTAATGCTGTTATGGCTGAAAAACCACTGTACTGTGGCTGATACTACCCTTCCCCTATTTGTTATGGTGGGTTTTTTTTATATTTGAAAGGGGGCTAAATCATACTTTTTAAAACATGCATGTTTGTCTATCTATAGTCTGTGCAGAATCTAGTCAAATTAAAGGCTGAGGGCACATGTTATTTCCTTAAACCTACTGTATTCAGGAAGTTATGCTCTGTGTGTGAGCAAATAAGATTCTCAAATTATACTGCCTACCTGAATTATAAACAGTAAGTTTGTGTCAACATCCTATGTGTTGGGTAAGAGTCTCACAGGGGTATGGTTGCCTAATTGTCTGGAAACACAGATAAAGATCCAGGGGATTATATGACTTGCTGTGGCATATTAGGTTTAGCCAGGTCCTGAGCTGGCCACTTACTGATACTTTAGCTCAGTGACTTTCATTCACATAGAATTCTCCCATTGTGTGCTTTCTTTTCTCCTGAGGAATATTTATAAATAATTGAATAAACTTTAGGATGCTTTGCCTTTCTTTTATACTTTGTAGAAGAGAATTTATAAATTATGTAATTTGAATTCTTCTGTCCTTGTTTGTGTTCACATACTAACCCTAGATATTGAAATCAAGCACAGTGTCAGGGTTAATACTGGAGAGCATTAATAGAGAGTGCACATAGTGCCCAGCTGCACACAAACACAAAACTGAAAAGCATCTAAAGGCCTGCCTGACTTCATCCAAATTGGCTTAATGTTCTACTGCTTGAATGAATCAGCTGGGAACCAATAAATCCACTCTTACTGTGGATTTACGCACTTCAAATTGTTATTTGTTCATAGATACCTCATACTAGATCCAATAAGTAGTTTGCAGTGGATTATTTGATCAGCTGAAGTTAGTGATGAACCCTGCTTTGTCATGTGGCAACTAGTAGTATGATACCATCTACCTTGCAAGCTGAGATAGATCACTTACGTAGATTTCAAGACACAGTAATGAAGCTGCTGTGGATCTTGCTAAGCATCCATTAGATGTGTGAATCAAATCTTTTAGGAATTGGAGGAGTCAAAGTTGGAAGCTATTTCATTGGATGACATTAGATATCTTTTGGGCATTGGCAAGCCCCCCATTCATTAGCTCAATATGAAATGCCACTCAAAGTTTGAATTTATTATTATAATTAAAAAGTAAAGTCCCTGGAAACTGTATAAATTTTCTGTCTTGTGATGGGCTCCAACGTAATGATACATAGAAAGAAACATGCAATACCACTTGTTCTGAAAAGGGACGTATTACCTTCCATTTTTACAGATACATATGAACAGATAAGATTGCTGCTGCAGCTGGATACACATAAATCTATGGAACCTGATGGAATTCATCCAAGCAGAGTGAAAGAGCTGGCCAATGTCATCATGGGACCTCTCTTATTTTTTTTTCTAATAGTCTTGGGGGTCTGGAGAGGTCTCTGTTGACTGGAAGCTGGCAAATATGCAATTTTCAAGAAGGGAAAGAAGGAAGACCATGATAATTACAGGTCTGTCAGTTTTACTTATGTGCCTGGTAAAATTATGGGAAGGCTATTCTGGGAACTACTGAAAAACACTTGAGAGACAATACATTGGTCAGAGCCAGCACAGGTTCATGAGGGGAAAGTTCTGCTTAACAAACTTAATGTCCTTTTATGACAAGGTGTCCTGGTTTGGCACCTATCTAGTTGAACAAGGGAAGCCTTGTTGATATTAAGTTGAATATAAGTCTAATGGTGTGCCATGGTAGCCAAAAGAGCCACCTGTGTCCTGGGATACATCAAACACAGCATAGCTAACCAGTCAGGGGAGGCAACTGTCCCACTCTGCTCTTCATTGGTGCAGCCCCACCTCAAACACTTTGTGTAGTTTTGGGGATGCCTCAATATAAAAAGTGACCAAGATGGTGAAAGGTCTTGAGAGTAAGTCTTAACAAGGAATGGCTGAGGTCACTTGGTTTATTCAGCTTGGAGAAGAGAAGGCAAGGGGTAACCTCATCACCCCTACAACTTCCTCAAGGGGGGCAGAGGTGTGGGGCAGGTGCTGATCTCCATCTCCTCTCTCTGGTGATCAGCGAATAGGACACAATGAAATAGAATAAAACTATGTTGGGGGAAGTTCCAATTGGACATTAGGAAAAGGTCCTTCACTGAGACAGTGGTTGGTCACTGAATCCAGGCTTCCTGGATCCAGCTTCCCTGGATCATGGAACCAAGCCTATCAGAGTTCAAGGATTTTCTGGGTGATGTTTTTAGTGATGTAGTTTAGTTTCAGGTAGTTCTGCAAGAAGCAGGGAGTTGAGCTTCATGATTGTTATGGGTGTCTTTTAACTTGAGATACTCTGTGATTCTCTATATCATCTGAAGAACTAGTGAAAGTGTAGAACAGTTGCATCCAACTCCAGGTTTGTGAAGTTGTAAAGGAAGGTGTATTTGAGAGACAGTTGTGGTTGCATATATGCAATGTATTTGAGAAATAAACTAGTACCACTTTATCTTTTCATGTTGCTTGTCTGAAACATGATGCATCAGTGATAAGATGCTTGCAGAAGAACAAGCCAAATTTAAATTAAGTTGCTCCCCAAGTGATTGAAGAAACATATATTTGGAGACCTATAGATTTTTTTTCCTCAAAATAAAGAAGCAGAGATTTTTAATAAATTTCTGTGATTTTTTTTCATTGTAATGCACATCTATAATACGAACTCGTTGTATTAAACCTCACTCTGATAGATATAGTAACTACATTTTTCATATAGTTAGTTTAACCAGAATTCTGTCTGATCAGATAGAGTTGGTTATAAACAGCACCTCTCTGATATTTTTCCACTTTTGTCATGTTTTAATGCTCCAAAACATAAAGTGTTGCTTTTCCAAGAAAAGTTTGAGATTACATAGAATACTTGGACATGTGCTAATGTTTTATTTCAAGACTATGTTCGATGTTTCCTTGAAAGTGGAATGGAAACAACTGTTTGTTATACATGGAGACTGACCAAAGAAAATATGCTTTATTTATTAGTCTTTGTGGCTTCTTAGTACACCATATCACTCATGACCAGAACTGTCAGAGCTGGAGACATAACATGAATTTGAGGTAGTTTTTCAAAAGCTTATAAAGACCTATGTCTGACTGACAACCCTGTCAACAGGGTGGTTGTTAGCCATCAATAGTTTAAGTTATTTAAATGAAGCTTCAGACTGTTCTGTGAGAGGTACACCACTTCTATTCTCTGCAGGAGGACCAAAGAGTCTTGTTTAACTGAACTATGTGCATGGTTGTATAGCAAATTGTGGTGTTTAGCATCACAGGCATAGCAAAAAGCACGTGTGGATGTTAAGAATAAATAATATTGAAACTGTTAATCAGATCTAGTGATGTTCTGTGAAGGGAGGGTGAGGAGGGCGGAATCTTTGTGAAGAGGTTTGGTTTTTTTCTTAGCTTTTTAACTTTCTCAGATCTTCATCTCAAATTGCTTGGCAAAATATTTATTATCATAAATTCTGATTGTTATTACTTAACCTATACTGATGCTAATTCATGAAATGTGAACATAAAATAAATTAAATAAAGGCTTACCAAGGAGAAACAACACTCACTTGGTTTATCAGCTTGGACAATAACAGTCAGAAGTAAAGATAATAAACTTTCTTTGTTTCAGCAAAGAAAGGGATAAAATAAACTCCTTTCAGGTTCTTTTTTTTAAAAAACACCAAATTTTCCAAGGAACTTTACATATCATTTACACTAATTGCAAATGAAGGGAAGTATCTTGATTACTTTATTTCCAGCATCTCATCAAATTGTATAAGAAATCCGTCCTGGAAAATAAGTCTGTCTAGTGCTGCATCAATCAGCTTCTTTTTATGAGCCCTTACAAACGGATAAGATGATCCTATTTTATTGTTTAAAAAAACCCCAGGAGTTAAAATGATATATAATTGAGCAACTGTTTAGAAATGTAGTTGATTATTTTGCAGGCTAACTTGAGTCCTTTGGTAACTCTAATTTGGACTGAAGTTATAAAGCAAGTTGTTTGAGAGTGGTGTTAATAAGAATAAAATTCATCCTGCTCTCCCTCCTTTCAGTATGGACACTATAATGTTTACTATAATATATGTACATTCTCCCTTCAGTATTGCACTTCGCTTTGCCCGGGAATCTTGTGTCTGAGTAGATGCAGTGATTTGAACAGACTAATTTTGAAACAATGTAAGGATACATGTGCCTGTTTTCTTTTTGTACTCTTAACCCAATGGATAATCTGAAATACATAACCTTCAGTAAAGACTGTTGAAAAGTAATGCTGTAGAAATGTTTACTCCTCCCCTACCACTTGTTTGTGTCTGTTTATAGCATGTGAACTTACACTGAAGCCAAGGATTCCAAAAATGATATTTGTCTACTCCAAAATACTTGACTGCCACATATAGTGGAAATTAAATAAGGAATCTGCATATTTATATCCCATACCACAAAGTATATGCATTATGATTTTAACATTAACAGAACTAGTAATGAATATTCATGTTTATCAGTCATGTACTAATTAAAACTACTTAGTGTTAGACATTGACATGAAAGGCCAAACTAGCTCTTTCTAGTTGTTAAAATAGTTCTAACATTGCACGGATTACGTGGGTGTCTCAAGCTTGTGCACTAAAAGAAGTATAACAACAAATTAAAGGAAATGAATGTAAAACATCCCATTTTAAGACATTTTATGACAGTGTTAGAGCCTTATATGGTGATTGAGAATGGTCTTTCATTTATCTAACCTCACAAATTTATTGCGAGGGTAAATGTTTTCAAGATTTTTTTTTCAGAGGGAACACTAACACACAGAGGAGTAAAGATCCAGATTTCCTAAATTACTTGCTTCCCAAACACTGTAGTAGCGCAGGTCATGCCTATAATGTTAAGGGATGATATTTTGCATGAAACTACATGATAGGATAGAAATCTTTTCTGCTGCAGAGCTGTAACCAAAGTTTGGCTCTTATACTTCCTACTGAGTGCAGGGGCTGAATTAGTGAGGGTAGATCCTTAAGGACAATGCTTAAATTTAGGGCCAGTTCCTAATCAGCTGAATCATCTGGAGTCAACGTGCTCAGCTTGCCCACTGCCTTAGCTTCTGCCCCGTGAAGAGGAAATTCTGATCATCGTATGGACACCATTGTGAAGTTACCCCTTCAGTCTTCTTAAGGGCTTTCTCTAGTGTTCAAAGCTTTATGTGCAATTTGGAAAGCTCTTAAGCTGTTCTCCCCCTCAAACCCTCATTTCCAGGCCATTCTTACTCATCAGGACTGGTTTGTACCATTGACCAATTTAAGTACTTAACTTATACTCTTTAATAACATTGTTTCAACTTGTCCCCTCCCCACCACCACCCTCCTTCCGTGATTAAAGTATGTTTATTCTGGCAGAAGTTGTTTTGCCAGGATTTGTAAAATATAGGGTGTCTCAAACTTCCAAACCATTGTTTATAATCTCTCTGCCAGTTTGGAGAGCAGAACCTTACTTTTTTTCCTTTTTTTTTTTTTTTTTTCCTTCTGTAGTAGAAGATAATTAAAAAAATTGCTTTAGGCATTTTCCTAAGATTATGAATTAAAGTCTTATAATCTCCTGAGGTCCTTGAGAAATAGGCCAGTCTCTGATCACTCTTGAGCAGTTGCCAACTTGCCAGAAATGTAGGGGGAAGGATAAGATGTGTCTGCTTTTCTAAATAGCTTTTTTTTTTTTTTCATATAGTAACTTATGTAACCCGCTTTTTAAGTGACAAAAAAATTAAGCTACTAAAAAAATATTATATTTTCTACTGTATTTTATACTATTGCTTTCCTGAATTATTTCAAAATGATAGAGAGTAGTTAAACTGGTGTAAACTACAGTGGAAATTTATATCTTTTTCAGAAGATATCTTTAAAAGCTGATAGGAGGGAAAAGGTAATTATGAAGTTCTGAAACGCCTATATAGAGACCTGATAACTTAAATCATCTACTGTCAGCAAGGAATTCCTACTATATGTTTGACCATGGCAGTGTAGGATGGAGTACTTAATTTTTCAAAATTTATTTAAATGAGCTTTAATTCCTGATTACATATCTGGATTTGTACACTCTTCTGTAACACACTTTCAGGATAATATCTTTAAACTAGCAGAAACTGCATCAAATTCTTTCTTGAAGTTTTAGGGATTAAAGTTTGGCATTAGCATACTAGAAAAAGCCAAATGGTCTCACTAAGGACACTATCCTGTCACAACAACAAGATCACATTTGCAGTTGAGAGCAGCTATTACAGTTTTAAGATGCTACTTTCTAATGAACTTTGTCACTTTTTCACAACTAGAAATGACTGTGTTAATGTCTGAGCTGACACAGTTAATGTCATGAGTATTTCTTTATCTATCACACTGCAAAATCAGCTGTGAAGTAATAAGCTTCAGCCCCATTTAAAGTCAAAAGGGTGATCTTGTGCTGAAACGTGTAAGGATTTCCATCGGTACGTCTGGGCATTGGTAACTTCTAGTTGAAAACGGAATAACCAACTGAGAAATGGTAGTAGAAGTAGCAGAATTAGTCTGGAAGCAGGTTGAGGAGGTAATCAACCCTCCAAGAGCCATTTGCCCTTTGAGCCACAGAAATGGATTTGGCGTGTTGCCTTGCTTCTGGATTACATTATTAACAGGCTAATGCATGGGTTTTTCATTACTGTAGTATTCTTGTCATTTTTATATACACATTTTCCTTTTGCATCCTCGTAATTAAGTGCACAGTCTGGGGGAAAAGGTCTGTCCTTTGTTGTACTGCTTTAATGATAAATCTTGCCTCACTGTCTCTGCGCTCACACATGCAATTATGTTGTTGTATACAACTTTTCTCTTTCTGACAGCTATGAGCAGGGGAATTTCTACTCAATTTTGACCATTTGTGAACATTTAGTCTACCAGATAGCTATGCTTTCCCACTAAAGAACTGTCCCTTTCTGTCTATGGTTGTAAGTATATGTTGATATTTAGTCAAAGACTGTTAAATATTTTCTTCCATCCATTTAAAAAAAAAATAGTTTAGCAGCCAGATGCATTTGACACTGTATTAAGAAACCTGCACCCAAACCTAGCAACTTCAGCCTTCAATAAGCCAAATTAGTTGAAAAATAGAAATGAAACTGGAAAAAAAATCAAAAAAATACTACTAAACATTTGTGAACATTATCTTGTGCCTTTTGGATGGAAGTCCAGGCAAACACGGGTTTTATAGTGATTAAGTATTACTGAAGTATCTAAACAGAAATAGGGAAGAAAGTTTCCAACAACTTTATATGGAGAGCTTTCTAAAATTTAAAAAAAACCAGTGAACTCACTTGAGAGAATTATATATGCTTCAGTGTTGATGAGATCTAATACATAAGAAAAATGTATTTTGGCAGTAGGATTAAATGCTGTAGGCAAAACCCAACAGAATGAGCCAGTGGTTATAATATGAATATTCATCTAAGGGTTCCAGATGAAAGGTGCTACGTTCCTTAATCTGGTACAGAATAATTTCTTTCACTAAAGAGAAGAATAAAAGGATCCACATCCACTTGATCACTGAATGTACATCTGCTCAGATGATTGCTGAGCTTGATTGGTGCTGTTTTTATGAAATTACATATATAAACGTGGGAATTCTATTCTACTACCCATAGTAGAAAATAAATACTAGTGAGTCCTGTCTAAGGAAATATCCAGTGAAGGCAGAGGAATGAAATGGAGAAAGACAGGACAATGTAAGTAAACATCCATTGCTTCCATTGTTGTTGTGTATCTTGCATGATGGAGTCAGGAATTCAGTTTTTGGGGTTATTACTTCCAAACCGTTAAAAGTAAACAAACAGGCAAAACTAGCACCACTAGGCATTAACACACAGAAAATACTTTGTCATGTTTGAGCACAGTCAAATAGCTTTTCTGCCCTGGCTTTCTTCCCCTGGATAGTAAAGCGCATCTTTACAGACAATATGCATAGAAATGCTTTTACTTTCCCAAGGACTTGCTAAAGGCAATTTTTATCTTTTCGACATCTGCTTGATTGGAATGTGACCTCAGCCTTCCAGTACCTCATGGTGTCTCCTGGTGTGTTTTGGTTGCATTAGGCAAAAGCGGTTGTGGGAGGTGTATTTCCCAGTGATGAGGTGTGGAGCAGTTTCTCCAAGGAGAGTGAAAGAGCAGAAGCAGCCAATTTCTCCCGACCTTGTGACCCTTCAAGTATTCACGTACACTGGCTTCAATCCCAGTTCTTTTGCAGCTGGAGTGCAGCAGCACACAATAGGGCTGGAAGGTCTCCTATGAGAATTCCATAAAAATATAAAGGGGCAGGAAAACAAAAAATGAAATTAATGTAAACTGTGTGCTATGGTATTGAATGAATCCTCTGAAATGGGAATGTTGCCAGTACCAATGTTGTTCAGTCAGCTGACAGACTTTGTAAAGAAGGCTGTTATTATTTATGTGTGTATTTGGACCTGAGGAAAACCTGAACTGATGAAAAGGTATGCATTTGTTTGATATAAAATGTGAATACGTCTGTCTTCACATAAATATTATGCCTCCTAGCTGGTAGGAATAGTTAAAGTGTCATAGCAAGTGCAAATATCTTCTGTAGTGTTTATTCAGCAGTTTGATCAAAATGTTGTTATTTTTATTTTTTCTTGTGCCATTTCTTTTCTTCTGTTCTCATAGCTACCAAATATTCCAACTAATGTTTCGAACTCCAGTTCAGTACTGAATATGATAAAAAGATGTTAGTAAATTCAACTCTTTCCCTTGTAGAGACTCAACGTGGGCTAGATCTCCTGGCTCCTTAACAATTTTTACGTGTTATATCTGTCTGGTTCTGCAGACAGCTTTCCTGTCAAGGTAAGCTGGGCTTCAGCATGTAAAAAAGCTGTTTTTACATGGCATAGCACATCAATCCAGTGATTTAGGTAGTTAGAAGCTAGATAACAGTGATTTTTCTCAGAAATAAAATATTTAAGAACTTCTGTTCCAAGAACACATAGAGATCTGTTTCCCTTTTTTTTTTCTATTAGAGTAATTTGTGGGTTGTGGAGTAATTTAGAAAGTTGATCCTACAGCTTATTTATTCGTTTCTGGGCTAGCTATATCCAAATACTTCAGCATTTGAACAAAATCAGAGAAGTTAAGTGGTTCCAGCTTCCCTCTTGGCAGGCAGAATGGAGAAATGTTGTGATGTAAACATCTTCCTTAAATTTGTATGGTCCAAAAAAGTTTACTTTTCCTTTCCTTTGAAAGAAGGGGAAAATTCTCATTTCCATTTCAGCAATTCTTGTAATTAGTCTCCTACCTAACATGTTCCCACCAAATAATATTCAATAAATGTATGACTGCTCAGTATTCCTTAGTCTTGCTACGTTTTTTCTACACACGTGGAAATAGTCTTCACAGTGTTTTGAGCTCCAAATGTCTGTTACTGACATGTATTATGGTACTTAGTTTATGATTTAACTCTATTACTTGAAGAATATTTGTTTTTATCAGCTCAGTGAACCCATCTGTGAGTGAAATTTTGTCCATAGAGTATATGCAGCTATAATACAGACATATTATCAGTAACACTATGAATGGCCAAACCCCTATTAGCAATAATGACTGAAGTCAGTTCTTTATTGTAATGATTAACAATAGAATAAGTAGTATCTATGCCAATACTGATATGGAATAGGACATAAAATGTATCTTATTGAGGAATGTAAATTTGCCATTTGTATGAGAGTTCTATAATAAGGTCTCTATGGAAAATGTCAATGAGCTGACTTTTAATCAAACCATTTCATGGAACTCTGGTGTATGATGATTGTAAAGCTACATTAAACCTGGCTTATTCTTTTCCCTATCTGCTGAGGTGAGTTTAGCTGTGTTTGGTGTATTCATATACTGTAAGAGGGCTTGTTGTCTGTAAATAACACTTGCTTATTTTTTGATCTGGAAAGGTTCCTCGTTTCTAGCTGACCTTTGAATAGACCAGCAGCTTTAAGGTGCCACAGTAATGTCATCTCTCAGAGTGTTCAGGTTACTGCTCAGCTTTTTGTTTGCTCTTGCATACTAAAGCATTTACGTAGACTTTTGGAGGCTATGTTGTGTAGGATTCCTCACCACAAACTATTGAGCTGCATGGAAAGACCTTTCTCGGTTATAATTGTTATCAAAGAAGTAAGGGATTGGGTTGGTGACTGTTGGAAACTGAAACAGGATTACTGGGAAATTGCTTCAACAATGAACTGACAGCTGTCAGATGATGACTCCTTGAAGTAAACTCTATGAGAGCATTTATCTGTTTTCTTGGAGCATCTACCTAATTCTTGCAGCAGAACCTTCAGAGATGAACAGTTAGTATAGTGTATGAATGCTCAGCTGTGAGTGAGCTGGGAGAGTTTTGGGGAGACAGCAGTGACTCTAAATGATATTTTGTTTGAGGAGAATTTGTATTCCAGTGGCATGGAAAACATTCTTCATCTTTGGAACCTATTTCTTTAGGGCACTAGTACTGGCTAAAAATTTTATGAATGTGGGCTATGGATTTGCCTTGTTACAGGAAACTGTTATTCTTTCCTTATGTATAAATAAATCATAAGAGCATTTCTTGAACAATTGTTTCTTATGACAAAACATTGATAAAGATTTGTGGATTGGCAAATACTTTCCGAAAAGAACCTAAATTTACTTGATGTTGGTGACCAAGTTTTGCTTCATTTTGGAGACTACCAAAGGGTGTGCATTTCTATAGATGCTCTATTCCTTTTGTCCCACTTCCACTTGGACATTTCAGAATATTGGGATTTATGCAGGCATGTATCGGGAAAGAAGTGATTATGGACTGAAGCTGTTATTCTTAGGAGTGATGCAAGTCATTGGGGGTCAATAATGGAGAGAACCGACTTGTCTCAAGATAGCTGTAGACTCTGCAAATTGCTACTGAATTTGTACTGAATAGGTTATTGGAAGATAGAATTCCCTTTAAACATGGCTAAAATGGGATATTTGGAAGTGAAGCGTTTGTCTCTTGGGCAGGTGTCAAAGTCTTAACTGTGCAGTGCCAACTTAAGTTTTTGGGAAGTGTTTCCTGGTTTAAATTTTCAGTTAAAATGCTATTGTGAGATTGTTTCTCAACTTGCAGTTTTAACACAGTATAACTTCATTGACTTAAATTCGGGCAAATAAGCTGCAGGACATTGAAATGATGAAAATTCTGTGTTTAGGCTGAGATTTTAAAAGGACTTTATGAAAAGGCCTGCCTCTATTAAGCATTTTTCTAATAAATTGTACACTGCGTGTTTATTTTTAGACTGAACTCTTGTTTATCTGTCTAAGAATTTTAGCTGCTTGTTAAATTGTTTTAATAAATTTTCAGTGTTTGGATTAGCATAATTAGACCACATAATCCTTTGATCTGTTCAAATGTGTTATAGCATTTCTACTCTGATTTTGACACTTGTTTTGAGCATTTTCATCTCTTGCATGCTAGTAATTTGTTCAGATAATGCATTAAGAGTTGAAATTGATGTGCAGTCTGGAAAAATACCTGTTCCATGATCCAGCGTGCAAAGGTGTCAGAACAACAACAAAATGTTTGATGGGAGTCAGGAAATATGCAGCTTTTTGAGGGAAAGATTGGTTAATCCAGCAAACATTGCTAAGCTTTGACTGGCAAATGGTGTTTGTTTCTCATATCACAAAATAGATGCCGAGGTTTCTGAAAGCTGATGAGCACAAAAATGTGAGACGATTGTTCCCACCCCCCCAATCCACTGGGTGATGTCCATTGGGTCCCCTGTTGATGTGTTCAGTAATGAAGACAAATTGAGCAGGTTCTTCTGTTCATTAGCTGTATAATGCTTTATAAACAATAAGACAAATTTTAGAAAGTGGAACTTAAATCAACAGTATCAGACTAGACTTGCAGTTTTAATTGAAAACCATCAAAGATTTTCCTATACAACTTCCTGAATATAAAATTTCCAGTTGAAATTAATTTTTAAGCAAGAATTCCCTGGTGGTGCATATAACCCAAACACTATATTAGAACCAGAAAATGGAACTTGTTCAAAAGCCTAAACAAATATATAAAGGGGTAGTTTGTTTTCACTTCCAGAGTAAATGAGAAAAGTAAGCAAGCAGAATTATTGGTCAAATGGAAGGTCAATTTAAAACATTCTTTTAAGTAATCAAAGATGATGGATGTAATATGAGCAAGGACAGTTTTGTTTTTTTACTGGTATAATTTCGAAACCTGGCATATTTTCTGTAATGTGAAGTCTATAGGTATCCAAAACTTGGAAATTCTATGTACCTGAATGTACTTAATTTTGAGAATTACAAGAAAATTCCATATTTTTGTTTTTTAATTCTTTTTGAATTACCAAAATAATTACAATGAATGGTTAGTGATGCTATATGGATTGATAATGCTTAGAATACTGATCTAGTTCCAGGCCCAAACTTTATGAAGTCTACTTAAGCCTTTCTTTATCTGCTTGTTAACTTCAGGGTTGTCTAACCGACCCAGCTAGATCTGCATAAAGTACAGTTACAATAGTTATTTCTATTTAATTATGTTTTACGTATTATCTTGTGCTTGGGTACCAGTGAATGCTTAAAAGAAGTAGCCACATCAGTCAGTCACTACAATGAGACAAATATACAGTCTCCCTCATATACATGAGAGAGTTAGGATTGTTCAGCCTGGAGAAGAAATGGCTCCAGGGAGACCCTATGACAGCCTTCCAGTACTTAAAGGGGGCCTATGGGAAAGATGGGGAAGAGACACTTTATCAGGCAGTGTAGTAATGAGATCACAGAATATTCATGGTTAGAAGGGATCTTTGAGATCATCAAGTTCAACCACAAAAAACCAAACAAACAAAACTGAAAACAACAACAACAAAAACTCAAAAAAAATACCCAACAACAAAACCCCCCAAACAACCACAAACCAACACACATACACACACCACACCTACCCACAGACAGACAAATCCAACAATATCTGGCAATGGAGCATGCCCTGAAGTGCCATGTCTACATGTTTCTTAAATACCTCTGGGGATGGTGACTCCACCACCTCCCTGGGCAGGCTGTTCCAGTGCCTGACCACTCTCTCAGTAAAGCAATTCTTCAGAATATCTAATCTAAACCTCCCCTGCCACAACTTTAGACCATTTTCTCTGGTCTTGTCATTATTATTCACTTGGGAGAACAAGATGAGGGGTAATGGCTTTAAACCGAAAGAATAGATTTAGATTAGATACCAAGAACAAATTCTTTACAGTGAGGGTGATGAGACACTGGAACAGGTTGCCCAGGGAAGTTGTAGATGCCCCATCTCCAGAAGTGTTCAAGGCCAGGCTGGATGGGACTTTGAGCAATCTGGTCTAGTGAGAGATGTCCTTGCCCATGGCAGGGGTGTTGGAACTGGATGATCTTTAAGGTCTCTTCCAACCCAAACCATTCTATGATTCTGTGATATTATCTAAATAGGCAGAAGTCATTTGCCTGTGTTGGCAATTTTTCCTTGATTTAGTTCAGCTGATGGTTTTACTTGTTTTTCTTTCCTCCTCAGTTGCACTGTCAAGAAAAGAGAAATTCTTCAAACTCTGCAAATGAGTTTGCCATGTGGGCATGAAATTCTAGGCACAAAGCACATAGATCCTTTCTTGGTCTGGACATATGTGAAAGTCGGTCATGAAACTAACTATTTTGCCTTTCAGCTCAGATACACTGGAAGGGGTAGGTTGTTCAGGATAATGTTGTCTAGAGAAACCAGATTCTTGAGGTAGACAGGACTAATACAGGGAAAAGAGCCACAAATTTTACTGCCAATCTAGAGGATAAATAGTGGCAGAAATGGGTATTCCGGGATAAAGAACAGAGTAGTGCCTGATACAAAACTAAATTAATTGGGCTTTGTGTCTGACAATGAATTTCAAGAAGCATAAACCAAAGTGACACTACTGACTCCAGTGTAAGCTAAATCAGAATTACATTCTTGGCGTTGAATCTGAGTATTCAACTGTCAAAGCCATTGGAAGGTGTTACCTCCTCCTACCTTCTCAAGAGGCACAGCAATGGAGAGACAAAGTATGGGGAATTGGGACTCATCTGTCATTAATTTTAAGGTCATATGTTATGACTTTCACTACTGAATTAAGCTATTGTCACTACACATTTTGTGACTTGCCTGATAGTATCTCATGTCCCAGACAGGGCTATCAAATACCTGCTCCTGAAAAGGATGCTGTTTACACGTTTGTTCTATTCAGACACCTCTGTTTCAGCAGCCTGTTAAACAAAGTAGTTTATTGATCCTAAAATCACTTATTAGGAGCCTCAGAAATGTCTGTATTGTATTATATTTTAATCTTTATTTTCCTGATCTAGCTTCAAATTCCCCAGAACTGCAGGTTTGAAATCCTAAACTGCTTTTTTTGGGTGTAGTTTCTCTGCAGCTACAGAATGAATATTCTGTCCTTTGGCTTCCTCTTGTACTTGATATTATCTCAGCCTACAGAAGGAAAAATAAAACAAACTCTGGTGATTAAGTTATGCCAGTTCTATTGAATGTAGGTCTCTAGATCTACAGTTTTGAAATACTGAATAGTGAAGTATTGTTATTGTTCTGATTGAGCTCAGAATATCCCCAAAGGGAGAAGGACAAAAAAAGAAAAGGCCACTGACAAGTATTTGACTTTCCTGGGATGGGGCTACGTGAGACCTGAAAGGTGTTGAGAACTTTTGCTGCCTATTGTTCTAATAAGGTCCATGTCAGTGATGTCAACGTAATTTGCTGAGGAAATGTCACACTTGTCTGCAATTGGCTACCTCTGACTAGCCAAGCACAGCTGGAAACCTGGAAAACAGATGTTGCTTTCAATCTAGCAAGGGTCAAAGCAGCCTTGGAACTTAAATTGTCTATATTTCTCCATCTAGAAAATGATCCTTGAGTAATTTCAGTGGAACAGTAATTGTTTTAACAGCTTTTCTCTCTCTCTTTTTTTTTTTTTTTTTTCAAATGTGCAGCATTATGCCCGTTAGAACAGAGCTTCAAAAAACAGTGGGCATTCATCTAGGCAACATGGGACAATTACTGAAGAAAGGGTCGAAATAAAAGAACGTTGGCTAAGTTCAGTGAGCCACACCTGGTAACTCTGTAATACTTAACAGTATATACTAAACAGAGTTCCCTACTGACTAAACCATAAAAGTTTGAAGCCACCTGGCTGAAATCTGCTTTGTAAGCCTGAGAACAGCAGTCATTTATGGCTTTTTATCCTAAGAGAATTCTCTTCTCTTTATATGTTGTTCTCTGTATACCATCCTCAAAAGATTGAACAGAATTGCTTTGTGACTGGCATGTAAAGAGAAGAACTTGGAAACAATGTACTGTACAGATTCCAGTGTGGACTGCACAGAAGATTTGAAATAGAACCAAGTCTTTGCTTCCTAGCTACAAAAGTGTAGCTGTAAATCTGGACTTGGTTCACGGAAATCAGTTACGTTTCTTTCCCAGCTATGAAAGGGCAACAGCAGACGGAGGCTGTAATCTAGTGGTGGAGTATTGCCAAAAAAGGCCTTGATCAGGAAAAGCAAGTAGAAGCCTTCTGAGAGTCTATTAGCAAAGCTCCTGGTAGGCAAAAATAGGGTATTACCTCTACAACTGAGAATAATAGAGAATGAGAAAACAGCTAAAATGTTTGCCTCTGAAGTTGTTGCCCCTCAAAAGGGAAGCATCCGTTCATGTGTAGAAAAGCAGCAGACCAGAATGTTCCTCTTACAGCCTTTTGTTAGAAATGGAAAACTGGGCTATTTTAGTCATAAATGAAACAGACGTTCCTTTTTTTGTATTTCCTTTTGTTCTTTTGTGTTTTATTTAGTGTGCACTCAAGAAGTAAATGGCACTTTCAGTTTACTTACTGTTTCCAACTCTTTGAGGTTTGTTGTGTGGTTGTTTGGTTTTTTTTTTTAACAGCAGGTTTGTGCAGATATATCTGAATTAGTCTTAATAATTAAACTACTTTTTTACTTACTACTTAGGTAGTACATTGCTACAGTAGTTCAAACATATCCTTTAAAAACTTTTATAGATTTTTTTTGTTTTGCCTTTAGTGAAGGTATCTGTTGTTGATGGAGGTTACTTTTATATCCTCTGCTACAGGTTTCTGTCTTACTTTCTTACTCGTATTTGTAGTTTATTTATGCCATACAGCTTGGCCTGATGTCCCATATCATGTATGTCTTCCATCCATCTCCATGGAGAGGTTGTCTAGTCTAGACTTTGCCTCAACGCACAATAATCTCTAACACTAGATGAAGTCAGTTATAGCTTTGCTTACCTAAATCTGGAAGGATGATGGAGATCCCTGGCTAATCTAGGTACCTCGTTGTAGTATTGCACTAGCATCCTAGAAGATGATATTTTTCCTAAAGATATTCTCTTTGTCTAGTTTCATTGTTCTTTACTTGAGATTGAGTGTATTTATCAAAATCTTACATGACTTCTGCCCTGAAATATTATAATCTGGCCTAAGTTAACTATTTATACAGAGCAAATGAGATTTTGAGTAGTTTTAAAAAAAAACAAAAACCAAATCCGCAATTTTTCCAATATAAAATACAGCATAGCCTCAATTATCTGAATGATAAAGAAACAGTGATAGTGGTGTACTCAAATAATCGAGGGAATTTTCAGTGTAATTAATAAATGACAAGGGACATAACCCTATTTCAGATGACTGACATTATACTCCTGCATGAAAAAAGAATCTTGTTTCTTCATTGCAATGTACTGGCACATGAAACTTCTTACAGATAAAGAGGTTCTCTGTGTAGAAGTTCCTGTCTTCAAAGCAGTTTGTTTTGTGAGGCAAGTAACTGGGCATGAATTAGGAAAGCAAGAGATTTCTATGTTTCATCAAACATACAAAATAAAAATGAAGAATTGAATCTCCTAGAGATTTTTATGCCTTTATAATTTTTTAGAGATTTGAATAATAAAGGATTTTTGAAGAGGTGCCATACTGTCAGAATTGGAAAATGAAACTTCTAAGTCCAAAATTGTATTGTTCTCGTTTTGTGATTTAATGCACTCTGTTGGAGTTAAGCCATTTATGTGGTATCTGTTCAGCTTCCACAATTACTCAGTCTTGTTACCAGAAGGATGCCAATTCATTCATTAAGCCTCATGTGTTTTTGAAATGGATGCTTGTTTTCTAGAAGCTGGCCAGATGACCTGCTCATTTCACATAAATTACAGTGCTAAGTGAAAGTGACTTGCATTTACTATTGACCTGCTTGGGATTCTAGCCAATAACCAAGTAAGAAAAAGCTCTGTATCCCACACCAATTTTTGAAACTGCTCCTCTCTAGAGGTGAAACATTTTTAAACACTCATTCAAGAAATAATTTAATTGATCTTTTGGCTTCTATTATTCCCTCTCCTCAGGAGCCAGTGACTGAAATTGACTCTATTCCCATTTCTGCCACCTTGCTTTTATGTTGTATGCATAGAAACTTGTCAGCTACCAGGTTAAATCAGTGTAAATCTAACTGGGTTTAAATTAGCCCAGCTCTGTCAGAAGTGAAGACAGATCTTGACATATTTTGGTCTGTCTAGTCATATAAAAAAGGAAATAAAATGAAGAGTTGATGACTTCAAAATGCAGTGATTACATTGAAAATGTTGCATATGACCAAACTCCTTATTAGAACTTTTCACAAAACTATTTTTTTTTATTATTTACACTTAAAATAATTTTCCTGTACTGGATTTGAAGTTGACTTTTTAAATTTAATTGTTTGAAGATTTAAAATACTGCTCTTCCCCTGATCCCCCATCTTTGGATTATTGAGAAATAAATCTGATGTAGTACCTGAGATTTGAGTGTAACCTATAAACTTCAGAAAGTGGTTTTTCTTCAGGAGACTGCTTGCATTCCTAGTTTACTTGTTTTGTTCATGCTTTTTTTTAATCTTTTTTTGGTTTTACTTGGAAACAAAAACAAAGGAAATATGTTGCTGTGTTTCAGAGCTTTCTACAACTGCTGTTTAATTTCTCATACCTACTTAAAAGGTTCTTTTTTACTTCTAAAGTTTATGGTAGATAATCTGAATTACAGTGGGCTTTATTTGATGATCAAAATCTGTTTGAATCCCTTGGTAGGTAGTTCTTTCCTTTACATATCAGAAAGTGCTTCGGGGGGGTCTATGCTTAGCAACTTAATTCAGTAAATAATTCTTTCCACCTGAAATTTCAAGCATATTTTTAAAAGGAGGAGATAGCATCTATATTGCAGTTTGGCCTAGACACCAGAGTTAATATCTTTATTTTACTCCGCAGTAATACAGTGGCTCTTAGCCTTCCCTCTTTGTGAGATGTTATAATTGTGTTTCTTTGGAACGTGGCACTCAAAATATTCAGTGCCAATAGTTTAGTTTCAAATCCCAGGGAACTGCAATATGCTATGATGACTTGAGATTTGGATTTGAAACTCTAGCCTTTAACACATAAAATAATTGTTACCTCCTTTGTGCCAGGACTTAGTTTGTTTGGTCTGTGCTTGGTTTTATAGTCCAAAATGACAGATACAAATGTTCCCTTATAAGAAAACTTTCACATGACATAACTGTGCTCCATTTAAAATTTTATTTTTTTTTTTTTATTCTTAAACTTAAAGATTTTGAAGACAGATACTTATTTATGGGTAGGACTGGTCAAGTACTAATTTTGACTAGCAACACTATCTGTTGAGTGTCTTATTGTCTTGGTTTAATTAGTCTAGTTACATTAATGATGTCAAAATAAGCATGGGTAAAAATAGAAGAGCTTACTGCTATGTAGAAAATGTATTTTTTTAATTGAAATTTGTCAAATCTTTTTAGTTCAGGAGACTTCTGTATTTCATTTCTCATATGATCAAAATCCTAATTCTGAAATGAGAAATATCCAGCATTAGAGTGGGAGTAAAGACCATTAAAAATCTGTTGTTCTTATTTTGGTGCCTTTATCAAATAGTACTATCAAGCGAGCTCCATCAGATATCTGGGCCCCTGTTGTACTTACACAGCCCTTAGCTTATAAAAGACTCTCCTTGGCACAGAGAACTAATCCTAGCCATAGAAAGGCACCAAGCAAGCATAATGGACAGAAACAGAGAAATGCATGAGTGAAAATGGAACATAAGGTGTGCTTTTGAAAGTACTTTTACTAAGTCACAGTGTTTTCTTTCCTGTGAGGACAGATAACTATGTTGTATAGTCCCCATTCAGAAGTTTAGAATATAATAATAATATAATAATTTCCAAAATCTTTATAATTTTGGAAAGTAAAAAGCAGAGGGATTTGCCTGAATTTTTTTTTTCCTCTCGCATTAAGGCACCTTCAGTAGTATGCTCCCCTAAATGAGAAATGTTCTTCTAATTTCTAGTCTTAATGGATTTGTCTGGTGTCATGTAATAATCACTGGCCCTGATGTGTGAAGTGACTGGCCTTTGACAAGCAATATTGCCCTGGACATATCTTGGCAATACAAGCCTGGCTTCTTTGTACTGTTCTTTTGGTAAAGCTGGAGTTCTGAAGACCTTGCCTGTGCAGCTCTAAGTATAGGTGCTGCCCCTACTTGAGAAGGGTTAGACAGAATGGTCCTTAAGGGGACACCACAGTTCCAACAGTGATTAAAAATTATGTTATAGAAACAAGCCCTTCTAAATGATCTTGCAAAGCCCTCCGCAGAATGCTTTCATTTGTTCAAGGTTGACTGCTGAAGAAGGAGCAGGAATACTTCCAGCTTCTCAAGAATGTTAAAGTATAGGTTAAGTCTGTTGAATGCTCAGCTGAAGTAACCAGGCAACATGTGGAAGAAAGTAATGTGTATCAATTGGCCTTGTCTGTCAACCTGTTGCCCTTCATACAGCATGAAGCCCCTAGCACTAATAGAGTGGAAAATGAGACTTAGCAATACTTATATTCTGCCTTTTTTTTTTTTTCTTCAGAATTTTAATACAAATTCATGACAGAAGCAACATCTTTACTGTTGTCTTCAACAGTAGTGTCAACAGTGTCTTCAGTGCTGAATGAGAAATGGCTTCATTTGAATTCAGAGGATGTACAGGTTTGTTCTATATTTTTATTATTTTAAGACTCCAAGAAAGAGTTCATCCTGAGGTTACATCTCCTCTGGTATAGCAGTCTTCAGAGATAGGTGTTTTTTCTTCTGCAAGGACTTCCTATTGGAATGGTGCTGTGGATATGTTTGCTTATAGCCCTGGCCCAGGCTCTCCTAACTGGAAGGCTCTGAAATAGCCTTCAGCTTTGCTCAAAGCGTTTTGTGTCTGTTCTGTTTTGTTTTTGTTTTTCAAATGCTTCCATGAGGCCAAAGGTGAACAGTATATCCAAATAGTTATAAATTCTCTTTCATATAAAATATACTTCCACAAAATGTCTTGAATCTCAAGGATGATTCTGTCCTGAATAATGACTCTATCAAGAAGCAGGTTTAAGAGGACTGAAACCAGTGGAAACTCTCTATGCTTTTTGTCCTTTTAGTTATTCTTTTATTTCCGTTAAGGATCAGGTTCTGAATCATTTCCCATAGGTGTGATTCATAACACTGCTGTTCTGTGTGGATCCTTCTATACTGGGACGGGGTCAACTCCATGCTATAACCATTGTATCAGTGGAGACCTGAATAGGAGAAGGCAGTAGTATTGCCCAGGAAGCTTGGCTAAATTTGAGTTTGGTATTTCCTTAATCTGTTGAGGCACTGATTTCCAATTGCAGCGTAAATGAACAGACATTTTGTCTGTTCTGCCAGGTCAGTAAACTCCTCTGATTTCCAGCAGCTTAACTGAGTTAGTCTAACTTGTATGATCAGCAAAACAAATATTTCAAAAGCTGACCACATCAGCTTGTTTGATCATCGATGTGACAAAATATAAAGTGATGGGACTAGTCAAGAATTGCAGGAGAAATAATTTAATCTGTAGACTCTGGTTGAGAGACATTGGGATTTTGAAAGAATGGGAAAGACCCCTGGCAAACCCATTTCTAGCTACTACGTAATAAAACTTTCTTGTAATGATGCTTGCAAGCCTAAAATGCTGACTGCAATTTGTGTCCAGTCCTCAGTTGTGAATATGATTCTTCCACGTTAACCTTACTGATATAGCTGACTTCGGTTCAAAGAGTGGAGAATAGGATTAATCATCTGTTCAATCAAGATGCCAAGTCACTTTGGTGGTTGAGTCCTAAGCAATGCTTAGGTACACAGGGAGATTCAGTCTTTCAATGAAAGAACAGGGAACATCTGAGTCCTTTATATATCAATTTGATTAGTTTACTTATGTAATGCTGCTGTATTAATTTAATGTCCTGCCCTGACAGTTTTTGTTGCAATGCTCCTTGTTTAGTTCATATCACAATACAGTTTGACATGTGGGGGCCTGCTTGCCCTCTTCTCACTTAAGTGTTTGAGCACTGCTTCCAGAGCAAAAAGCTCTGTCCCCTCCTCTGGAAAGGCAAGTTAGCAGTGTAAGTTGCCAACGCTAATTATCAATTCCAATTGCAAACATAGTGTGGGTTTTCTGTGTAGCTGTGCTACATATATGGCTGTTTCTCTTAAAGGGCAAAGTACTGCAAATAGCAAGCAAATGTTTATGGTATGTTTCGTAACTCTAGCAACCACTGACAGCTGAGTTTTAAAACATAGGACGGACGACTTTGCAGATTAATTGCTATGCCCTTTTATCAGACACCATGGAGTTGATAATCTAGATATATCTATGCACAAACTACTTTCATGAATACTCCTAAAAAATGACTTAGTAAAAGCTTGCACTGCAGGCATTTCTTAGGCACTTGCCCTCACTGATGTCTGTATTGAAGTTGCTCAGCTGGTGAATAAAACTAAAAAACAACCCTTCTGTCTCTGCCTGTCAAAATACTATGTTACACATCTTTACCATTAACAAAGATGAAGAACTACTGAATGGTGCAGAGGTGGAATGAATGTGAGAGGGCTTTAACCCTTTTCAATATCCATGAGCATGCAATGTCTCAAGGCTATTTCTCTGCTTGCAGGAAAGGGTGGCAAAGCCAACCATTAGAACAATCGTTTTCAGTTCTCTCAGGTTCCTAACCTGAAGGTGGCCATAGTTGGAGGCCATCATGAGATATATTTGAAAGCGTTGGGATGAAAACTATTACAGTACTCAATTTGAGGTATGCAATTAACTAAAGTTGTTATATCATCAACAGTTGTCTATGAAGTTGTACAGTCATAAGCACCAGGCAGAAACTATGTCTGATCTATCTATCAAGGCAGTTCTGCTATGCCTGATACTGCTCTTGGAGTTTCTTGAATATTTTTTTTTATTATGGGCTGTAAGCTCTTGTTATTTCTGTGTATTTTAAAGTATTTTGTGATATTTGTTTGAAAGATACCAAAAGCCATGCACTACTTTTGATAAATAATGAAGAACAATACATTTTATAGCTGTTTAAGGATTATTTTTTTTTACAAAATATTCCAATCCATTAATAAATTCTGACTTTTATTCTTATCCTTACAAGATCCCACTGTTATTCTCCTCCAGCATCCATTGGAACATCAGAATCCTAGTCATTGCAATGGAAAAATTTTGCTTTCTTGAAGTATAGTAATTTGGGCTATATGAATCTTGGTACCCAGAAAAGGTTGTGGTTACAGGGTGTTTAGTATTTACTTTCTTGTAATCAAGAGACAAAAATCCTAAATAATTTTTGAAAGTACATTTGATGCTAATGTCTTGTGGTATGTAGTTTCATATTATAGCTTTCTAGTGCCATAAATGGGAAGTTTCTAAAGGACCCATAGTTAATGTGATTTCTCATTACAATTTAGTTTGGAAAACTATGTATTTCAGTCAAACAATTAAATAGACAAATAAAACATTCCTATCAGTTTATTGGAAGAATGAGTGAATTTTGAGTCACAATCCTGTAATAAAATGCATCAGATCAGTAATGTTAGTACTGCATCTTTTCTATGTTCTTAACTAGGCAGTATTCTATCACAGAAATTGATTGACTGAGAAGTAAGTAGGCATATCACGGTTTTTTTTCATTGTTTGCATATATCTACACTTAAAGTGTGAAAGGTGTCGCATTAGCACATATTAAGATCACATATGCTGCTAAATAATGATGGATGATGTACATAAAATAGAGCAGCTGATTTGGAAGATTGGCAGGTAAAATTTTTCTTCAATAAAATTTCTGATCAAAGCATTCAGAGGGATGAAGAGACAGAATTCTATGAGCTCCTGACAAAGATATTGACAATGGGCTCTGCTTACCAACAGCTACAGAGAAGGAAGTTTAGTTTCAGTATTTATTATTAATATGTCAAGACCACCTATGGAAATAAAAAACCACTCCCACCCCACTTCACCCACAGTATTTAAACCATGGCTTTTATTCAGGCCTGAGGTGTCCATGACCAAAACTGGTAGTCAAAGCACCACTATCTAGAAGACAGCTCTCCCCTATACCTCGTTTGATGTGAAAATTTTCAGGGGCTCACATTCATATGTTGGTCATGTGCCCAAAGCTGCCTTGAGCTAAATATCTGGCTCCTTCTTATACCCCACTGGCTTTCTAGTGAAAGGTCTGACTTAACAGGAGGTTCTGAGCTTAGTAGAACCACTGTGAGAAATGTTTGTCTCATTCAGCAGTTATAACGTATTCTTTAAATTCAAGAGAAAGCGGTAGACTGCTTTTAGGCACCATCTGGTAGATAAAATTGGTTGCCCAAGAAGCTGAACAGTACAGTTCACTGTTGCCCTCAGGCTGGAGACATTTAAATTCACACTGTTGTCTCTCAGGGGAAAGCCCTGACTTAGAGTTAACAGCTATTTGGGTCCAAGTAGGGCATTCTTTTAAGGCACTTCTGGCATCCAAAACAATCTTGTTTCTATCTTGTTGAATCTAGGTCACTATGCAACAAGCAATGCAATATTTAAAAGGGGAACAACCAGCAGGGACATCGTCAAGTTTAAAGTACTCAAGTGAAAGCAGCAAGTGCTTGCTGGCAAGCCCTGCCAGCAAGACTGGTTTCTGCATTTCACATCAGATGGGTCTCAGAGAAAAATGGGAAATAATCCTGAAATCATGGTCTGGAATCTAGAGGCAGCTCTGTGCTCAGCACTTCATACTGGATAGTTCTAACCAGCATGAGCACGGGGAATTTTAGATGCTTTACCAAGCATGTAGAAAGCCTAGAAGGCTTTTATGGTTTGTTATTTCATTTTGGGGCCAACTCCCTTAAATACAGACCTTGCATTGCCTAAATTGTAGGCAGTGAAGTCCTTTATTGGCCCTGGTCCCATGCCTCTGTGAGATGGTCATGTTTTTTTCTTTTCTCAGCAGAAACCAGGTGTGCTCACATCTGTGTATTAAATTTAGAGTCAAAGAGGTTATGGGAGAATATATTCCCCATATATCCTTTTTCCTTTACAGAAACCTCCCTCTCACTAATCCAATCCTCCTGAAAAATAGTGGATAAGGAAATGTATTGACACAATACTATTTATACAGTTATTTACAACTAACTTCATTAGAAATGTGTAGATATCGGAATAAGCATTAAAACAGAGATTACTAAAATTATTTGATATGAGATTCTATCCAGACTAAGAAGTATGTCCTGCAGATCTGATGGATGCTGGACTAGAGTCTGTAGGCAATATGGCCCTTACTTGATTCCAGCATTTTTTAGACTTGTTTTTTGGAATAATTGAGGGGTTACAAAGAAATGTAATACTGATTCTTTGTGAGAGCTGATAGAAGATGCAGATTATTGATTAGGAAAAAGTGCTCATTGTTTCTTGCCTGTAGATGAAACCTACCTTTACATTAACCCATCTATTTTGATGAACTGATTAAAAGCCATTAATATGTGTGAGACCTGACTGGTGTAGATCACTGCAGCTTCCTTTTTCGTCCAGTTGAGGGTCTGGTCTATGTGCTTTTTTATTGTTCAGCCATAACATTTTGACTAGCTCACTGTTCGTTTCTGTAGCAGCACAACAACAGCCACATCAGGTCAGACTAAACCTCCCAGCCCTCTGCCCTGCCGTTCCCAGTGGTTGATGGGGACTTCCTGGGGAAAGAAGAAGCAACTGGGCAGAGATTAGCATTTGCCAGCAGTCTTCTGGCAAGCCACCAATCGTTTGCAGTTCAAGGATTTTCTGATCACAGACTGGCTGAGATGGTGGTGGTTGTAGTGGGTGGTGTGGTATATTTTGTTTGGGTTTTGGTTTTGGGTTTTTTTTCTCTCATATGGTAAAACTCTTTGAAAGCATTAAGTGATCACCAGCTGCTAGCATACTCAGAAAGCTTCAACTTCCTGCCTAGTCCTCGGCTAGCATTAGACCTCTCTAAAGGCCTAGTCAAGAGGGCCTATGTATGGTGCTGAGTAGGGGCCTGTGCAGAGCTAGTTGATATCTAGGACAGCTTTCATAAAAATGGAGGTAGAATTTAAACTGTCTGACTTAGCTGTACTTGTTTAAGACTTGCTTGATAGGATGAGTAATACCCCTGATTCAGAGAACAATTGAAACATGGAAGTAAATCAAGTGCTATTATCTCAGTGGCAGCCCATGTGACTTCTGCTTGCTTCTTGAAAGATCCTGTGGAGAAGCATTGCTGAAATGCCAGAGGTTAAAGTACAGTTTTCCTAGGGAGATGAAAGAGAAAGTAGGAGACTGGTGAGAGTTTAGCAACATGAACCCTTGTTCTCACTTCAAGGTTACAAACCTCGTGATACTGAAACCTTTTGACTGGCCGAGAGATCCATATAGCTTTTCCCCCCCTTTCCTTTTCTCAAATGCAATGGCTATAGTTCAGGAGCTGTGGATAGGAAGGAGAGATTCATTCTGCTTTTTATTTCTTTTTGAGAGTGTATGAACTAGGATTCTGTAATCAGTACAAAACTTTCACTGAACACTATGAAGCTGGAATCATAATTCATACCTTTAGCAAAAGAAACTACAGTTGCTAAAATTCTGAGTGGCTCATGCTTTATCCTTCTTATTCTTTAGCCCCTATGAACATGCCCACTTGATTATGCTTTCATTACCAGGAATTTGAATGGTTCCTAATAAAGAGTCGCATAATGTTATCATGCATATAAAACATTCCTGTAATGGTGTTAATCCTTTTGCCTCTCCTGCCTTTTCAACATGTAGTCAGGATTGGCATCTGCTGTGAATACTTCACTTAACCTAATTCATGTGAGTAGTTTCAATGTAGTCAGGAGACATACTGTGATCTGTTAGACTAGGGATTTAAAGATCAAAACTTGACCCTTCTGAGCTCCAAACCCACTGACTAACCTGTAGAGAGCAGTTCTTCCCCTTGTGTTCATTGACGATTACATAAATGGTTGCTTGGCCTAAAATCCTTTCTGAATGAAAAGAAGTTTTAGTTTTAGGCACTGTAATTACTTATCTACAAACATACTTCCTGGGACAGAGAGCTTGAGAAATGTTAACATTCATCAGGAAGAAACTCCCTTCCCATCACAGAGGTGGAATATGCCTGGAGACTGCTTCCCCTGCCCTTTGTTCGGCTCCAGTGTGTTCTGACACAACATACAAGGATTTCTGTGTTGATGAGTGTAGGTGACCCTTGTATATCAGATAACAGAACAATAAGTGAGAAAATGTGAAAACTGAGAGAAAGATAATTCAGAATTCCCTGCATTTTCTGAAGAAGCTCCTAATTCATAATCTGATGCTGAATTTTGACTTAACTGTCAGAGATGGAATAACATCACTTAAATAAGGTGATATGTGAAAGAAGACTTATAATGGTCAGATGTTTTCTTTGTTGTTTTTTGAGAAAGAGGAATAGGATTGGTTAGCATTTAGACAACCGCAAGTGTTAAGTGTATTGCGGTATTGCAAGCATATGTGGAACTCCTAAGTTTTGAGGTAGAGGTACTCCTTACTACCAGAGGGTACAGGGAATTTTGTCAGCTTAAGCATCATGACAGATGTCTGAAAACATGACATTTCAATTAAACACAAACTCAATCAAATTAATTTTTTTTTCTTCTAAGTAATTTATTATGAAGATGAATATAGCCTAACACAATGTTCTAACTTTTAGGCATCCCCAGTTCCCACCTATCCCTCTGATTTTTCTTCATATCTTCTTTTGAGTCCCTCCCCACATGTACTCTAATAACCAATCTTGTATAAGCTGCACTCTTGCAGCTACTGCAACACCTAGGGAATCGCTGACAAATATAGACTTGCTCATATAGAACTACTTAATCACATAAGAAGGAATTTCAGTGTTGGGTTTTAAGCACCTCAGGAAATAGACTGCAATCTAATTTTTCACACACCTATGTAATTCCATTAAAATTAATAAATTTTTTACTTTCTTGTCTTAGTGGAGGATGAGAAACTACTCTGTTAATCTGTTCAGAAAATTCACTGAAGTCTCACAAAAAACTCCAATATTATATATTGTTTTGATTAGATAAATTTTATCTAGGTACACCTTTATTAGCATGATTTTTAGAATGAACCAGTCGCCTTTTATTTGACTACATCCTTGTTGCTGCTGTGTAAGTGGAGCTCACTACAGTGCAGATTTGTTCAAACATACCCTACAAATTTCAGGTTGGGTTCCCTGTTTCACCCCACTTCCCCCAACAGCACAGAGAGTAAAACTGCAAACTGAAACTCTGCCTGAGGACAGTGGGAATCACAGTGAAAGAATGTGCTGAGCGTACATAGATTCTGCAGCGGGAAAAGAATTAATAAAAACAAAACAAAAAACCTAACCAGTTACTATGTGATTTTTTTAGACACAAAGATCCCTTGAGGGACAGTGGGAAACAGAAGGGTTAAGCAGGGAAATAAAATAGATGCTGCAGTCTTTATTTTCTGCATGACTCCAGAGGCCCTGCAGCCAGCTGTTGCAGTTTCAAGCAGACCTGTAATTTGCCTCTTGGGTCTGGCAAAGAATTAAGGAGCAGTAACCAGTCTCCTATGGGTTATCCAGTCTTAATAACTAGCATAAGCATAATTTGAAGGCCAGATCCTCAAAGCTATATAAGTGCTATGTGAAATGGATGCTCAAGTACTGTTTTTGTTGTGGTCCATACTGTGTGCTGTTTAAAAAAAAAAAAAAAAAAAAAAGGCAGTACATGCAATATTGAAGAGAGGTTCACTATTCTAACACTGGTGGAGGGTAATCATAGAGCCTGATGCAAAGATGTTTTCTGAATAAAGCTTAAACATACTGACAGCATCTTCTGCAGGGACCTACTTGAGCCCTTGGTGTCTGTTTACTGTCAATGTCTGAGCTGGTGCTCTTGTGAGAAAAGAACACTAATGTGTGTCCTGATGTGCTGGAGCTTGGTACTTGTTTCTTCCCCCAGGTTACTTGATTTCTGTCACTTGGGAAAAGAGCTTTAACGTGGCTGCTTTGAAAGTATAGCAGCCATTCAGAGCAAAATGATGAGCAGAAAAGAGACAATATCAACAATCTTATTATTTCTCAGGTCTGTGTTGAAACAGGGATGTTTAAACTCTCCAGTGGTGTACAACAGCACTAATTGAGTAGTGGGGTTGACAGCATACAACCCAGAGCGACCTGGACAAACTCAAGAATTGAGTCTTTGTGAACCTTGTGAGGTTCAACGAGGCCAAGTTCAGAGGCCTGCATCTGGGTCAGAGCAAACCCTGGTATCAATACAGGCTTGGGCGATGAAGGGATTGAGAGCAGCACTTGTGAGCAGGACTTGGGAATACTGGTGGATGAGAAACTGGATGTGAGCTGACGAGGTACACTGGCAGCCCAAAAAGCCAAGTGTACCCTGGGGCTCTACCAAAAACAGTGTGGTCAGCAGGACAAGGGAGGTGATTCTCCCCCTCTGCTTCTCTTGCTGAGACCCCCCCCCACCTGGAGTTATGTGTCCAGCTCTGGGGGCCCCAGCATAAGGACAGGGACCTGTTGGAGCAGGTTACAAAGGGATACAAAAATGGTCTGAGGGAATACCTCTCCTGTGAGGACAGGCTGAGAAAGTTGGGGTGGTTCAGCCTGGAAACCTTATTGCAGACTTTCAGTACATCAAGGGGGCTTATAAGAAAAATGATTACTTTTTAATAAGGCCTTTTGTGATAGGACAAGGGGTAATATTTTTAAACTAAAAAAGGGTAGATTTAGATAGATAAAAGGAAGACATTTTTTGCGATGAGGGTGGTGAAATACTAGCACAGGTTGTCCAGAGAGGTGGCAGATGTCCCACCTTTGGGGGACATTCAAGGTCAGGTTGGATGAGGCTCTGAGCAATGTGATCTAGTTGGAGATGTCCCTGCTTATTGTAGGGGATTGGACTAAATGACCTTCCAACACTAACTATTCTATTATTTTAAGTTGAGGGGCTTTGGAAGGTAGCCATTGTTTTGTTATAACCAGAAATGATAAATTACACTAACACGTATGACCTTAATTGCTTTGGGTTTAACTTTCAATAATACAACTAATATACATGAAAGATTATACATCCAGATATAACCATAAAATCAATAAATAACAGTTTTCTTCTGCAATAATTATTTCTTGCAAAGTGCAGTTTGTTATTTTAGGCTTTGGGTTTGTTTTTTAAAAATATGTATTATATATACATATAAATGCTGCCTTAAGCACTGAGTGGAAGAGTTTGAGGCTTGTAATGTACCTGTGACAGGATCAGTGTTGACTCTGTCATTTTGTTGCTGATAAGGTGACTTTTTCAGTTGACTCTGACAGCTCTTTGTATAAAGCACCCCCTCCTCACCTCAACCAGGAACACATTCTCATATAGCTTTGATATTTTTTTTCTGCTTGTGAGGCATATTTTCCCATAGTGTATCAGGAGCAGGCATGCTGAAAATTGTCTTATCCAACTGGACACAACCATATAAATAGTTGACATCATCCATGGATATTATTACTTCAAAATCCTTGAAAAATATGACTTCCCAGGAGTTTGAAAAGTGAAGGTTTGCTGTTCTCCTAATGTGCTCTGTATTTAGACTACAAGAAATCCATATGCTTTCAAGAACTTTGTCTGTATTCCAACAGTAGCTTAAAGAAAAAATTAGGGTGGGAGTTTTTGTGTGTATGTTCTGAGATTTGGGGGGGGAAGGTTGGTTGTTTCTGGTTGGGGTTTTTTTGCTGTGCTTGGATTTTTTTCAGTTTTGTGGGAATTCTGTAGGTTTTTTTTCTATGGTATTTTTTTTAAGGAGAATTTTTTTTAGCAGAAAAGAAGGCAGGAGCATCCACAATTTTGTAGCTTTTCATATTTGATCAAATCTCAGAAATACTATATTTTTATTATCATTCTTCAAATTAGTTTCACTCCATATGTTTTAATAGAGAGCATATTTCAAGGAGAATATCATCCCTGGAAACTAAATATCAAAATGAATATCATTCTTGTCTGAATAATTTAACCCTGTAAATACTCATACCTTATGAACTTTGTATGAACAGTCTTCCAAGCTTGGGGGTGGGAAGAAAAGAGGCAGGAACAATGTTTGCAATTGACATCTGTATTTCCTCAGTATTTTTCCATTTTTCGCTTAAAAAGTAGGTCTCATGTAAAACTGAACAGCGCTGTGCCATTTTCAAGGTTTGCCTTAGCAAGAAATCCTTCATGTACCTATGCCATTGGGAAAGGACTCCTGAACATATTACAGCAACAGAGTTTTAACATGGGGTTTGGGGGAAATGTGTCAGTTTAATTATCTCCAAAATTGGCGTGCTGAGAACATAAGTATTTTATGACCTATGATTGCTAACATTTTAAATTCAGGTTCTTACAGTCTAACTTATTGCTTGTATAGATTATTATTTTACTCTTTGCTACTTGCTAGTTGTTCATTAAGTAATAGGACCGACATGGTGTTCTGTACATCACTGCTTAGTGCAATTATTCAGTTTATTAATCTCCTCCCATATTCAGAAAAAAACATTTAACCTCTTTAGACCAATGGAAAAAGTAGTCTGATTCAAATAACATACACATATTTTGTTTTAGCTTCAAATGCATCTATTATTTAAAGATCATTTTCCTTTCTTCTGCAATGAACATTTAGCCTGCTGTAAAATCAAAGCTAATCTTTACTCTGTTTTCCCCTCTTTTCGCATAACAGCCAAATGTTTCCTGCAGCTACTGTGTTATACCAGAGCATCTGCCTCTGTATGAACAAACTGCCAGATAGCCTTAGCAAGCAGTCAATTTATGCAGTTGACAGGTTTATTACTTTATCAGTTGTTTTCTCAAGGACAATTTTATTATATGCAAATTATTGACATAAATTGGGTCAGAATGGATCTATTAAGGGATCTAGATTAATCTTTCAGCATTTGGTATGTGCGTTTTTGTTATGTAATGTATTTACTTCTAGAATATTCATTTGTCTAAGAGCTGTGCTGTAACTATGAGAGTTGTCAGGGTTGAGATAATACTGATTTGTTTGTTTTTTAACATGCTCAACCTTCTACCTGGTCCGAGTTCAGAGTGCATGAGGCAGCTAGAGAGTTTTTACTTGAGATAAGGGAGTTAAAATCTCATACTTGTGATTTTACGGGACTTGACATTTTAAAGTTCAAGATGGAAAATATTCAGATCCTTATGCATGGAAGCAAAAAGCTTCTGTCACCTGGTCCATATAACTGATCCAGAACTTGGTCTGCTTAATTCACTGGGCAACTGTTTTGTATATAGTAGTAAAGAAATCATAACAAAATTCTGATTTCTCAAAAAAAAAAAAAAAAGTTGTTGGTGGTAGAAACCACAGGGAGGGTTTGGGTTGGATTTTGGTTTTGGTGGGGGTGGTTTTGGTTTGTGTTGTTGTTTTTGGTTTTGGTTTGTTTTTTTTTTTAAATATCATATGCTAGCTTCATTCTTGCCCTTTTTGGGTGCACTTTTGTGTATACATTCATGGTATTGAAACATGCTTTTACAGAAACCCATAAGAGATGCCTTCATGTTGGCTTTCTCAGTGCTGATACCAGGATGTGTACACTTCTGTGCAGCAGAGGAAAGTGAATGTCTTTGTGTTCTGTGCGTCTTCCTAGAATGAGACAGAAGGGTGTCTTCTGTTGAGGGTAGCCTTAAAACCTTCTCTGATCTGGGTGTCCTCCAACTGTGCAGGGAAAGCTCTTAATATACTAGTAGAGAATATAGCGTATTTTCTCCCTTTTTCTTTCTTTTTGCTTTTTGCACTAATTATAAAGCAAAATTTTCTTTTTTTTTTATGTATTGGAAATAATGGCAAATGTGAAAATTTTGAGATCCCTTTTTCTTGGATTTAGTTAGGACTACATGAAGTTTATGGCTTGAGAAACCTGTGCTCAAATCTTTGTTCTGCCACAGAGCCAAGCATGTAATTTGCTACACCTGTGCTTCAGTCCCCATCAGTAAATTGGGAGTAAAAGTAAGGTTTTGGAGGAATGAACACACTGAAAGCTATTGGATGATCAGGTTTCATGTTAATTGAGGCATAAAATTGCTAGATGTAAGTTTGTGAGACCTAGAAAACATAATAAGGAATCCAATTTATCTAAACTTGGAGTTATAGAGACATAATGAGTTATAGAGCCCTAAATGACTTTTGTTCCTTTCTGTGTGAAAAACTTCAACTTCCTCTCTTTTTCTACTCGCTTTTAGTTGGTAGAGCATTCAGTCACGTTAGAATGTGCTGATAAGACATTGCCTTCTTCTCATGTGAAATAACCAAGGTTTGCTGGCTTTCCTGTATAATAGAAGATGCTCAATAGTTTCCTCAGCCTGATGATGAGGCAGCAGGTTGAAAAAATATTGATTTCCTTGGAGCAAGATAAGTACTTAGGATACATAATTTGATGAGTAGCAAAGGGGAGAAATTTAAGAATTCTCTGAAGTTTTGTGTTTAGAGAAAGTGCGGAAGGAAAAGGGAAAATAACTTCTAAAAATATTAAGGTCAAACTAGCTTTACTGTGTGTTTCTTTCATTTTTAAGTTGTACCAAGACTTGTATTTTCAAATGTATAAATAGTACCATTTTTAAACTATAATAAATACTATTTAATACTTTTTTCTAAATTATAATAAATGCTCCTCTTTATAGAATTTCTTGAGCTTATTTAGGACAGCCTATTTCAAGTTTCATCTCAAAGGTTTGTGTAAAAGAATACTAGTCTATTTCAAGGTGTAATTCCAGCCCAGATGTCTTGGCACTGTATCTTGTGCTCCAGCCATTTAATAATTTTGGAGTTGTCAAGTGATGTTTTAAGGAGTCTTTTAAGTTTGCAATAAGTTTATTATTTTTTCCCGTTAGATTATTTTGTACATCACAGATCCAGAATATATGGTTCTCCTGATTCCTTATGGACTCAAAGCAGTATACTCAAACCACACATATTGGGAGAAAATAATTATTAGGGATCTTTCTTACCCTATCTTTTTTTTTTACCTAATTATTATGTTTATAATATTACGTTCTTTTTAAAAGAACAGGGTAGTGGATTTTTCTGTGAGATGAACCTGGGAAGGCTCATCTAGGCTGCAGATCTCCATAGGATTTACTGGATTTGAACTACTGTGCTTTTGAAGCTTGTGTTTCTACCTTAAAAGAAAAAAAAAAAAAAAAAAAAAAAGCTGGTTTAATGCATTTGGTATTCTGCTTTTAAACTGACCTATAAATCAAATATATAAGATAGAAGATAAGTATGTACTACACTGAATATGTCGCAACCTTTTTCAAAACTGAAAGTTTGAAAGATCTGGTGAATTCCTGCTATAGTGCTACCCACTAGAGGCCTGCCATTTCTATGTTTGTTAACATAATTCCTGAACTAGTGGGTTACACTGACACTTTGCTAAACAATTATTGGTACTGTCATCAGTTCATGCTCTATTTACTAGAAATAAAAGCATTTAATGGAAATTGATTAAATACAAGATATCTTTCAATGACATATATCTTGTAGATTTGGTATGCTATTCAAGAATGGAACTGGATAGATTAGAGAAACACACAAGATATTTCATGGAGCACATCATGAGCCATAGCATTGATAATCTCATATTCCTCTTAAAAAAATAACCTTTGTGGAGGGACATGCTATTGATATAAATGTTCTGTTTCAAGTGTAACCTTAAAAAAGGGGGGATCATATTGGCCACGTAATATTAGGGACCTGGATTCATTCCTGGCTAAGAGAGGAGCTTTCCTTTACTGCTTTTGTTTGAGACTAGACCTACAATAACTCAGAGGATTTTTCCTTGCTTGTGCTGAGAGTGACTGGTGACTACATCTTGGGGAAACACAGCTAGGGCACTTTCATGCACTACTTTTTTCCCCTCTTTGACTACTGAAGAGAGTCTTCATGATGTTTTCTTCATGAGTTTTCCTCTTGTATCCAGGCACTTAAATAATCTATATATGCATCCAACACAGGCTTCCTGTAAACATAGAAGATGAACTTTAATTTTAGCATATGATTTGTGCATTGATGTTGGTGAAGGATTGTTTGAAAGTGTAGAAAGATTTGAGGTTCTAACTTCTATCAGTAAACTTCATTCTATTCCAACCACATATAAATTTTTATGTTTGGAAAGCATGCTTTTAGAGTGTCAGTGAGCCCCTTCTAAAGTGTAAATATGCACCTGTTTTTCTAAAATAGATTTTGTTTAGCAATAGGTGATGTGTTGAAAGACCTGTATCCTCTGCTAGTGTAAATCAGAAAAGTCAAGAGACTCATCTTAATATTAGAGCTATCTTTCTCAATCAATATATGATAAACCTCAGTCAGAACCTTCACTGAAACATTTTTTCATACCAAATCTAGCTGTGCATGTTGTTTTGCCAGTAAACATACAATGAAGATTATGCTTTATAAAGCTTTTAAACATTTTCATGTTTGAAACTGGTTTTATATATTACCGATGGACTTAAAATATATATTGTGTATAAGTAACATGTGCGGTGTTATATTTTAAAAGTTTATACATAAATGGGTATGGTTATTTATACTTTCCTAACACTTACAGGGTGTATGCAAAATCCTCTGGTTTTGAAGGAGAATGCTCATTTTGCCTCCTCTTTCCCAAAATTTCATGATTCCCAACTCAATGTAGTCATTCAGTGATATGAAAACTTTTAGTGCCTGATTTCCTTCTTCTCATATTAATACTGTGTGTCAATTAACAGATTTCTTTAAAAATTCTTTAAAATAAACCTTACAATTCTGTGAGTGATAACTTCCTGCTGGTGGTTTATGACAGAATAGCACTACATTTTCAGAAAATTCTTTCTGATGATGTACTATAACTCCTAATGACAACAGGAAGCCATCAATCAGATATCAGTTGTCTGTATTTCACTAAAATAAAAATAAGTTTTTAAAATTCCTATTTTTAATACAGAAAAAGAAGTAAGGCCAAACAGGGGGAAGACAGATGGCAAGATGGTGGAGCCACCCAGTCTAAAGTCTCTTAAAAATGTTATTTTTCAAACCATGAAAGAGGAGATTGCAAACCATTTTATTCCCAGTCAAGAATTCTTGATGTTCCAGCATTTTCTGTACAAAAAAAAAAAAGTAAACAAAACAAAAATCAAACCCAGCTGTGCAATAATCTCTCTTCTGCCTTCTTTCCTCACCTTCCTTCTTGGTTGATAAGACGGTAGTAGTTAATGCCTCTGAAGAGTAGTAATATAGTATTGACCTTAATGTGGAGATGGTATAAAGCGTTAATTCTATTCTATTATTATAGATGTGTGTGTGTGTGTGTGTGTTTCTGTGTGTACGTGAAGAGCATTTACAAGTAACTGTTTTCACTTTTGATCTAGTTTTCTGGTAACCCTCAAGTCACATACCGTCCTTTTTAATTTTTTTTTTATTCAGTACATTTTATATAAAAGGCATTGAAACACTATAGAACATTCTGTGTTGAAATTGGAGGGAGAGATAGAAAGATGGGCTTCCTTCCTTAAACATTTCTAGATAGGCAATTATTACAAGAAAAGCAGAACGAGACAAGAATGATGTTAGGTGTAGCAGGAGACTCAAAGTGAGGAAATGTAAATTTGACAGTGTGGAAGGAAAAAAAAATCAATTAACCCATTCATGTTAAGCAGTGGTGAAAGGATTCAAAGGGATTCAGATTCTAAGTTGCTTGTCTTATTCTTGCTATTGAGTACTTCTAGGGGGTGTCCGTGGCACAAAATAAATGTAGGAAAGTAGGAAATAAAGGAAATTTAAAAAAAGAAATTTAAAAAAGAGAGACACATAGCTAATAAAATAAGAGTTGCTATCTGATAAAGTAAACATAGACCATTATTTCATCAGACACTCTTTCATTCCAGGACTCTTCTGAAGTGATTTCCTTCCAAACTTCAAGCTTTTTCTTTAGAAGCTTCTTCAAATAATTAATAGATTAGGAGATGTTTTCATAAATGTTTGGTCAATTTAAATAGGTTGCTATGTAGTTGGAGTTGGAGTCAATAGCCTGATTACATCATAGGACAGAGCTATGTAATATATTCTAGCTCTGCATTTACACACATAATTCATGCTATTTACTTTTCTCTTATGCTTCCTTGAATTCTTAAAACATCTTTTAAAGCAGAATTTTAATAGAAAGTGGAACTGGCTGAGGAAAACAAATCCTGAATTTATGATGACTATAAAGGAATTAGGGAAGAAAGTATGATCTAGACTCTTAATTAATAGCATTTTATCTTCAGTTCCACTACTGAACCACTGGCAATATACTAAAAATTATTAGCTCCAAGATATTACACCAAGGAATATAGGTAGTTTGTGGGGTGTAATAGTGATTCTGTATTCCTATTTAAGGCCTTACGAGTCAAACTGAGAATCATAAAAGTCAAGCTTGAATGAGCAGGGCAGAAAAGCACAGGTAATGAAGTGCTGGATTAATGCAATGATAAAACAAAATGTCACTTAGCCATTAACTTCTGATAATTTGCAATTTCTGTAATGATTTATGAGGTCTTGTGATTTATACAGATCTGATCAATACATCTGTATTGTTTTGATGTCTTGGAATATTTCTAAGTATATTTCACTTTGGGTCACATGTTTGGGTCAGTGTTTCCTGTTATGTTCAAAACAAGGTTTCAGTTCTGCACAGAGTTGTTACATAAGCCTAAGGTAGGACATATATCATAGAATGGCTAGAGTTGAAAGGGACCTTAAAGATCATTGAGTTCCTGCCATGGCAGAGACACCTCCCACTAGACCAGGTTGCTTAAAGCCCCATCCAGCCTGGTCTTGAACACTTCCAGGGACGGGACATCCACAACTTCTCTGGACAACCTGTTCCAGTGTCTCACCACACTCACAGTAAAGAATTTCTTTCTAATATTTAACCTAAATCTCCCCTCTTTATAATCATTACCCCTTGTCCTCACTACATTCCCAAATAGAGTCCCTCCCCATCTTTCCTGTAGGCCCCCATTAGGTACTGAAAGGCCATTATAAGTTCTACCTGGAGCCTTCTCCAGGCTGAACAACCCCAACTCTCTCAGCCTGTCTTCACAGGAGAGGTGCTCCAGCCCTTTGATCATTTTTGTGGCCTTCTGCTGGACCTGTTCCAACAGGTCCATGTCCTTCCTGTGTTGAGGACTCCAAAGCTGGACACAGAACTGCAGGTGGGGTCATGCAAGAGCAGAGTAGAGGGGTAGAATCACCTCCCACGACCCACTGGGCACACTTCTTTTGATGCAGCCCAGGATGACTGCATCCTGGCATCTCCAGTATGCAGACTCTTTTTTTAGACCTAAACTCTGCAGTTTATATACTGTGTTAGCAATGCTTTCATGCACTAAATTAAGACATGTTTTGGGGGTTTGTCCTTCATATTCATTACAAGTTAATAGATTTATTTTATGAAGTGCCTCAAATAACACTTTGTATTTTATATAGTATAAACCACCATTTTATATTAAAAATAAGAGGAAATAAGGGCAAGACATTAGAACTCATTTCACTCATACATAGAGTGAAAAACGAGCTGTTTTTCTTAGTAGCCTATCATGTATAGGTAGTAATTCTTTGTTAGTGAATTATGCATACTTGCTGAGAGAAAGTGTTCATGGGTTTTGTGCCTTTGTTTAGAATGATTCCTTTAAAAGATCTCGACTTTCTGATAATAAAAGGACTTGAACAAAGCAGTAGGTCTTATTACACTTGAACTGCAAGAGTGCTTGGAAGACTAATTCACATGTGACATTTTCAGAATAATTTCTGATAAACTTCAGTAGTCTGATCTCAGAACAGCTGTGGATAAAACTATTTTCTTGGGCTCTATGTCAGAAAATAAATTCCTTTCAAAAAACAAATGCATAAGATTTTCATACCAATTGCAGAACCAAATTATGAGGTTTTTTCTTCTAAAGGTTAAGTTGACACACAAAGATGAAAGGGTCCTTCTGAGGAGGCACAAAGGGCTATAATACCAAAGACTTACTATGTTATAAAATCTCAGAATTTTAAAGTCTACAGGAATGTTTCCTGTACTGGGGAAAAAAAAAAAAAATCCTAGGCTAATACTCATTCATGATCTATCTGTTTAAAAGATGTTCTGCCTTACACTTCAGTCACTAAAGCGTTGTCACCTCATAATGTGTATGTACCTTCAACAGCAATTCATTATAACTTGTCAGGGACGTTATGTTATTTATCTGTAAAATCCTGATCGAATGGAAAATATGCCCGAGTCTTCTGGATTTGAAAATAGAATAAAATCCTCTAACTCAAGTAGAAGTAAATACGAGGTTTAGGAAAGCCCTGGAGGTTTTTCTAAGTTAACAAAGTATTGAATGTATGGAACATATCCATGTATGATTTAATTGAAAACCAACTCAAACTATATCCTTCTCTTTCTCCCTGATCTCAAATGGTTACATTTCTCAGTCTGTGATAACCCCATGTTTTATTTTTAACAGTGAGAAAACAATTTTTTTTCTATCAAGAGGGCACACTTCCTTAATTACAAACTGCTTAAGACTTCAAACTCCAAAGAGCTTTTAAGTTAAAATTTACTTTGCAAAGAGGAAGGAAACAACACATTCAAACACATCACACTATTTCAGAAATTGATCTTTAGCTTCTACTCTTCCCTGGGACTTAATTACTAGAGAATTACAGAGGTAATTTTCCAGGGAGGTGCACATTCCCCTGGAATGCTAGTGCTGTGTATTCTAGTGGTAGTACTGCAGTGTATGTTCTTTATTCAGCTGAGTGCTCAAAACGGAGTTGTTCCTTAACCTCAGCAGATGCTTCCAAAGGTTGTGATTCAAACAGTAACTTTGTTCAGAATTCAAAAAATTTCAACATTCGAACATTTAAGATTGAATGTTTTCCAGTCAGTGTTTCTTGTATTCTGGGTTCACTATTTAACCTTCACAGGATAGCTCTACTCAAGGTTACCATCTCTGAGGTAAAAGGGTGAATAACAAGGTGGGCTTTTAATTACTACTTCTTTAAAGCATTGCTAGGTAACATTTTGAGTCAATACTCTTCATACGGATTTTGGCTCATCTAGGGAAAGATTGCCAATATGATACCAGCAAATCTAGTCTGGAGTGAAGTAGCAAAGCAGTTGGAGAGTGGCATAGATCCATAAGTGTGTTGACTAAGGCTGTTACCTTGGCTTGATTCAGAATACTGTTTCATGGACAGAATAGTTTTTCCTGCCTCAAAAGCAGAGTTCTGAGCAGTGCTTTAGATATGTAGAAACTTTGCCACTTGGACAGATCTCCAGGTGCCAGCTGCTGCCCAGTTCTGAAATGGTAACCTTTAAAAGTACGGGAGTGTGAAAACAAAAAACTTAGCCTGTCTACTTATGGAAGTCTTGTAGGCATCTCCAGAAACTAGTGTAGTTTAAAATAATGGTGGAAAGATAGGAAGAAAGGAAACATCAGTTGAAAATCTTGTAAAGACTGTGTCAGACTATAATTTTGTCAAAACAAACTGGTATTAGCCACCACCTTTTGAAAGAAATAAATCAAAAACTCTACCAAGTGTCTGCTATATCTTGCCTCAAATGTTTGGTGATACAGCACCAAGCCCTTCTGTTGGTATTAGGGATATTCAGAACCGGCCACAAAGCAAGTAACAGTGATCAATGTCATGCTTGCTTCAGGGTTAGTCAACCAGGAAATTTCTGGATGTCATCATACTGATCTGCTCACATCCACCATGCTGTTAAGTAAAATAAAACCAAGCAAAGACAAGCTCTGCTTCTGATCTGGTTATTGCAGTGCCTCTGACTTCGTGCCTGTAAAGTCACTTCCTGACCAACAATAAGCTGAAAGGAAATCAGTTTAAGAGATCAGAATCTATTGCTATAAGCAGGTTCAGAAGAACAACCTAATCCTGTAATAGCATTAACAAACTATCTCCACAGAATAGTCACTGTTTTTATTTGCTTTTTATTTGTTGTTTGTATTGGGTTTTTTATCACTTAGACCTATTAAACTTTGTAGATGAACACCTACTCTTTGAGAATGTATAAAGTGTATGTCATACATGGGAAGGTTAGGAAAGGTTTGTCAGTTAAAAAGAAAAGTGTGGAGAGAGTAAAATTATAGACCAGCCAGATTAATTTCAATTTCTGTAAAAGTACTGAAAGTATCATCCTATTTTTAAGCACTTTAGAAAACAACAGAGATGAGTAATAGTCAGCATAGATCTGTAAAGAGCAAATCATGTACAACTAATCTAATTTCGTCTGTTGTTGTAGCAGGCTATTTGGATAAAGCAACAGCAGAAGGGTTCTAGCTTGATTTTCATCCTGGCACACTTGCAACATCCTCATAACCATGGGATAAGGGGTCTAGCTCTCAAGTGGGTAAGGCAGTGTTTTAACATTTTTCAGTTATTCATTGCTTTGACAGGACTCTTAAGTGCTCTATCGTTAATTTCAGTGATATTCAATATTTTTATAAATGCTATTAAAGTTGCAGATGACAGCAATAGCAAAGGAGATGACAATATTCCAAAAAAACAGTAGAAGAATTCAAAATGACGAACTCAAGTTCTTGCTTAAAAATATATTGCATTTGTCCTCATTGCAAAACAGTCTACTACATTTTGATGAGAATAGTCTGCACATTCAAAAATGGGATATGATACAAAATCCTTCAGAAAAAGACCTGGCAATTATAGGAAATCACCTATAAATCATGAGTGACATTGTCACAAGAGAAATATGGACCTACACAATATATCACAACGATGTTATATGTGCAGTGCCCAGACTCATGATATATGCAGCCTGCAAAATTCATGGAATTTTTTTCTGCTGTACTTAGCATTGGAAAACACTGCTTGTTGTTCCAGGTCTGGGTGCTGCACATATATAAATTGGCTGGAGAAACCAGAAAGGAAATGAGAAGGAAGAAAGGAAATGGGAATGGTTAGCATCAAGGGGGTGGTGTGAAAATCTTTTCCAGTACATAAAGATGTAAGGAACTTGTTCTCCCTGTCTAGAATGGGCACAACAAGTAAGCATGATCTCAAAATACAGTAAGACTTAAATTAGACAAAGGAATACTTCCTAGAGACGAAGATCATGAAGCATTTGATTAACTTATTTTACCCTCAAATTTCTACTTATACCTACAGCCTGTACCTCTGTTATGTGGATATAGCAGTTATACATTGATAAGTTCATAGTTTTGTGGGTCTTTCGAATACAAACCAAGTTCCTGGGTCTTTCATTCCTACTGTAATTTCAAATTCCCTGAAGTGCTCAAAATGTATTTATAGTATGTATAATTGTTCTGCTTTGCATCTCTTTAAATGAATGAACAGAAACTGTTTCCAGTCCAAACTATGAATGCAAATACCCTGGAATTTTCTGGAGAGGATTTCAGCGCTATATTCAAGCTTGAATTATGCATCCTAAATCCCTATCTGATTTGGAGCTATTTTGTGCAAGAAAGCATTTGGAATTAATTATTTTTTTGCAGTTTTTAATTAGGAGAAGAATCTGGCTGATTACATTCTCCCCTTCAATTAACTAAAATAATTTCACTTCTGGGCTTATACCTTGCATGCCAAATTGCAACTAAACGTGCATAGTAAAGCCTGATGGTAGTATCCCTAAAAATAGAGGTTCAAAATAGGAATGCTCTGAGAATTTAAACTGCACAAGAATGAACAATAATGCTCTAATGTTTCAGGACAATCTAAGATTCTTTTTTTTCTCCTCTATTTGTTCCCAGAAGAACACTTAGTTTATGTAAAGCATGAATACCAAGATTTGTGGTGGGAATACTTCACATCTACAAATGGCTGATCCACTGGGATTTGTAGCACTGTTTTAGATTTCTGTTTCCTGCTTCAGATTTCTGATTCAGTTTCCTGAAGTTTCACCATCACTCCAAATGCCGTTTCAGAGGAGTTCTGTTATAACACTTTTCTGCATTATACACAGTTCTCTTTGTATACCTAGATTGGATTACATTGAATCACACTGTCAAATTAATTTAAAAACATGGTTTTGTCATAGGAAAAACATATGCATAAAAAAGGAGCAAGTCATCAACATATACTAAATATGATTTGTAGTTTTAAAAAAATAATTTGTGTTTATATTAAATCTTCTTGGATCATTTTCAAGGAGGAAGAAAGAAGTTTCTATTTGTACACATAAACGACTTCAAATGCTGATGAATGAATGTAGCAATGAAAGTTAAGTCAGCCTTTTCAATGCTGAGACAGAACCAAACAATCCCATTTGATATCTAATATGTTTTGTGATATAGTACCCTGTTTCAATTTCCTTCTTAATATGTTGTTTGTTTTTTTAAAACTTATTAATTTTAAAGCAGGATTCTCAGTCTTTGCAGTTATTGTAGTCTGTAAAAATACAGAAGATTGCAGACAGAATCATTTTTCTAGCTCATCATTCAGTTTTTGCATCTCTCCATTGATTTTCCTTTGCATCAAAGAGAAAGCACCTGTCCTCATTTTCAAGGCTGTCACCCTGCCCAACTTCTCATTTGCTCACACCAGAGAATTTTATTCTTGAATCTGATTATCCTTTTTTTATGTCAATTTGACTGAAAACTTAATAAGTGCTTTTGAGATTTGACTCACTGGGACTCCATATCTGGGAGGGACTTTGCAAAAAGTTCTACAAATTATTCTTTAAACTTCCATCTGTCCTCAGAAATATTTGGCAAGCATTAAACTGCCAATAAACTGAGACCATTGCCCCATGCTAATCTGAATGGTTCTCTTTCTAGTCCTAAAGGCTAGCACTAGGGAAGCAGGTGATTCTGCTTCCACTAATCCACGAAGATTAAACCAGGATCATAAAAATTTTTGGAAGTAAGGTTTCATTTTTGTTCTGAGCTTGTAGATCACTTAGAAATTGCCTGGATAATAGAATAATTAGTAATTTAGTAATTCTGTAGTATTCTTACATCATGATAATTATAGCTATCGTAACATCCCTATGATAATTTTCAGGTTTTGTATGACAGTGGAATGTCATGATATCAGTGTACTATTGTTCTGGCCTACTTGGAATCATGGATTCATGGAATTGTCAGAGTTGGAAGGGACCTCTAGGGATCATCTATTCCAATTTCCCTGCTAAAGCAGGAATGCCTAAAGCACATAACTAGGATGGCATCCAGGTGGGTCTTGAAAATCTCCATAGAAGGGGACCCCACAACCTCCCTGGGCAGCCTGTTCCAGGGCTCTGTCACCCTCACTGTAAAGAAGTTTTTCCTCATATTTGAATGGAACTTCCCATGTTCCAACTTGAGCCGATCGCTGGAAACCACTGAAAAGAGTCCGGCTCCGACATCTTTTAACACACCTGTTAGATACTTATAAACAAATATAAAGTTGACCAATAGCTGTAACTTCTTGATCTTCAACGTGCTTGGAGATGACAGCCAGCACGAGCTGCTCCATTATTTTCCCTGGGACAGAGGTGAGACTAATTGGCCTGTAGTTCCCTGGGTCCTCCTTCTTGCCCTTTTTGTGGATTGGTGTGATATTTGCCTTCCTTCAGTCCTGTTTTAGTCCTACTTGTTTAAGACTGGCTCAAAAAAAGACATCATGATTGTAGTGTTAATCAAACTGTTCTTCCTTCAGAGGAAGCGTAGTGATTTTAATTCTAAATAACAAATAGGCAAAGAAAAGGTCTATGTAAGAACTTCCAAAACTGATTTTAAAAATCTATGCTCTACAGGGAGACGCATTGTTTCACTAGTGGTCTAAGATGGAATAAGTACACTGGAAGAGAGCATGTGCAGCAGAGAACAGGTAGCATAGGTTGACATAGGTTGATGCCAGTAGATTTTAAGTTCTTTATTTTTCTGGTAAATATTTGCTGGAAATGACTGAAACAGGTTTGGGGAAATAATCAAACATAAGTGGAAAGATCAGATTGCCCTTTACAGTACCATAACCTGTGTTGCTCAAGTTCCTCAAGACCAAGATTCCAAGATTTTGAAACATAATTAGACTGTCCTAAAACCAGGAAGATTAGATTTTGGATTTGTTGCTTTTTCCTTTGTTTTCTGGGTGTTTTTTTTTAAATACATCTTAAGGTGCATCTTGTAGATTATAATGGCTAGGACATTGTTTGCTTGTCTGTCTCTAAAGAAGAAATAGAATTTAATGTAGTTTATTCACACATGAATTTCAGGTGAAAAAATACAAGACACTAAATACATTTCTAAAAGTCAGAAACAACTTGATCTGCATGGCTTTGCAGTTGCTGAAACTAGGCAGGTAAAGAAAAGTAGAGGAGGAGAATGCAGGAAACGGGCTAAAGACGCAGAAATTCTTGATGCTGTGCAAATTATTTATCACATTTGAGGCAGATTGTTATACTGAGCCATGAATGTAGTGTAATACTTCATCAATATATTCACAAATACTGGGGCAATTCAGGTACGCCAATACTTGCAGAGGGGCAATTAGAATTTTGGAGTTTAAAGCAGAAGAGGCAAAGTGGCAAACCTCAGTAACTCTCTTATTCTTTGGGGTTGAGTCAGTGACAGTGACTTCATTTAAAGGCTTAAACAAATTCTCCTTCTAAAGCCCTATCTCTTTATCTTTAGAGATAATGGATTGGCTGATCTAATTGGCTTGGTTAGTTTTTCTCAAATTTAAACTGAATAGGGTAACCAGATTGAAGCAACATGAGTAACTCTAGATACGGCTGAGACAATAAGTGTTCTGTGCAAAGGCCAGTGCTCAGTACTGGGAACATTTTTCAATATGGTAAAAATATTTTATACAGAGACATCATACCCTTGCTTGTTCTGGAATGTTTGGGGTTTTTTGTTCCTTTCTGAAAACTTAGAGATTGAACACAACAGCCATAAAATATAAGGAAAGCATAACCTTATTTTTTTGTTGCATTAATGACCATCAGAACCTCCTGAAGAGTTGCAGATTAAAATCCTCCTTGAGGCTTTTGTGGAGTTCAAACCCATTGAGTTAGATGAATGAAATATTTGGCAAGAATCACATTTAGCAGAGTTTAAAATATATTCCTTGTAAAAATAAGCATGTACCTAATGTTTTTTAAATAATGTTTAAATCTAAGCGGGGTGGGAAGTAACTAAATGATTTCATAAAGATTTGCCCTCAATGAAAAGTTAGAAGCACATTCTGATTTAGTTAAGAAATTGACAGGAACACAGAGATTTCATCCTTGATAAAATCAAGCAGTCCAATATCCTGTCTCTAGAAGTGGCCCAAACCAGATTCTTTAGAAGGGCAGGCAGATGTACTATGGCACATCATCACACATCTAATCCTGATCTCTCTAGATATTGTGCTTCAGGTTTCAGTCAACTTTCAATCTTCCTTCAAAAATACATAGATTGTCATTAAGTGTAACAACTTTAGGTTAGTCTTCTATGCACATGTACATTCATAAGTTTTGAATCTGAAGTTTTGTCTGCTATAGCTTCCTGTAGACTGGGGTGGACTTTGCAGTTCAATTTTGTTTTTAGTGTCCCATTTTGTAAATTCTTTCAAGTGTACTTTTGTTGTTATGCACAGAGAAAACACTGACTTAATTTTAGATTATTTGTTCTTTTACTATATTGTGCAGACCCCCTTTGTCTTCACTGTTAAAGAGACTAAATCCAGAATATATCCCATACAAACAAACCAAGTCCAACCTAAAAAGATAACAGACTTTTTAATGGCTCTCTTAAGAGCTGCAGGGATTGCATGAAGCTTGTGTTATGTTTTAATGGGCCACATAATTTAATTGTTTAAAACTCCCTAACCCTTACCAAGTATTCACCTGTAGATAAGTCTGTCTTCACTTAACAGAGCTGTGGAAAAGTCCTTTGGTATTTTCTGTGGGAAGTAGCATAAATGCGCACACATATGCTAAAGTCATTTGATGTAGAGCTCTGCGAATTATGTATTTTTCTCTGTGCTCATCTCTTCCTAAGTAATTTTCTTCTTTTTGTTTTGCTCTCCAGTTTCCAAGCAATTTGATATTCCTCAGATTGTTAAGATCTTTATGTGTCAGTTGACTTTCTAAATATTATACTAAATTCACTCTATAAAGCATTCGAAGTAAAATACAAGAGAAAGAAAGTAAAAACCTATCCATTTTTCTGATACGCTGATATAAAACAAAGCATGGGAATAATGCTCATCCATAAATCTGAAAAAACAAATTAACCTGTGGTCATTCAGACAGTGTCTTTTTCAAAACCAGCTGAATCAATGCCTGTTTTCACATAACACACTGGGTTCTGCATTGGGTTTCTAAAGTTCTAACATAGCATGACACTAATTTTTTTAGATGGAAACTAATTAACTCCCCACTGAGACTTAGGGGAAGTTCTAGTTAATAATCATTGGGACAATTGCTCCCAAAAGTAGTCAATCAAAGAGCTGAATGCATTGAATGAGAAAGTCAAAAGAGAACTCATTTTCAGTACAGACAGCTCTTACCCAAGTAGTATTACCTTCTGTGATCAGATTTTCACTTTTAGCAGTCTTGGAAAGGGAGAAGCATGTGATGATAGTGAGTTTTGAGGTGCAGCTAGACAGCATATGATCCAATGTGAGCTGATCTAACAATTCACTGCTGCTGAGAAGGGTAGTTAGGCTCATTCCTGATTTTAATATAGTCCCACTGAGTGTGTCAGCTCTGGCGCTTACATGGCCTCACAGTGAGTTGCTTCAACCCTCTAAATCAGCAGTAAAATACAAATTATTAACTGTACTGCAAGGGTCAGGTTCTTCCAACATCAACAGTCTGTTTCTGCTTTCTTTGGAAGAGTAGAAATTGCTTCTCTGAGATCTTCAGATCCCTGTCTCCATTTTTGGTGTATCTCCCTTTTGAATTGTTAAGGCAGGAACTGGTTATTCATTTGTTTTTTTCTTGCATAGTAGAGTACAAATGAGTCAATAAGGCTGAGTGAAAGTAAGCAGGAGGCCTAATTTTGCAGTTTTGAAATGCATTTTCCCACAAGTAGTCAAGAGATCCCAAAAAAGGAGACAACCTGGGATGAGCCAGGAAAGGTGAGAGAGGGAGAGAGAAACCAGTAATCATCCTGCTCAAAATTCATCACTCTCGCTCTTCTTAGGCTCGTCTCACTCCTCCTATGAGGGGTCAGATGATCCTTTTTGGTCCTTCAGCTTAGCTACCTTTTCACCTCCCATTCCTTTGCGCGCACTCCCTGCTGTAGTTACAACCTTGATTATTTATTCCTTTTCCTTTGCAACAGAGAAATCCTCAGCCAGCTCATGTATATATTGTTTGCTGTGATGAGTATCCTAAAATGCAAGTAGCAGCTAAGATTCTGCCTTAATTCAGAACCATCTTTCACTGAATAAATGATTTGAGCTACATTAAGAAAATGTTGTTAAAAATATGGGGTTTTCCCTAATACTAAAATTCACATTAAGGATCAATGTGGCCTGCTATTTCCCATTTTCTTCATGGTTAATGCATAATATCCACAGCAAGAGAAAGAAATATATTCTCTGTGTATGCTTCAGTATTACTTGAAGCCCAGCAAACTGAAGGAGGAAGAAGAATAATTCAATTGATATCAGGCAGTAATTTTTGTTTTTAAAAGGCAATCTCATTTGTGTAGGCTATTTCATTAACTGCCCCACTGGATATGAATGTGTATTGTACACCTGCAGTGTTTGCCATCAGTCTGCTGTTATCTATTACTTGCTAATGTTTGTCTACCTTTAGATTTCATTCTTGCTGGCTTTGCTCTTTGAGCTACTTCTTAGCCACTCTACAGTACACGTTTTATTTTTGTCATGTCTGTTTACCCTGAAGATGGTTCATGGCTTCTGAAAGAACAAAATCAGGCATTGGTCCAAGCTTCAGTTAGTCTATAAACTAATCATAACTGTAAATATCACACATTTGGTGCAGAGAAGTACATATGAGTAATGAGGTTTCAGCCTCTGCTGCAGGCGGTGTTGTAATGAATGTCTTATAATGTACCAAAGTAAGTTGCTACTTCCATCTGCTTTTTCTACCTTATTTTATTTACTGCTACCAGTTAATCTACAATCCAGTCACGATCCCTTCCTCTCATTCGAAGATGGCAAAAACTCATGATCTTGTGCCTTGCTACTCTCACCTATCACCAGCTCCATCCGTTTCTGCTTTCTTGTTATGCTTTGCTTTCTGTTCTGCCTCCCATCCACCTGCACTATTTGGGCATGCGTAAGCATAGCAGTCTTTCAGAACTAAAGGCAGTTTCAGATCTGCAAACTCTGAAGTGCCTCCTTCATCAAGGTGCAGATGCGGTGGCAAAGCTGGAAATGTTGGAAATGGAACCCCACAGAGACTGACTCTTAGGCCTCAGGGGTTTTAGAAATCTTCTGGGGCTTGGTTAGAAGAAGCCATTGGGAGATGATAAACTCTGTAGTTGAAAGCAAGGAGAAACTTGAGCAGAAAGCAAATTATCTCCACTGTGTTTGCAGAAAAGACAAGGGGAATATAGACTTGTGTCAATAGGAGAGATGTATACTGTTGATACTCTTGCTCGCCTCAGCTGAAATAAATTGCAGTTTATTGTTTAGACTGAGTAATTAAGAACATAGTGAGACAAATAATTTATTCTTTAAGTTGTCAACAAATCAGGAAATCTTTAAACCTAAAATACCCCTTGATGGGATCTTCTAGACAGGTAAGTTATTTCATAGATCCCTGAGGCCATATCTCCCTGAGGATCAAAGCCAGACTGTTGAATTTAGAACAGCCTGGAGGTTGCTCTTACCTGGTTGAGAGCTGGAGCTCTAACTATCATCTGCCCTTTGCAATGTCTCTAAGTGTGGTATAAGTAGCTATGAAATACTTCCTAATCCCTTTTCAGCTGCCATGGAGAAAGTCAGAGCTGCTATAGTGTTTTATCTTCTGTAGATTCTTGGTCAGTGTTGTGCATTGCTGGCTGTTCCATTTATTTATTTATTTATTTACTTATTGGCATCTATATGAGTTTAGTTTCACTTAAGTTTTATTCAGCTTGTTAACAAGATGATAATCCACCCCTATTAAAATATGTAAGAAATCACTGTACCTAGAATGAATGTATTAAATGTACTTAACTCTTAGTTCTGCCCTTATTAGCACATTTTCACCTGCTTGTATCACACAAATGTGGCGTGGTGGCTGTATAATGATTGCGGTGGAGAGTCCATGTTTGTAATCATTTAAAGTTTATAGTAATAACTATTCAGGAGTCCTCAAAGGAAACTATAAGACTATCCAGATGGGTAACTGTCAGTAAGAAAAGTGAAGGCATATCTTTAGCTAGCTAAAATTATATAGTGCATTTGTAGAAATAGACTATAAAACCTTATCAAGATATTTATACATGACCTTTTACTTCTGATTCAGTTGGCAAACTGGCTTGCTTCCTCTCAAAAGAGACTTCAGTTGAATACAGTGGCAATGCTGGAAGAAGTGTGTAAAGGGAGTATATTTGTGTAGTATTGACAATTCCAAAATTATTATAAGAATACCTCTTGGTTTTGTCTTTTTCTGATTTCTCAACAGTTAGATGCATTTGTGCTTTGTGAAGGACTATACTTTGTTTTTCTTATCAAAGCGTCAATAAAGGAATGAACATAGCAGTGATAGCGAGGTAGTTCTTAGTGACAGAGAGGCACCAAGAGTACCTTGGATCCTAAAGCAGTTTTGGTGTAGTCCTCTAGATGAACCTAATGAATCTCTGTAAAGTGCTTCCCTGCATGTAGTCTAGGTCATATGCAGACTTTATATGGATCACTTTGAAACTGAAGAGCAAAAAGTTGAAACACCTGCTTTGGTAGACTAGGTTAAGATAGTAATTGTCAACCAGTTTGCAAGAGACAGGTGGAACATTTCATTGATTTGTAAGTACATTAGATTAGTAGAATGAGAATATCATCTCTCACTCTCTAGTCATTGACCCTCCCTAGGAACACTGAAGCTTTCATGTAGAGATCCTGTATCCTTGTCAAGGACCAAAGGAAAATGCTGAGAAACCAATTGTGAGGAAATGGATTCCTTTGCTACCACAGGAAGTGATGCTTTTTGCTATCTGCTGTTGGCTGGCTTTGTCTTTTATTTGATTTTTAGAGCTTTTGCCAATATTTTAGATGAACTGAAAGTCTTGATCTTTTTTGCTTGAGTCTTGTTAGCTTCCCCTGAACTGCAGGTATTGCTTAACGTGCTTAGCTAAACTCCATGTCCAGCCTGCAACTCGGTTAGACATAGGAATCTAGGTTCTTCTGAAAAAATAAGCAGACTTTTGAGTAATATTTAAGATTCTCCTTAGAAACATTCCTTTACCTGAATTTCTAAATATGTGCCTGTGCTTACCTACAGAATATTTTTCAGGATAGACAAATGTGTGAGGACAGAAGAATGACTGCTCTAGAGGAGGAGTAATTACATGGGCAGTTCTTCAGATAGCTTCTCCAGGCAGTGGCATATTGGTGTCCTCAGGTGAAGTTAAGAGAGTAATTCTGTCTCCACATTGGCCTCCCTATGCAAGGGGAAGGGTCCAGCACTGCCTGAGGAATCAGGAGTTACCTGAGCAACTCCTCAAGGCTGTCAGTAACGGATGTCATTCAGGACTCCACTGGCTGCACCCAGAATTAGGGTTCTGAAGGAATCTGAGGCATTTCACAACTCCAAACTGTTGTAATAAGGGCCACTGGCCTGTACAGCAGGAACTCCTTTAGCAAACAGAGAAATAAAGCCTTCTGGCCAAAGAAGCTAGTGGTTTTATACACATTTCAGTCTGACCTCAGCAAATCTTTCATTTCCCTATACTCTTAGGTGAATGGCTAGAAATTGAGTGCTCATATATAGTATTTTTGCTGAGATAGCTTTAATTGACAATCCAGCTGGAGAAAACAGCTCTTCCGGGCCTTTTAAAGCTGGTCAGTGATCAGCTCTAGCAAGCTTGATTATGTCCATTTAGCTCACCAGTGCATACTGATTGCAAGAGAGACATAAAACTGAGACTTAAAGGCCAGCAGAAATGTGGAATCTTGCACATGGTGGATTGAACAGTACTCATGAAAAATAATGTCATATTCAGAACACGATCACCGAACCATGATCTCAGTAGGTAGGCTGAGAACCTAGGAATATGTGGTTCATGTTTATTTTTCCCTGTCCTGCCTCTCAGTGAATAAAATATCCCTAGATTTTTCCTTACACACTGAAGAAAAGTGAAAAATTATGATCAGCCTTTGCTCTGTTCAGCTAGAGCTTTACTGCTGTACTGGTTTAACAGAAGCTATTTAAAGACGCTCATCTTCCTCATTCAAACCAATGGGGAATTCTTTACCATAGCAGGATCCTATATGGGAGCAGAATATTCTGTACTGAACGTTAATAGCAGTTGTTATTATTTGTTGGATGTGAACTTAATGGATGAACAGCAGTGAGTTTATTTGCCAGAAATATCAAATGCTAATGAACAGCTTGCTCTAGTCCTGGCCTTGGCTTCTGTCATTAACCTGATTAGACCAGAATTATCTACAATGTTCTTGGATGTTCTTTCCCTAGTATTAGAAGGTCATTAAACAATAGGTATATATTTTGCAATCTCCACTGGCATTTCTTTTAATTTCAAACAGGTAGAGGGTGATTTCATGTTTTATTTTGAAATGCAAATTTTTTTTTTATATGAGTTGATGAATTCTTGGCTTCAAGCAGAGAGAGACGGAATTGACTGGTTTTTATTGGTAACATTTTTGTTGTTTTAAGTTTAATTGTAAAAAATTTAGCAGGGTTGGTTGGATTGTTAGTTTTCTGTTAAAACATAGTCTTCACCCTTTAAAGATCACTTGAACATCATCTGGTTTGTTTCCAGATTATTTTTTTTAAGGACAAATTAGTTTTTATCATAAGGGAAAACATTATTCATTCCATTAAATACATGCTGCTGTGTTGTTTCCTATTTGTATAAAGATCTATGTTATTATAAGTTATTTAATTGTCTGTCATGAAAAAAAGTTTGAACCTCACAGCTGAAGCATGGTAGATGAATTGGAAGAAAATAGGAAGTGATTTAGACGGTTTACAGCAGGGACTGGTATAGCCCTATGCTATGTAGTGTTATTTTGCAGACCTCAGCAGTGAGTAAACTCTTTGTTCATTCCCTAAAGGTGGCTATCTGTGTCTGGTTTATTTTACTCTAATACTTCCATAAGTAGGCCCAGCAAGTTCAGAAATGAGTATTAGAAGTTCCAAACTTCAAGATACAGTGTTCAATTCTAAATAAAGAGACTAGTTTTTAAGTTCTATGAAGGTATTTTTCACCTCCTGCCTGTAACAGATTTTATCCAGATGTTTTATGTCTCTGCCCCAATGCAAATGTTGCATGAGTGTTTCTCACAAAGGAAACAGCGCTATTGTACAAATCCTAAATTTGGCAATTGTACAACTATAGCTGTCCATGTCGTATTGTCAAATCTCAACATTTTCATTATGTTTTGGCATTAGTCACCTCAATATTCTCAGTGATGAGAGAGGTCTTTTTATCTCATCTCAGATTTTCTGGCAAACTACTGTTAACTAAAGCTTCTCTAGCAGACTCCCCCATGGTCCTGCTTGGTGCAGCTGTAGGGAGGTGTGGTGCTGAATTTATCCTGTAAAATTTCAAATATTGGCAAAAGGTGTAAATGGGGGTGGGGGAGTGGAATTACAGGGCTCAGATTGGTAGGAGCCGGTGTAACAAATCAGTTTCTGTGAGACCTGGTATTCCTGTGCACAGTATGTTGTGGTGCTTACAGAAGCAGGGCTTCCCACCTCTGGTAAGGCTACCAATACATGGATGAAGGAGTTCCTCCCATAGCAAAGTTTAGGGAGAAGGGGCAAATCTGACTTTATTATTCTGGGAAAGTGATTTTTGTGGTATGTGGCTAATGAAGATATGCATAGAATAGACTCAGGCTTAAATATACTTTTTTCTTTTCTTTTTTTTTTTTTAATTCTGTATTTTTCTAGCTCTTGGTTGTGATGAAGGTTGTCATGATGTTATTTCCCCTTCCTCAGTACAAAGGCAGTAGGAAGCTATTGTTAGTGTTGAGGACTATGGACAGATGCATATACTTAAACAATTTTTTCCCCAGGAAACCAGCTTTTACTACTTAAATATCCTTATTAACTATTTTACTGCCTTCATTTTTAGTCATTGAACTAAGACGCATAACCCACAATCCCAAGCTGCCTCAAAGCTGACAACACTCTGGTAGTCTGCTGTCAAAACCTTCACTTCCTACTTGACAGTATCTGATGTTTTTATGTGGCAGTTAGTAAAAAATACTGCAGAGTGCTGCATATTAAAAATGAAGAGTAAATAAAATAGATGTTGATAAGAAGTTAAGTAATGTGATGGGTTTTGAAGAGACCGTTATTAAATAGCAAAAGAAATTCTATATGACCTGTACCATTTTAATATTTAATTCAGTAAAAGAATTAATTATTCAGTAACTGAAGGTGCCATAGGTTTTCCACTCTAGTGCACTGGCATACCACAAAATCCAGTGCTCTACTGCAAATGAACAGGGCCACTTAGTCACCTAAATACATATATAATGCAGTCAGCTTACTGAGTTAGATCTGGGCAATTAATGGATCAAACATGTTTTGAGACAAATTTGATGACTTCATTCACACTGACACTTTCTTTACAGCACCAACACTTCTACTGAATCTGCTGAGGCTGTGGAATTTTTCAAAGACCATCACTTGCCTATGATTGTGGCTCACTTTAAGTGATGTTCAGAGTGCAGCTGCCTGCTTCAGCCCAGGCCTCTCTCAGGAGTGTGGCTCAGCTCAGGGACCCGGGGATCCAGCTGACACTTTCCATGTGCCTGTTCAACCAGTAGCAAAGCTGAAAGTGTATCCCAGAGACACCTACACAGAGGATGCTGACAGGGCCAGGCACACAGAGTGCCACATTCAAGGTGCTGTGTTCAACATATATAGGACTTATGCAAAACATAAACACAGATAGGTGAGTCCCCTTCCTACTTGTAGCTGATAGAGACCACTGGAGCTGATAAGGCCACTAGTGAAAACACACACACATTTTCAGATCTCTTGAGTGCTAGCACTTCTTGCCTTTTTCAGTTACATGTTAGGACATATGCTAACATCGTGTTTGTGCATCAGTTGTGTCAAGGCAAGGAATCGTGTCATGGCAAATAGCTGTTGCTTGTGAGCCCAGCAAGAAAGAGCTAATACTGGGGAGTGTTTGAATGCCCTGTCTGAATGTCCTCAGACAGGGCAGCTAAGATTCCCTTTCTGTTGAGGACTTGGCCAGATGGAGGTAGCTGGCAAGTCTTGGAGAGGGTGAGGTGCTGCAGTGTTTCACACCTAACGAGTAACCAATATATGCAACTGAGAGAAAGTGTGATGTGGGAGCCAAAAAGCGTATCCTAAATAATTCATGGGAATTGATGTATTTGTTGTGGAAAAATAAAAAAAAATATTGCCAAGCTGGTTTATGACTGAATAAATGGTGTATCAAAAAAATAATATCAAATTTTAAAAAACCCAACCCTCCCATATCCTCCTTAGGTTCTTGACGATAGTAATCAACCTGAGCTTCATACTTTGAAGTTCTATTAAGATGACTGAAAATAAATGTATAGTTGGCTATGAATAAAATAAATGTCACTTTGCAAACAAAACAATCCACTGTGCAATGATATAGAGTAAACAAAGAAAATATTCTAAGCTCATTGTATTATGAATGACAGAAGTGACTTTGACTGAGAATGCTGTTTCCTGCTGCTTGCATGTGTCTGTGGTACAGACCCTGCATGTCTGCTGACAGCACAGCTCAAAATTCTTCAGTACAGGGAATAATACCTGGAGGACTGAAAAGCTCAGATTTAAAGTTTGGTGATAATTTGGGGGTATAAGTGTTGTGTCTTTAGATGAGGATACCAGGACTTTGCTCTGCTATCATTACTTACATGATCTTTATGTGCTGTTTCTTAGTTTCTGTATCTGTAGAATGCTGTCTGGGAGGAGTAGGAAGCACAACTCACGTGCATTTTTGAAATGTTTTTAGATCTTTGGACGAAAATTGTATAGAATGCTGAAATCTTTATTGACTACTTGGCAGGATCCTTATGTTCCTGTAGGGTCTGAACCCTTCAGGAATGAGGTTCAATAAGGCCAAGTGCTGGGTCCTGCACTTAGGTAACGACAACCCCATACAGGCCTGGGAAGGAGTGGCTGGAAAGCTGCCTGACAGAAAAGGACCTGGGGGTGTTGGTCCACAGCTGGCTGAATAGGAGCCAGCAGTGTGCCCAGGTGGCCAAGAAGGCCAACAGTGTCCTGGCTTGTAGCAGAAATAGTGTGGCCACCAGGACTAGGGAATTGATCATCCCTCTGTACTTAGCACTGATGAGACCTCACCTTGAGTACTGTGTCCAGTTTTGGACCCCTCACTACAAGAAAGATGTTGACGTGCTGAAATGTTTCCAGAGAAGGGTGACAAAGCTAGTAGTGAAGGATGTAAAGGACAAGTCTTATGAGGAGAGGCTGAGAGAACTAGACCTGTCTAGCCTGGAGAAAATGAGGTTGAGGGGACACCTTCTTGCTCTTTATAACTACCTGAAAGGAGGTTGTAGAGAGGTGGGGGCCAGTCTCTTCTCCCAAGTCACAGGTGATAAAACAAGAGGAAATGGCCTCAAGTTACACCAGGGGATGTTCAGATTGGATATTAGGAAAAACTTTTACACTGAAAAGGTTATTAAACCTTGGAATGGTCTGGCCAGGGAAGTGATTGAGGCACAATCCTTGGAGGTATTTAAAATGTGGTTAGACATAGTGCTTAGAGACATGGCTTAGTGATGGTTTTTATCAGAGTTGGGTTGATGGTTGGACTAGATTATCGTACAGGTCCCTTCCAACCTAGACAATTCTATTATTCTATAATTCACTTAAGTGGGGATATGGGTCCTCGTATGGATGAGATCTGGATGCTACCTGGATAAATAAAAATCTGGACTCTTCCACACAACCCACAGTTTATAAAAAAGATATGTAATGAGACATATCAGAGGGATTTGTCACTGAATTGATGCCTTGGGATCCTAGGGATATTTGCTTGTTGGAAACTCAAACTTACTAAAGAACAACACGACAAGTTTAACAATTCTTGGTACCCACCCCTAAAAATGTAGTTTCCAAAATACTCATCATTATTTTCCCTCAATCTTAAAAGGTATAAATTCCCATTTAGTTATTTATTTTTTTTCATGTTGGTTCCTGAATATGTATTTGAGATCCAAGCTCCAGTATTTAAAGTTTGAAATATTGGTAGTCAGTTATAATTAACAGGACATTTTTGTTGTATGCTAGGTGGTTTTTTTCAAGCTTGAGAGATGTTGACTAACTTAAAGCTTGTAGACATATGTCTTTGAGTATCTTATAAGTATTGATTGACTTATTTGTGCAAGAAATAGAGTGAGTAGTGCTGCTAAGGCATTCCGAAAAAATCAGTCTTGTTCTTGAAATGTACCTCCGCCATATTACCATTTCTATGTAGTATTTTTCCTTATATATGTTTGTTGTAATGAAATTAAAAATAAGCAAATTACTTGTAATGGTTTGTCTTGCAAGCCTTTGTCATGTAATATGTGGATTGGTTCGTTGGACTGTTTGGTTTGTCTCTGCTTCAGTGCTTGATAAATTATTTGCAAAATATATTTGCTTTAATTCTGAACTTCTTACTTTTTGCATAGAAAAGAAAAACTGGAAAAAAATAGTCTCTAAAACTTCTGAGATTTCTTTCCCTTTCTCATTTCTTTTTTCTACCATCTCCAGTGTCTGATTATGTTTTTGCTGGCAGTAACTGAAATTAGCGACTAGTGGTAATTGCTTTGTGTGATCATAATACATCCAAGATGCATAGAATTTTATATCTGGGTCTGTTTAACTTACTGTTCTGCAAATTATCTTAGAATATATTACATTACAAACAAACTTTATTGAATGAACTAAATTCCACTCATTTATTCTTTTTTGATTACAATATACTTCAAACTGGGACAGCTTCTTATTCTCTCCATGTTGGTTATATGAAATTTATATTTAAATAGCTAAGACAATTCAACAGTGTTTTAAGTGTGAGCACAGGGATGAAACACCTCATAGGAGATCAATGCTTATTGTCAATTTGCAGAGAGATTTACATGATGCAAATTTTGCATTTGTTCAGATGATAATTCCTAGCTACAGGTGACCTTTCAGCAAGTTCCCCCTTCCTATTAAGCCTCTGTTGTTGCTTAAAATAAAGTGACTATTCGATAAAACTGAGCAAAAAGCCTCAGGGCAGCTCACTTCTGAAAAACAAACTGAACCCATCAGATAAAGCTGTCAGGGCTTGGGCTTTATCTAATGCTGCACACTCTTTTATAAATTGATTCACTTTTCTGCCAACCCAACATGTCCATGAAATAGCTTGGCTGCTGCTACAAGTACAATTATTATTCCTCCTGAGGTGATTTGTGTGGTCTTAGAGCCCAGCAAACATCCATTTATACTCAAAGCGATTGTAGATAAAGTAGACACAAGCCTGCACTCCGGGCAGGTGATGATTGGCAGCTTCACTGTAATGTGATGGTTGCAGACTGGCACTGTGGCTTGCTGGGAGTTGGTATCAATCAGCAGGCGTTGGCCAGGGCCACGGCTATGGCCACAGAGCCGGGCATTGGGAACAGTCCCACCAGGAAAAGTGATAACTTTGCTACCTTACTGCACGCAAATCCTAACCTACAGGAACCTCAGCCTGGTCACTGACTCTGTAGGGGACATCATTCATGCTTATGGACACCTGCGTGCATTTACAAAGGCAAATGGCAGGTGCCTATTTTCTTGTATCTGTATCACAAATATATGCAATTATGTTCATGTGTGTCATATAATTGTAATTGCAAGACATTGTTTGCAGTTCTATATAAATGAAAGGAGTAACTTTCTCCAGGAAATCTTTTCTTTTTCTCCCCCCAGTAGTTAGTATTTAAGCTCATTACTTTCTTGGACAGGGAAAAAAGTAAATTTTTAGATGGACACTAACTTTCCAATAATAGACAAGGAAGTATATTATTTGAAGTGTGTGACTTCTTGATATCTGTGTTGTGGATCTTGTATTTTTATTTCTTCTCCAAGTAGACTTGAATAGACTTACTTCCTAACATACAATGGCATATAGGATATACCTCTGTCTACTTAGCTCAGCAAAATCCAGCAATGATTAAATATAGAATAATCTTGAAATGTAATGAGTGGAGATAAAAGTAAAACAACTATAGAACAACAGAAGCAGAAATTAAATGCAGGTATAGGCGTAGTATCTGAAACTATTTAAGCCAATTAAAAATGTACAAAAAAACCCAACTACCAAAACCTGACAAGATTTCAAATCGATAATTTGCATTCAATCATTATTTTTTTAAAGTAAACATGTAACCAATGTAATAAAAAAAATATAAAGATCAGTACAAATATGCCACCTTAAATAATCATTATAGGGTATTATTATCTTATATGTATAATTAGCTGCCAGATGGCAATTGCAGTTATTTTTGATAAGTCTACCTTGAAATTGGGGGTGATGAGAATGGCTGTGTAAAGTACACAAGCTTTTCCTCAAGTGTAAGAAATTAGCCTTGTGCATAATTTTATGTGATTGCACATTTCTCTAGTAAAGATATTTGTATTATGTTATGTTAGAATATTGATCTGATCAAATTTTCCTATTAAAATGGCTTGTTCCAAATAGAAAATTATAGTAAAGTCCAGTGTGAATGAGTTTCAGTATTTCATAGAGAATAAAGGGTTTTTTTCTGATTTGTTTTCAATGACAGTAAACAAATGGCTTTTTTATCATAGGAAAATAAACTTAAGCTCTCTAATCCCTAGCCCAATGACCCACAGAAAAAAAAGTAATTGTTTTTATAAAAACTTTTTGTTTAACTGGACTTTTAACTTAAACTGTCATGAAAACGCAAAATAAAGAGTTCTCAGTGTTGGTAAGAAAGAAAGAATCTGTCTCCAGTCTACTTGGACATACTGACATGTGTTTGCTGCCAGTAGAAATACAGCTGGATGAATCACTTGAGTGAGGCTGTGCCTCTTCAAAGGAGAGAACTAAATGTTGTTATTGTTTTGTCCCGCTGAAAAACTGTCCCACAGATATTACTGTTAGTGACATTCTTCAAATGGGGATCTAAAGATTCTCTTTAAAGCCATTTTTAATTAATTTGATTAAAGAAGAGTAAATAAACATGGAAGAGTTCATATACCAGCAGTTCTTACTGATGTTGTGGAAAATGTGTTGGCTAAGCATTTTTGAAAAGTCAGTCATATATTGGAAAGCAGTTCATGTAATGCTAAGAGCAAAGGAAAGTAAATATGTAGGCACTGGAAAATAAACACCATTGTGTAAAATGATATGGCAACTCAAGAAAATTTCTCTCTCCCCAGCCAAACCTGTGTTCACAGTCATATTTCCAACCACCAACATAAGTAGTCAGATGAAAAAAATGTTTTATGTATTATTTCTAGAGCTTTTTATTTGCTGTTCCTGTACTGAGCAGAAAGAGTTTCAACCTATGGGAAGTAGCTTGTTGCTGAGCTTTACCATCTGTCAATAAGTAGATAGAAACCACTCATATGTCTCCTAGACATCTAAACCCATAAATGAAGGGTTGTTGAAGCATGTCTCTAAAGTGGTACAAAAATATATGTATGAAAAGTACAGAGCAGTATCTGCATACTTTTGGTAGGAATGTGCTCATATACTGTTGAATTGTGTTGAATTGTGGCCCGAGAGCTATTTTTTTCCTGTATTAACTACAGTACATTATGATGAGTTTGCAAATTAAGATATTTCATAAGCTTTTGATCATCGCACAAATATTTGAAGTTTTTTTGAAGCTCCTGTATTAGCTTACCATGCTGTAAAACTCTGGGAGAGGATATGCCTAAACCATAGACAGTTTAATGCTTGAACCTGTCCTTCAGGCTTGCAGTTAATGGTTTTGAGTGTAACTAAATGTATACAATAAAACAAACAGGGTTGGTGTTGTTGGGGTTTTGGTTTTGCTAGGGTTTTGTTGATTTATTTTTTTTTCACAATTGGCACAGCACAATGCTATTTAAAGTGTGAAAAGAATTCTGCTGAAAGAAACTGTAAAGTGGCAGAACAGAGCTTTCCCCAGAGAGAATCTGCAATATCAAACATACAAACTGTAGGGTCCGCTGAGTAAGAAAGGGTACAAGGAAAACTCATTTTGAAGAAACAGAGATCAATATTTCCTACAGCAATACAGCAAATGCTGGCAAAAAGTAGCATCAAGAAGAAAGATGCTGTAACATTAAAAGATTTACTATATTACTTATAGCATAGAAAAGGACTGAGGTATTTTTTTAAATGATTGATGGAGTAAACCCAGGGCTTTGAAATATATGGCTGTACAAGCATCTTAATATAACATACAGATGAATGTTAGTCTCACAATTTATCTTTGTTCAGTTACTCCAGAGTACAAAATAGATATACTGGTAATTAAATTAAACTTGTTTGTTTCTTTCTTTCAGTATTTGTTAGCTAGAAAACATTTTTTATGACTTAGCAATAACAAGCATTGATTTGTGTGCCTTGTAATCTATTTGTTCTTACATGCATCTCGCCCACACCCACCTACGCTCTCTGCTTCAAGTAATCACAATGCTACAGTGCTGGGGGGGGTAACACAATTAATTTTTAGCATGTAATTGCTGTGAGGAGGTCATAATCCTTCACTTTTAGCCAGCTGTTTTCACAATTTCACACTGACAGTTCTGGCACAATGAATGAAATATATAAAATTCAGCCTCAACAAGAAATATTCCCCATTAAGTTGCTTGATTATAGAATATATAGAGACTGATTTATGCCCTATGCAGTACATACAGTTGTAGTCAATTTCACTTTAGACAAAAATGTTAAATGCACTAATTAAGGAATAAGCCAAAACCAGATGGGTTTGTTCCTGCATCAGTAAATACAGGCCAGTAATAAATGATCTGCAGATTCAGTTTTTAAACTATCCATGGATAATTCTAATTAAATTGCCCTGATAAAAGTACACCAAAATACCATATTAAATGCAAAATATCTGATCCAGAAGAACTGCTGAAGTGTATTGCAGCATGTTTGTCTCATTATGTTAATGGAAGCCCCTGGAGGTCGTTCAGAGGGCTAAATGCCTCCTTCCACCTGGAGTAATCCCTGCCAGAGATAGGAATGTATCTGAGTACCTGCTTCCCCCTGGGTAAAAACTTAACAAAATCATGCTGTGTATTCTTCTAAAGGTGTTCAAATAGAGCTTGGATTTTGGCTCTTTATATAGAGATGAGGGAAAAAAAATATCACTCCTAGAGAGTTGTGGGTGACCATTTTGAAGTGAAATTAATTTTCAGTTAGTTATCTGAACAGAAAACTGAAAAGTCTGACACATGGACACACACCTCAGCTGGTAATTGTTATTCAGGAGAACAAACCTTGGATAGAACAATGAAGGCTTGGGTGTGCACAGCTCTCCAGCTGTAGCAACCCTTATTGACTGGAGAAAACCATCATCCCTTACTTTTGGCCTATTCTGAACTGGAATTTCTTAGTAACTGTTCTGACACAAAAAATTAAATATATAAGAATCATTCTACTTCATATATTATAAGCAGGTGTTTGTTTTCTGGAGTCCATTTCACCAGCGTTTTATTTGCCATATTTCAGGATTCAGCCAAAACAGAATTGTTTTACGATTCTCTCTCTGCCCATTCTGTTTCTCTTTGCTCTTATGTCTCCTCACTTGCTTTCTCTTGGTTGCACACTTTCACCCATGCTCTCACACTATTGCTTTTCTCTCTCGTGTTCTTGCATTTTTATTTTATCATATGAAAATAAGAGATGAAAATTATAATTTTGCATTTGGTTTTAGACGTATTAAATAAAATAATCGGACAGGATTCTGTAGGAACGCTTAATCTCTGAAATTAATAAAAAGTCACTGTAGTCGCAAAAACTTTTGCAAAAAGTTCTTTGTGAGACAACCCTAATACTGGAAAAAAAAATGAACTTCTGAGGTCTTCTAAGTTGGTATCAGCAGGGGACTTGGAAGATCAGGGTCAGAATTTCCAGTATGTCCTTTATTTAGATAACCCCAAGAATTGAAAGATTACATAGTACTGTTTATATATCACTAGTATTTTAATGTAAGGAAAGGTCCCAGGAGCTGGACAGTGCTTGGAGCTCCTGCCAGCTACAACAGGGATGTTCTTATTAGTAACTGAGTCTGAATGTGACTGAATCAGGAATAGTGGCATTTTCCTGCAAACATAATCCAGGGGTTTTTTTTGTTGCTGTTGTATCTTTCGAGGAGAACATAACACATCCTTAAGGCATGGACAAGGTACAGTTAATTTTGGATGAAGACAATAATTGTCAGTAATGTAATGTGACCTTACAATATTAGATTTTCACCAAACCATGTATAGTTTTTGGACATGAGCTTTTGCTTACTGCCTTTGTGATACTGAGAGAGAGTGATGGTTCTCTAGAGTGACGTATTCATGAGATGTTTGCAGCATTTAATCAATAGATGCTCCAACCTTGACAATCTACAAAAAGGAGCCCACTAGTATAGGTGTCTTTTAATCCTGTTAATACATACAATGTCTGCCTCACTAATATGGCAATTTAATTAGCAGAACAGTAATTACTGGAGCTGTGGCATCTTCACAGCCTCATTTTACAAACAAACTTCCTTTTCCAAAATAAAAATAAAAAAACCAACAGTCAAATTCTGAATTGTAATTACCCAGAAACATCCTCTCTAGGTCCTACAGATGATTTCATTAGGTTTTTTCCCTCTTGATTCTTTTGTAGCTTCTGAAGGCTTAAAGAAATTCTCACTGATCCTTACCTTTTTTTCTGATTTACCTATTTTTCCTTCATTTCATTGGCTACTAGTTTCTCGTGTGTGTCTAGGAAGCAATTCAAAGGATCTTGCTCATGTTTGTACAACCTGAACATGGTCATATCAAAATCCAGTGCAGACAAAGAAGATTTTTTAAAATCTGTTCTGTTTGTTTCTGTTGAACAGAATTTTCTCCTACATCATGTTTCTGATTAGTCTCCAAATTTGGAAAGCATATGAAGCATTTTTTTATTTAACCTTATTTAGGAAAGTAGCTCAGAACAATTAAGTTCTATTCTTTTTCATATATAAGCGTCCTTTTGAATTTAGACAGAGCCCATCACAAAAACCACTGGCATTTAGAAAGATTGGATGATTTAAGAATAGAATATAATAAAAATATTTTTATGATGCTGAGCTTAGCAGTGTTGAACTCCTGGACACAGACAAAACTTAGAGACTTTCTGTAACTCTGGAGATGGCTCTCAAGAGTTTGTGTTGCTGCTAATGCTCCTAGTGGCATATCCATGCACTTGATATTTTGGGAGTTAGTGGCATACCTTTACTGTATTTAGTCTTTTTCAGCCTTTCAAGCACAAAGTGAAGCCTCTACAGGTAGTCAGTGGCCTACTTTGATAGTGAAAGTGATTTTTTTTTATTATTGTTTTCCCTAAACTATAATAAAAGAGGTGTTATCTCCTTCATTCCCTTGATGCATTTTAAATTGAAACCCAAGACCATAGTGTGTATCTGACAGCCTTAGGTGTGAAGCAAAATCTATTTGAAACTGAAATTGAAATGAATCACTGGGGCAGGAAACGTTTATGAACATTTCCTTGTGGGAAAAAAGAGTGTTGTCAGATTTAACACCTGTCATGTCACTTCCTTGAAAGAGATGCACATCCTTACTTGTGATTTTGAGAGGACCTTGGTAGGTTAATTGTGAATACGGGTATTTGTTAAAGCAATTTCTTTGTCTCTAACAAGGGAAGAGAAGAGATATAAATGCTTCAGGGGATCAGAAAATCCTGAGGATGGTCTTTTCTCTTTCATTTTAGACAGAGAGTCTCTTTATGTAAAAAATAAGCTCTGTAACATATGTAAAGGTGAAATGGTGACTGTTTGGGAGGATATTAGCTGACTAGGCATAGAACAGGAATTTAGTTAGGTGCAGCTAAGGTTTCTAAGTTTAGTATCTGATTTTGGAAATGCTTTAACATATGCAGAACTTTACTCACAACCAGAGAGGAAGGAAGCATAAAGTTTAAGCACACGCGCATGTTCCTGCAAGACCTTTTGTGCAATCTGTGAATGAATTTTTTTCCACAAGTCCTGATATAAATTGATGGTAGCGATTAAGCAGGTCAATGTTCTGTTTGGTTTACTGGGGGGTGGGATGTTGGTTTTTTTTCAAAGTTAAAGTTCCTTTTTTGTTTGAGGTTGCAGAAATTTTTTCTGTAAAGAATTAGGTATTTCTTCCATATTATATATTAAACTTAATTTCATAATGATCCTTACCTCATTTAGGGGACTTTTAAAATACATATAAAACTGACTTAGACTTTCTTGTTCCTCTTTCCTCTTGTTTGTAGCCTTGATTATTGGTTTGTTTTTTTTTTTTAATATAAGCGTTTGTCGACTCTCAAGGCATGTTGTGGCTGAATATTATGAATATGAATATGAATATATTATATATGGCTTTCACTGGAATTTTCCTTATAGTGAGTCATTTCTCTATGGATTTTTCTCTTCCTGTCCTGAATACTGTTTCAGTATGCTAAGGTCTTATTACCTGTGAGATATTATAAGTACACTGTTTATATGTGTATTCTATAGCAATATTTTTGAAAAAAAAAAAGAAAAATACTTTTCTAGAAGTGGGAAGAAAATAGCAATACTTAAAAAAAACCAGGCAGCTGTTTTCAGCAATTTGATATCTTATTACATATATAAGGTTTGTGCCTTACAAATGCACAAAGATTTCATTTTACCACAAACTATCCCTAATAATTTTTGTATTAGAAAATATTTCTCTTAATCAAAAAGAAATTTTTTCAAGGTATTGAAATCCACCTATGTGTCCTTTCTACAGAATATGGGAAAAAATATGTCAGTTTTAAATATTTTTAAATGGTATGCAAATTCTTTTACATATTCTTTTACAAATTTAAGCGGCAATGCTGAAAGGGCTTTGAACATGGGCATTTTAGAGTCACGGTAGGGTTTTGTAGCATGTATATTCCTATATCAACACATCTCATGTAGAGAAACTAAATTCAACATTGAATTTATTTCATTTTACCCCCTTGAGACAATCTTCGCATCAGAGGTGTTGAGCCAAAGAGACTAGGCTTTCACAGTCACCCGTGAAGAAAATCCTATTTTAACACACAATCCAATGATTAATTAAACGATAATGGAGTACAGATATAACACAGGAAATTCATGGAATACAATGCTATGAAATGTATGTAGTTAGAGATTATATGGATACTAAATAAAATTAAAATAGTTGGTAGAAGAAACTGAAGAGTACTGCAATGAATACTAATAAGGAAGTAATAATTTAGGAAAGACAATCTTCTTTGAATGCCTGATTTCAAAAACCAAGTTTGCAAGAAGGTTTTGGAGCATTGCAAGTGGGAACTTCTGTGTGAGGGCAGTTCCATGCTGGAATTCAACTGTGCAGTGCACGTTTTTTAATGCTTTAATCAAAAATATAAAATTATGTGTGGCAATTAGATATGACTAAAATTATCTTACCATTATCTAAGGTAGGTATTAGGTTATACTAATTGGCTACTCTGAGATTAAGACAGCTTTCTAACCTTTTGCTTTTAGAAAGTCATGAGCCATTTCAACCTTTGAAATTGTAAATATTTTTTGATTCTATTACCCTAACAGAATTCAAGTGTATCCCACATATGTATGCCTTAGTTCATGGCATTATTGTGGAAAAATAAACTTAAGATATTGTATCATTATTAGCTACAGGTTTTAATCTGACTCACAATATCCCAGGACTGGGTGAATGAATGGCAATGATATGCACTCAATGACATATGTATAAGCGTGTGCATATATTCACATTCAGAAACAATGCAATCCCTTTGAATTGGTTTTTTTTAGAGGATTAAATTTACCTGAAAGAAGGCATTCTTAAACTAAAAGACATATGTGTAGTGATATTTATTTATAAAATACTGTTAGTGTCGCAAGGCCATATTAGATTTATTTCTGATTTTTAGCTGGAAATAATTTGTATTTACTGTATTTGTGGAAAAGTATTTCTGTTATTTCCCTTACAAGTTTATTTTAAGGCATTTTAAGGTTTAAAGGAAAATAGGGTGTAACTTAGAAAGCTTAAGTGACCGGCCTGATGGTACCACTGTTCAATCAGAAATGTGGAAATTTACACTCACTAGTTCTGTCTGCTGCATTTTAAATCCATTCTTCCATCTGATTTGTGAATTTGCTTGATTAGCTATGAATCATAGCTTGTTTTGATTTGAATAAGGGTCACTGCTAAATAAATGTTTTTAATTCTGGGCTGGGAAGCCTCCTGAAAAGCATAAGGAGTGACTTTGTCAGCTCAAAATGTCAATTCAAAATGTCTTTTCAAATTTATTTGACTTTTTTTTTTTAATTGTGGTCAAATTTGGGGGGGGGGGGGGAAGATGGTCTTGTTTGTGTTCAAAAATATCATTCCAAATTTTTCCAAAAGGTGATACACAAGAGAAGCTGTAGAGGATGATCATGTCTTTCATTCAGGAACATCTAAAACTGAGTTCCCATGCACTGTCCCTCTCTGCTAGCAGCGGGGATAGTCTGTTGGGTACAAAGAAGTGTCTAGATCAGCAAAGTGGGTCTGTGTTGTTATAGGCACACTCACTTGGATGAGTACTATGACTGTTTCTGTGCACTGAATATTCTCTCTGTGTTTCAGCTCTTTGCACTATCTTACTATCTTCTTAGGAAAGTCACTCCAGAAATGGAATAGGTTTAAGGAAAAAAAGAGTGAGGATTTTTTTGTTTAGTTTATACGAGTAGTGCCACTTATCGTAATGTAGTTTCTTTTTATCTTTTTTTTTCTTAATACCATTAGTGTTCAATATTATGCTTATGTTTTAACATGTAGACATCAGTTATTGCGCCTTAAGATTTCTAGTGGCAGTAGCTTCTCTGTGCATCTCCCATGCAAAATATAAGGAAATATTTGGGCACTGAAAGTTATGTGACCTTGTGTACTTAGCACAGTTCAGATGTCAAGAGAACATGGTGATGTTTTGGAACCATATAATTGCAGGTATTGTGAAAAAATTAAGCAAACTGATAGGACTTGAAGGCCAGATTTTGTGGTGGAAGACTGGCAAAATGTACAGGATTTTGGAACAGAGGTTTAGTACTTAGTTTTAGAACACTCGTCAGATGGGTCAAAACTACATAGGTAGTATCTTCTACTGTACAAATGTATAATGAGAAACAAGCTTTTCCCTTAGTGTCTTATGATTTAAATAAAGGAGATTTCCATGGGTGTGGATAACAAATAATTTATGCAGGAAGTGTCAAAGCCACAATAGCAAAATTATGTTCAGTACTGTTCAGATAGTACACATGAGTACCAGCATGTTGAAGCTCTTTCTTTAGTGTTTTTGAAGGAAAATTCTAACAAGCAATGCATAAAAGGACTAATAAACATGAGAAGTCCGAGGTAATGTGTAGGATATAAGCATGTGAGATCTGCCTTTTGCACATATGGCTAACGGTGGTCAAAGTTTGTCTAATTTCTTTTGATCTACTCTCTGAGGTTTTGCCACTGTAACACGAATAGATGAAGAGGAGGGAAATGTCCAGCATGTGCTAATCTCCACATATGTAATTAGGTTTGTAATATTTGTATGGTTTGGTGGGCTAGATGCCCACATGTCCAGCACAAATCTAGAGTAGCTGGAGGTGCTCACAGTTCTGATAAAGTATCCAAAGGTTTAGCTCAGTGATGGAAACTTAGATAGGAAAATCCAAGTAAAAGCCCACAGGTTTGATAATGTTGAATAATGTTATCACTGTGCACAAGATTTTCTTTTTCTGCTTCTTAGGGTCGAACTAACTTCTCAGTGCCCTCTAGGTATATATGTATTTTGAATAATTCCTTATCCTGTTACCTGTTTTGAAGCAAAAACTAAACCATAAAATGTAATAGAAGTGGGAAATAAAGAAATGTTTTAATGAAACTCATGACTTAACCTCAGCCAAAATCCATACATCATAAGATTGTTTATTGTAGTAAGCAAATTAATATGGCAGTGAGCTTTCCAATTAGGGCACATATCAATTTATTTGTATGGAAATATAGTATAGTTTATGTTTTTAATACATTACATAATGTGAAGGGAGCCTACTACCTGCAACATAAGGCTCCCTGAGGCACACACATATTACTTAACCCAGTTGTGCTAATAAACCTTTATATACTATGTTTTGCCAGCTGAGCTCTTAGCACAGCCTTGGAAGCTCAACCTGTTTAAATTTATGGGAAAACAACAACAGCCTGAAGAAGAAAAATGTGGTAGTAAGGAGAGAGGGGAAAGGAAATATTCCTGTTCTTCCCACTGAGAAGACAAATGATGATAGTTTTTTTCTTTTTCTTTTTAACAAAACCCACAGTATTCCTTTCCATTTCTATATGAAAAATTAGTCTTAAGAAAAAGAAATACAAAGATCATAAAGCATGAAGAGAAAAAGGAATTGATCTTGGATACAAGATGGGATTGAGTTATAATATAACAAGTTACAGGTCCTTTCCTACTGAAAAGCAGAACCAATTGATTTATTATCATGACTCCCAGCTTGCATTTTTTTAGGAAGGAACTGTAGATGCTAGGTAGCACGTCTTCTTTGATTTGCCACACTATGTCTTAATTACCAGTGCTAGAAGTTCATGGTAGAATTTTCCAACTTCAAAGGTTTCAGGAGCTTAAACAGCATGAGTGGATCAGATTTGTAACAATACAATGACAATGATATGGTGTCTTCATATTTTAGAATTGTCAGTTCATTTTTTTTATTTATTGTACATCAAAGTAAAAATAAGCACACAGAAAAGATAATAGGTTTAGTTAGCATTCTCTTCTTCTGCTATCAGAAGAACTGAAAACTCTTGTTTCAAGAACTGGGATTCAGAGCTGCAGTTAAAGTATTTTTTACTCTTATGGCAAAGGCAAATGATCTTAAATTTCTATTCTAAGTATCTTTTCCTGCTTATTTGCGATTTACACCAGTATAAGTCCAATAAAGTCTGCAACTATGCTGGGGAAAGGCTGGTGTAATTGAAGGAAAATCTGTACCTCCAGCCCATGAGATATGGGATCCAGGGCATGGCATGGGGAATTTTACCTCTGTAGAATCCAGTTCAACAATCCATTTAGGTATTTCTTTTAGTTTAAGAATTAAAATAGCCATTCGCAATAGCATTTCTATCTCATGGAGAGGTCAGCGACATGAAGAAACCTCTTTTAGTGGAATTCTTGTCTGGATGTCAAATTGTTTACTTGGTGCAGTGGTGAAATACAATATAATGATGAAACAGCAACATAGAACATGATCCACGCCAAATTGAAGCATCTTAATTGGTGAGGGTGGCCTAGAGTACTGAATAATCTTTAATAAGGTTGTGGATAACTAAAGGATGATTACTCCAATTAAATATGAATGATGGTTTTAAAATAGCAATATCTGTAATGCTGTAGCAATGTATTTTATATTGCAGTATAGAATTGACATGTAGCCCAAATTCTTGTGCTTCTTCAAATAAATCGTCTTAAGTAATTATTTACAAATGAAAATGAACACAACATGAGTTTATATCCTTCCATTTATTCAATCTAATATGGATTCTTCTCTGTTTTAAGATTTTATTTTATGTTGAATTATCTAAAATTAGCATTACTGTTCATGAATGCTCTGCTGGAGACCTAGGAACTTGTTCATTTCTCCTGCAGTGAAAGATAGTTGAAAGGTCATTACATTTCTCACTGTTTTATTAAATTCAAGCTATAATCAGTGCATCAGGTGAAAAAAATCTATTTTCCTCATCCAGTAATTGTCAGAGGGGATGGGTTCAAATAAGTTTATCTCTGTACTGTAATAAGGAACAAAAAATTGCTCTTCAAGTGCTCCAACTGTGACAATAAATTAAAATAATCAATATGAGCAGAGAAAACAAGAAGAAAATATTATGATGAAGCATATGAAAGTGAGAGGAAGATATCTCTCATTGACATAATAATAAAATCATAATATCTATGTAAAATGATGGAGATTTTTTGTCCAGAGCCTTTTCAAATTTTTCATGCTTGAAAAACGTGGAGAGTTATAAGTAGTATGTCTAATACATCAGCATGTTAAGCATTGATTTGTTAGTACTATCGGCCAAAACTGTCACTGTCAGGACGTTATTTTGTGTATCTTGCACAAATATATGTCCTGATCAGTTAAGCTTTTTCAATGCCCTTCTCCTTAAAGGAATTAATTCTATTTGTAATAACCTTTCCATTGTTTGTTATGGAGTTTTCTTTTGCTTAATTGAGCGATTCAAAACATCCACTGGTACATAGAATTAAAACACTTGTACAGTGCGCTCTGCTTTATAGAGACACACTTAATCAGGAATCTGTTTAATCTTACAGAGCTGATTTCAAACTCATGGCAATAACTGTTGCTTAATTGGAATAGTAGTTCTGTAAATAGAAGACCTCCATCTTCAGTTTTGTAAAATTTACATCCAAACTTTGCATCTCTGACAGATTACACAGCTAAAAAAAGAAAAAGGCTGATTTATTTCAAGTGAAATAGGCAAAACATGCTATCTCCTTTGACTTTCCCTCCCTCAATTCTGTCTTGACCACTCCTGGTTTTCTTCCATTTCTCTTCCTCTAATGCATACCCGTTCCACAGAATCACAGAATCTTAGTGGCTGGAAGGGACATTTGAGATCATTAAGTCCGACTACATTAAAAAAAAAAAAAACCAAAACAAAAAACAACAACAAAAAAAACCCCAAACAAAACCAAAACCAATTCCTTAGAATCAAAGCACAGTCTGGGTTTCTCAAGCTTTACAGAGAAGTCATTGTAGAAGAATGTCAATGAGAAGACTTTAGGCAAAGGAAGCAGAGGGTCAATTTCTGGCCTCCCATTTGTCTCTTCAGCTAATTAATAATTCCATTCCTCTCACCACCCAGCTAAGCCACTTGCAGCCTACCTCCACTGTGTAGTGTTTTGTTTTCTTGTCTTCTTTTTCTTGGAGTCCAGAGTGAATTCTTCATATGTTTTCCATTCACTGAAACTGGGGTTTTGAAGGTTACCAAAACCCTGGTTGTATCTGTGTCATCCTGTTCATTACACTCCCCAACCATGCCCTGTATCCATGTAAAGATGGATATTACTCTTCTGCCCTAATACTGGCCCAACAGCTGAGCTCCTCAGCCTGCCTATTTGCTAAGGTGTCCCTGTCCCTTCCTAGACTTTGCATTGCTTAAGAAAGTTGAAGGTCCAGATAATCTGCCTTCCCTGACGCAGGCATGGGTGCTATGTGTAAGGAGCAGTAAATAGTCGTATGTCTGAATTATAGGATATTTACTATACTGAAGCAAAGTGAAAACCTCATGTGGAACTGTGTCACTATTCTTCACATCCTATGGTAAGTTCTGCAAGTGTAGACATGTTGATGTACAGATTCAGGCCATCTTCCTGTTCTTTTTAATATTCAAGTGGACACTCAGAGTGTTTCTCAGACACTGTGTTCATGGCTGTAAGGAGTTCTGCACAATATGATAAATCCTGACCTAAATTTTAGGGCCTATGTTTTGCAAAATAGTCTTTGTAATGGATATTAAATTTATGGCATTGTAAATAGAGGACCAAACTTTCTTTTTCATCAGTAGGGAATAAAGAAGGCAGTAAAGTTTCTTTTTTTTGTGTTGCAGGGTCAAGGTTTGACTTAAACAATAAGCAGTGAGAGGCAGTCACTGCATCTAATGGTGATAGTGGTATGAATTCACTTTCCTCCAGCTTTTGGTAACCTGTCTTAATAGGGCCCTGACCTCTGCTTTCACAGTGTCAAGCGCAGTAGAAATAACAAACCATGCAAAAGTGAAGTTTGATGGCAGGATCTATTGGGGTTAAATTCTTCCAGCAACCTTTGAAAACTTGATTCTGCAGTAGCAGGAAGAAGCAGGATGTCTGTGGCAATCAGTACGGTGATTGTGTCATACAAACTTGCAATAGAAGAATAGGTTGAGAGCTTTTGCTCTCAATTTTGTTCCAGGGAAATGGAGAGAGAGACCGTGTGTGTGTGATCATTTGCATTGACTATTTTAGAATGTCTTTTGAAAAGACTTTGATGCAAAGTTTAATATTAATGAGAAACAGGACGTTAGCCTGTTACTGATCTATCTCCTTTCCAACACTAGTTCAATTTTTTGCCTTACCAATACTGTGATGTTAATCGAGTGGAAACAGATGCGAACACACAAATGCATGACTGCACTTTGCACCAGGCACTATTCTCTCCTATTTAGTCCTCAATGAATGCAAAACCTAATAGAAATTACTCTGTGCTGATTACCTGAAGTCTTGCTTGAAAATTTCAGGGTCAAGATCCTTTCACTAACTTCAGCTTAGGTGATCCAAATTACAAATCATGAATATAATATTGTTTCTCTAATCTGTAGGAGTGATTTGAGACTTCATTAAGTCTTATAAACCTCTTGGCTCATCAGGCAAAAGGCATTGTAATGAACAAAAATGTTAGTGAAAATTAATTCTCTTCCTGGAAAAAGTGGATACATTTTTGAACATTGTGACCTGTCTGGGTGTTTACAAGCCACACAAGAATACATGTAGCTGGAGAAAGTTAAAAGTAGAAAAATTTGCTTTGGCACATATACTTAAAAATGAAGAGAAAATTTCTTATCAAGGTATAAAGTTGTCTGATTTCTTAATGGCTGGGTAGACTTCTGTTATAAAGGATTCAGAGTGCATCCTAACCAAAGTGAAATATCCAGCATACAGCTTCTTCAGCTGCACGCACAGACTGTAGCTCTGCTTTTGCTGAAGTGAGAAAATACAGAAAATGTTGTTCAGCAGCCTCTTCAGTGAACAGATTTGCAGCCTGATTAATGTCTCTTACACAGAGTAGGATTAGATTTCTTCCACCAAGGATAGACTTCTGGGAGGGAAGTGGGAAAGGACCAGCTACCGTGCTTAAATGACGCCAGCATGTTGCCGCAAAGAGATTGTAACATAGTTGTAGCTTTGTTTTGGAGAACTTTGGTGCAGCTCAGTACGTTGTGACACTGTTTGTGGTAAGATAGATACAGGCTGAAAGATAAGGAAAGAGAGCGAGAAGAACACAGGAAAGAATATTTAGGGCATACTAAGGGCATTAGTAGCACACGGCATAATTGAGAGCATCTCTATAGCTGTGCTGAACTTCATCAGTACTGCACCTTTAGATTTCAGCCTTTCAGGATAAGTCAGGGTAAAACGTTGTTTGGAAAATCAGTTATTTTTGTGGAGTAGAAAATTTCTTGCCATTCCTCATATGATCATCAGTTTGAATGTCTGCAGTTAAATCCAATACTGTGATCGTTGTCTGTATAGGCCCAAATTGAGATAAGGATTCTCTTGGACAAGGTACTGTAGTACCTTGCTATTGCTATGTGAAAGAAAGCCCTATTATGAAGAGACAATGAGATTGTTCAAGCTGAGACAGAAGCTAAGCATCAAAGACAAGGGAAGAGGGAATAATAAGGCTGAGTGAAACTCAGAACCCATGTGATCTGCCTCTCTAAAATGATGTATCCATTAATCTGTTTCTTCTCTCAGTGGACAATGCCCGCAAGAAACTGCAGTCTAAATATGAGAGGAAAAAATACTGTCTGTGTGTATGTTTATATCTACATACACAGGACCACACTTGAAAAAGTGCTGAGGAGAATTATTAATGATGAGAGAAGAAGATGGAGAGATTTGCTAAAGAATGTGAAGAAAGGCATCTGGTGTATGTGAATATGAAGGCTGTTCCAGATACGCAGCAAGACAAAAGACATATGTGTAGAAGGCAGACCCAGGGAAGACTAAAGAGCAATCACTGGAGAGCAGGGCAAAAGGATAAAGTGTAGAGGAAAGGAATTTATGAAGTATTGTGGCTGAAATCACGCATGTATTTCTCAGTGCTCCCCAAAGCAAGTACACAATGTACAATAACAATAAGCAAGTACACAATGAAGTATAAAGTGCAATGGAGTTCAAACAAGATGTTCTCCATTGTTACAGCAGTGCTGTAAACCACTGAAATATTACAACTGTTACCTGTGGCATCATTAATGTCCTGGGATTATTTCATAAATCAGGCCCTAAAACATGATAGAGTGGAGAGGGTTGGTGGTTTCTATAAAGATGAGATTGAATTGTAAGAGAATTAATGATACCATTATTACAGCCTTTAATCTATTTTATAGAGAATTGCTTCGCCTTTTATGAACAGTTTGTCCTTTAGAGAATTCTCTAGTATTTCTGAGTAAGCAATCTTTTTAAGATTTCTTCTCAGTGTGTGACACCAAGATCTTTTTTTCAGTCTTTTCCTGAGGAAAAGAATAAAGTCTGTAACAGTTTCTTTAGTTTTATGCAGATTACAATGGGTTAATCTCTGTGGAAGCAAGAAAATACATGAAGTTTCACTAAGGCCAGATTTAGCTATATGCACTGTGCTTCCAATTTTAAGCAAATCACATGTCCACCAGTCTAACTTGTATCTCTACTTCTAGTGCCTGAGTAACTGCAGATGGAAAAATAAATTTATATCCCTGGACATTCTGGAGATACAAAGATTGAATAGCTAACTGCAGAAAGAAGTAGTAGGAAGAAATCCTTTGGTTTTCAAATAGGACATTTACCTTCTTTATTGAGCGTCTTAATAGAGAAATTTAACATTTTTTTTATTGGTGTATTTTTAGCTTTGCATAAGGCAAGAATTTATTATTTTTTTTACTCATTAGGTCTTTGCTTTTTACTTTCATGCATGTTACATTGAACCCACCTTCTCTTTCAGAGTTTTTTGTGGTAATTACTCCAGTCTAAAGATGATGCCCAATCTAACAAAGCTAATGAAAACCTGCTCTTCAATCTAAACTGTAACCAGTTTATTAACAAGCTCTCTTTTCCTGTGCTTAATTACTGTGACAAAATCTCTTTTTCATACCTTGGAATGATAAGGTAGGGTGGGAAAAAAAAAATAATTTTCCATCACCAAGCGTGCATGAAAGGGAGATGGGCTGAAGCATGCAGAGTTGATTTCTTTGTATTCTTCTATTGCCTTGGTTGCTGCATCTTTGAAATAAGTAGGTATCATATCTTTGATTTGGCCTCTGGGATGGCAGGCCCTGGCAATCAAGCATGCTTATTACAGCAGTCAAATAATCTAGACCAATGGAGTTCCAGTATGTATCAATTCATTTAGAAATGTGGCACGCTTGTAGCAAAAAGCATTTTAGAATTTGCTAGTTGGACATGTGGCAGGCTTTGAGGAGGGAAAAAAAGTCTTCTGGAATTGGTTAGCCCTCCTGACAAAGCTATCTTTATCTGCTTTTCTCATTCTCTTTTATACTCATTATTCTACTCTTTAGATTTTTGTTTGTCTCCAGCTCACCTGCAGGCTACTCACAGTAAGATTCATTGATGTCAGCAGAGTAATGACATAAGCATAGGTTTCCTTTAACAACAGTACAAAATTCTACTGTTAATCTAATATCTCACACAATTTACTACAAAACAAGGTTGCTTACTCAAGTATCTCCTAGTCTAATTTCCTGATTGAGCTCTCATCCTCAAACAATCTCACTAACACCTCTTTCAGCTCACACAGGGAAAAGTAGGAACATGCTGCTCTCTGTGACACAGGTATGATTTTGTTCATTAAATCCTGATTCTGCAAAGGAGATTCCTTTTTTAAGAAAGCAAGTGAAAACATGATATGCTAACATTTCTGCTGTTTGCTGATCCTGAAAAGGGATCTTGTCACATCCGTAGATAAAGGGTTTTCTGCTCTCAGATCAGGGAGCCCTTCATGAAGTAGGGCTGTACCATACAACAAGCTGATCTCCATTTTAGAGAATGGCAGTTGGAGGCAAAAGACATTTTTTAAAAATTGCTCAAAGTGACACTAGAAAATTAAGGCCTGGTCAAAACTGGAACTCAACCAGTTCAGCTGTTGTCTGTTTAGTCCTTATTGAAGCATTAACAGACTTACTCCAATGACGGCCAGATTCACTCCTGAACCCCTGAAACCCACCTGTGGGCTTTGAGTTCATCTTTCTCTTTTCCAGAATGTTGAAAGAAAAAAAAAACCAACCTGAAAATCCTGACCTGAAGTGAATTTCCTTGTTCCTTCCTTTCTGAATTACAGACTCAATGGATGAATTGAGTCCTTTTTTTTATAAGGCAAAGCTTTTCAGAGACACAGCAGTCAAAAATGTTTTAGAATCTGTGAATAAAAGAGTGTCCATATATTTCTGCATCTGGTTTTGTGTTAGATAGGTACATAGTTTAAATGTTAAGCAGGAAGCAGCAAAATGTAGTGAGGAGATACAGTAACCAGTATATCTGCTCAAGTGGAATATTGATCAGGCAATCAAGGAAGCTGCTCTCCTGCCTCTCAGTCTAGAGGAACTTTGATATCCAACTCTGTTAAAACTGCCAGCCTGTCAGTGAACTCAGATTAAGTGTCTGCACTTCAAGAAAAGGAGTCCATAAATTAATGCTGATGACATTCAGAAAGAAAGAGGCTTTCATTGGCATTCACGGTTCAGCACCTTTGGACTGGCAGATTTTTAACTTCCATTTGCCATCCAGTACCATAAGCCACGATGGGTTTATGATTTTAGTATTGTAATACTTCAGAGAGCTTCACAAAAGCAGCTTAGTACAGTTAACATTTCATCCAGTTAGCAAAAGAGAGAACAAATCAGCAATGTGACTTGTTCTTTCATAAACATGCCTGTTATAGATGATGCCCAAAAAAGTCCATCACATTTTACATCATACACAGGTTTTGTAAAATTTGCTGTGTAACTAGTACAGAGATAGGAAAATCACCATTTAAGGGCATTTGTTCTTTCAGAGGCAGAATTACAAAGAAGAAAAGAAAAGTGTATACAAAACTATAGAGTGCACATATCTGACTTTTGGCAGTCTGCCCTTCTTCACCTTAGTCTCATCTGTTTCCAGAATTAACTTCGAAAGAGAAGTAGAGCTATTTGTTAGAAGCCATGTCATTCCTGTTCCATTACAGATTTTGAGTGGTCTTTTGGCAGAGAGTATACAGAATTCTGCAGTAATATCACAGGAAATTGTCGTAAAATTTAGGTTTAATGTGTGTGTTAATAATTTCCTGTATGTGTTCCCATAATTTCTGTAAAATTTAAGAGAACTTAAGTAGTGAAGTGCAAGCGTGACTACTTAAAAAAAAAAAAAAAAAAAAAAAAAAAACAACCAAAAAAACCCCAGAAACTATTGTGTTCAACAGAGTAACTTTTTTTTTCTTTAGCATTTCTAAAGCTACTTTAAAATATAGTGATACAGAGTTATAGTCCCAATTAATATGCTACGGGCAGGTCTAGAATTGTATGAAAATATTTTCTACAGTGTTTTTGAGGACCATTCATGAGTGCTTATGTGTAACTTGAACAAGGATTCTACATACTATACCCTGGATAAAATTTTCAGTACCTCTGTAGTAAGGAAAACTATCTTACCTCATCCATCAGTAAATTTTTTCTACAATTAGGAATATGTATCATAGAATCAAAGAATCATATGGAGTTGGTAGGGACCTCTAGAGATCATCTAGTCCAACCCCTGCACCAGAGAGGGTCTACCTAGAGCACGTTGCCGTTGCACAGGAACTTGTCCAGGCAGGTTTTGAATGTTTCCAGAAAAGGAGACTCCACCACCACTCTGGGCAGCCTGTTCCAGTGCTCCACCACCCTCACAGGAAAGACGTTCCTCCTCATGTTTAGGTGGAACTTGTTATACTCAAGTTTGTGCCCATCACGCCCTAAAATTTCCGGGAGCCTCCTACACCATTATATTCAGGTACGTAAATCTGCACTGAACATTCGGGCAATTAGTAGAGGTGTCTCACGCATTCTCTAAAGCAGAGCCCAAACTTACACCCCAGAGCTGTGAACAACACCTTCGTGTTTGGTAAACAGTGGCAGCTGCATCTCTACTGTACACAGAGAAGAAGATGAGAAAATACTGTGCTGTGAATGTAGCTGCACACACACCACACTAACTCTTCTTCTGCACACAGCACATGGGGGAAAAAAATCAGCAGTAGAGCCTTAGTATCCTCTATCCTCGGAATAATTTTGGTCTATGTCCTAGCAAGGTAACCAAATTAACAAGCCATATTATAAGGGCTGTTAAAAACACTCTCTGATGCGCGAGGGCACCAGCAACAACACAAGCTTTAAAATCCTTTTTGAGAATTAAACAGAGATTGACAGTGTCTCCATTCTGTGGTGCCAACTTTTTGAACACTTCGCGTTTGTCACGAAACATATGATGATGTTGGCAGCCGCTCCCAGTTAGCACTGGTCCCCTTTGTGAAAGCCACTGCTTAAACAAAGAACTAGATATGGTCTCACCCTCAACAGATCTGAAGTGTATTTATTTGCTCCACTGGTGAATTATGGCTGTCCTGGACAGGAGGTGGAAGGCGTGCAGGATTCTGCAGCACACAGAAAAGAAGCCCTTCACAGTTTTACAGGCCGTAGACACAGAGCCCTTCTCTCGCTTTTCAGCAGCTCCAGCTTACATTATATCTACAGGCTTACAGTCAGATGAGATAGTCACGGTATTTAAACCTTCAAACAATCTACGCTGCAAATCTGCCAGCCTCCTGTTCCTCAGAATGTTTCATCTCAGCTAAAAATTATCAGTTCAGAGGGATAAGAGCGCAGAGGTGTACAGCTGACTGTAATGCATTCCCCCAGACAGCCTTTATGAATTTTTTAGCTGAACTTTCTTCTGTCCTTGTTGTTCTTGCCAACCACATGCAGAACATTTCACAGACAATAGCAATACCCTGGAGCTTTACACGCGCCATTCAATTCCCAATAATAACAAAAATATATATAGATAGATCTCCTTTTTCTAAAAAAGGAGTTTCATCCCATATTTTTCTTCAGCTTAAATTACAGCTAACATCCAGAATTTGCACTGCATAGCTGAGAAACTAGCAGGAATTGCCACATTCAATTAGCACAGCAGAAGCAGCAAACTAGAAATAGGGTTTCATTCACTTTAATTCACTAGTTGGTTGCCATAAATACTCGTCTGTAAAACATGGAATTCTGAATACTCCACAGACATTATTTTCCTTTCATGAAGATGTTTGTTTACTTTGGCAGTGACTCTCTTGGGAGAAACTCTAATGACTTCCACTACCAAAAAAACCCCAAAACAAAAAAGAAACAGAAACTGCCACCAGCAAGCAAGGAAATATTAGTCTAATGTGCTGGTTAAACTCCAGGGCAAAAAGGAGACAAAACAGAGTAAATCACTGCTTTGCATTCTTGTGACCAGAACCCATCTCCTTCAAGTCCAGCAGGCAGCAAGAGCTCTTGTGATGGAAGTCCGGCTTTGAATAAAGGAAGAAAGCTGCCCATCTCCTGTGAATTTTAAGATTTTTAGCTTTAAAAACAAGCAAACAAAACCTTAACATTGTCACAGGAAGAACAGAATAAAGCAAACTCTCTCAATCCCTGGAGTTTAATTTTCCCACTGCTTTGAATTTAATTCCAACATACAGTGACCTAACAAAGGTTTATTTCCCAATTTTGCTATATCTGGACAATTAATATTTTTTTCTTTTAATGAGCAAAACCACCTAGAAAAAAGGTAAGCTGCTGTGACTCAACAGACTGCTCACTGCTGAAATAGATTTGCCTACCTCCTTCCTAAGAATGCATGATTATTATTTTCTGAGTTTAAAAAAAAAAAAAATCAAGAACAGAAAAACAGTAAATGAAACACATCGATATAAATCTTCAGACCTCTTTTTCCGGTGAAATGTCAAACCTCATCATCTGCTTTTCTATACGAACAACCTGCAGTCCCAGACTGCTTACCACGTTTCCAGGGGAGGAAGAAGCCATTAACAAAAATCAACTTTTTAAGGTTAAGAGGAAGCAGCTCTCACGAAAGTACGTGAATCGTATATTTTTGTTACCCGTTAGAACAATACGCATTCTCAAGCCCCTTTCAAAGCTTAAACTGAGGAACGGAGGGAGCAGACACATGTCAGAGACCACAGGACGGCAGACTGTGTACTTCCCTACACAGCCTCAGCCCCACAGGTCTCTTAGCAGAGCCCTCGGGACCAGAGCAGGACAGAACGAGCTACCGAAATACAAAGAGCTGAGAAAGAAGCCTGGGAAGAGGAGAAGACACAGAAAGGGAGAAGGAAAGTCAAAATAGTAAAGAGAAAACAAGAAACTGGTATCAACCCCCCTGATTTTCTCATAGCCCTGGAGCCTTGGAAGAGGGGTCGAACAGAGCAGTAAATCACTGTAAATGGTGAAAGGCCTATAAATATTGTGGGCTGTGGAAAGAACAATTTGTTGCGTTACAAAGCAGCCGATGAGTCTCTGTGCTCGGGAAGGAAAAGGTTTTCTGAAGTCAGTACTATCTGTAGACACATTTGCTTTTAACTATAGCATGCAAAAATTCACCAGAAAAGCTGCTTTTAGTACCAGAATGAAAGCAAAGATAATTTTCATGACTCCGTGTTTTTTGCAGACCATATTCAAACTCACAGCCATGGTGATTTTCCAACTAGCTAATTGGAGGGAAACAGCAGATTTTAGCAGCAGGCAGAGTTGTTTTCTTTTTTATGCGTTAGGCTCCTGATATTCTGGCATTCATGTTAATTTACAAAATGAGGAAGCACTGAAGTAACGCTGCACGCACACAAAAGTCTACATACTGTATCTAATTTTTTTATCGGTTTCATGATTTATTATATGTTCCCCAAAACTGTAACACTTGTTTAGCGCTGTCTGATTAGGAAAAGATATTGATCCTACCCCCGAGAACGTATCCTTTTTAAAGAAGTTAAAAGCTCTGAAGCGGACACCACCTCAGCACAATCCCCTTCAGCTCTCATCACTGCTAGAAGTTTTTTTAGCAGTGATGAAAACAGAAAGCCCAGGAAAAAAATATATTAGAATGGTGGGTCAAAATCCTTTCTCATATAATAATAATAATATCCTGTCACTCACGCTGGCCAATAGCAGGTGGTACTCTCCTGGCTTTATAAAAAAAAAAGAACTTAAGCTGTGCATGGTGATTTCTAGAAGAGTTGATAACCACTCAGGAGCAAAACTCAGAAGCCACTGCCTGGATGATCTCATTCACGTTACCCAAACAGTAGCCAGAAGAGCTGCTCAGTAATCCTCACAGTTATATAATGTTATTTCATATATATTGTGATTTGGGTTTGTGTTTTCTCTTCTATTGAACCATTGCTGGTTCAATTTGCCACACAAAATTTAGCACACGGTGGATGAGGCAAAACACCAGACAAATAAGGTGTTTGTTGGCTTTCAGGCACTGAGGAACCCGGGAGAGCCCCAGCTCTGCCACAGACCTCCCAGGTAAAGCTGGTGCCTGGCACCTTTGCTGCAATGAGCACACGGACGCAGGTTGATTAATGGCCACAAGAACCATAATTTCGGTATATTTGGCTTTACGGTACTGACAGCTTGTTTTCCTACATCTGTTTTTTTTAATTTACATACTATGTACAGCGATATTGCATGTGGCTCAGCATTCGCTTCACATAAGGTTGGTTGTCTTAGCCTGTTCTTACACATTCGTTTAAGAGACTATTACCTTCCACTACTACCTTTCTGGGGCCAGTCTTTTTTCAGTGGTGCCCAGGGACAGGACAAGAGGAAACAGGCACAAACTTGAACACAAGAAGTTCCACCTGAACATGAGGAGGAACTTCTTTCCGTTGAGGGTGGCAGAGCCCTGGAACAGGCTGCCCAGAGAGGTGGTGGAGTCTCCTTCTCTGGAGACATTCCAAACCCACCTGGACAGGTTCCTGTGCAACCTGCTTTGGGTGGACCTTCTTTGGCAGGGGGATTGGACTAGATGATCTCCAGAGGTCCCTTCCAACCCTGTATCATTCTCTGATCCTGTGATTCCTAGTAGCCCAGCCCAAAAAAGCTCTCAAACCTTCCCTGGAAAGGGACAGCCAAGATAAAAGAAAGCAGGAAGGAATCAAGTGATTACAAAGGAGAAAAAACCCAAATATTAAAGCAAGAGGGTTTGAAGGCCAAATGGTCAAAAATCACAAAACTGGAAACTGGAGAGAGAAAACAAACAGCGACAAGGACAGGACTCAGCACTTCTTGATGGCACCAAGGTGCCAGTTAAGAAACTCAATTTGGTGGAGAAGTCAGAATTTGGTGTGGCCCCAGCATACACCAAGGGGTCTCATATGAGGGGCAGGAGAGATGGGATACATAACCCAGAAGGATTCATGGTTTGACTCGGTACAGCTCTTTTTGCTTGTATCAGAGTGAAGAGCGTATGGCGCAAGACCGAGGAGCACCAAAGACCTCCTGGGTTCTGCAGCCAGATATAGCCAGAAGCTTTCCTCATAATCCATCAAGAGAGAGATCAGGTTTCTCCCTCTAAAGGTACCTGCATCAGGGTGGGATGAATCATCCTTTGGTAGCACCTGTCTTGTGTTTGTAGAAGATTAGGCAGCTAACACAGAGGGGATGCTTACTTTTTACATGGTTAAAAATAGATGAGATTAACCCCATGGAAGTTGTAATAAACATGAAGGATTGGGGTAGGTTGCTACTATGGTAGAGAGAGGCTGTCATGGAGACTCTTGACTTCCAGTCAATTTTTTAAAAATTACTCACTAATGCTACAGTGAAACAGTAGCTGTTTCAAAGGAAGAATCGCTAAAATTTGGGCTTGATTTATAGGTGAGGGAAAGAGAAGCTGACCGCTTACCAAAACACCAAACCCAGCTAAATGAGTCCCTACAAACTTCTTAGAAAAAGGCAGCTGCTTAGAGGAGAGAGACAGCGCAGCATTGCTTCCAACCACGCCAGACGCCCCAGAACGCCCCAGGTAGAGGTCAGCTTCTGTTCAGGCTTGCACATCACCCCATGTCAGGCGTGTGACACGAACGCAAAGGGAAGCCAGATGCTACCAGTTCTGCAGCTCACGAAACTAATGTTTACGAGGACCGTGCTGTGAAGCAACTCGCTATTCGGAGAGGAGCCATTACTTGGCCAGCAACATTTCCTCAGCATGCGATCATCTGGAGGGCCTCTGTCTGCACTCTTGTTTTTTTGCCACTTGTAAGACAGACGGCTGCAGAGTTCTGGAAACAGGTGCAATATAATGAATAGTTCTGGAGTGCTAAGCCATAATATAGCGAAGATAAATACATATCAATTATTCTTCTGTGCTGCAAATGTATTTCCTTCTTAACCCGGCAAGATGGCATGGATACCCAAATACACACACCCACACAGGTTCATGATCACATCAGAGATGACTGCAGATGCCAAACCCTTTTATTTTTATTTCCTCTACATTTTATATGCATGTGAAAAACATAGAGAGATTTAACAAGTTAGAATTGTTTCAGTGGGTCAGACCAAAGGTCTGCTGGCCAAACGGGAAGCAGCTATCCAGTCTTTGACAGTGGCAACTAATGGATGCCCACAGAAAGGTACAATAGGTCAAGCATATGACACTTGCCCAACGCACTTGCACACTCAATAGCCACCTATTAATTCTCTCATTGCCAAACTACAGCTTTCCCAGAGTACAAACGCTCGTTCATTTTAGTCTTTTCAGAGACATCTACATCTGCAACAGCATGACATCTATAGTTGCACAACTATTTGTTTGTTTGCATTAAACAGTTGCTGCTTCCACGGGATGGAAAAGGGGGGAAAACGTCACTTTTATTATCACCTGCCCAGGAAACACCTCCGAAGGTGCTACCACAGGGCCACCACACCTCAGAACAGGCTTGGGCTCAGCTCCTGGGGGTCTCCGAGGAGCCCAGTCAACGAGTGGCCGTGTCTGACAGCAGGATCGGGGCGTATGAACAGGTGACGGAGACACCCGGCTTCACCCAGAGGCTCTGCTGCCCCTCGGGGCCATGACGCGCCGGCGTCGGGCAGAGAGACCCCTCCGGAGAAGTACACCGCTATGTCCCCCTGGTCGTGCCCCTCCAGCCCCACACGGGCCGAGCAGCCGTGAGGAGACAGCGAGAGACCCCAGCCGGGAGGCCATGCTGCCCGCCCGCTGAGGGGAGGCGGAGGGCGGAGCCAGGGGCGGGGCTCCCCCCGCGGGGCCTCCACACGCGCTCACCCTCCCGCTCCCCCTAGCACGCAGCCCTGCGTCAATGCAAATGAGTGGCCAGGGGGCGGGGCGCACCCTCCTCCCCGCGCGAGTGCCTGACGGGATCGCGGGCGGCGGGAGAAACCACCCTCCCGCCGGCCCGTACTGCCTGTGAGAAATAAAGCGGAATAAAATCGGTTTATTCCAGGCTGAGGGCAGGCACGGCGGCGAGGCCCAGCGAGTGCCTTCCTCACCCAAAAAGGCCAGCAGCTCTTGCAGTGGGTTACTCAAAGGCTGTCGCCTCCCACCCCCCACCTCCTCCCCCCGCTCAAGTGGTAGCGCCCACACGGGTCGTCGGTGGCCCCGCGCGCGGGCGTTAGCCAGCGCGAGCGCCCACCCCGCCCCGGGGAGCGGCGCCTGGGACGGGCGAAGGGGGCGGGGCTCGGCTCCGGGCCTAATGCATTATTCATGAAGGGGGGGGCCAGAACGGCCGGCTTATTCTCAACCTCGGGGCCGGGCGGGTAACGGGGGGTGGTGGCTCTGACGTAATTATGACGAATGTTCCGGCGTTTATAAAGGGCGTTGCAGCCGGCTCCCGGCCGGCAGTGGGGGCGGGGGAGTCGGCTGGAGGGGGGGTTTGAGAGGGGACCCGCTGCCAAACCGGGGCCGTGCAGGGGGTACCGCCGGCCTCCCTTCTTCCCTGTGCTGGGCCTGGAGCGCTCCGCGGCCTCTCCCCCGCGCTACGGTGTGGCGGCGGGGGTCGGACGGAGGGAGTCACCGTGAGGGGGGGAGGAAGGTGTCGAGGGGGAGCGGTCTGTCCGGGGTGTTTACGGTGATCTTAGCGGGTGAGGGACGCTCTTTTTCAGAAAAGAAAAAAAAATATATATAGAAAACCCGAAAATGACGCCCTGATAGAAACAGCATTATTTATTATCAAAAAGGCTCCCATATTTTTAAAGCCAGGAGATTGGGGATTATGGCAAGAAAGAGGGCTTTATTCTAGAAAGTGGCTGTTTTATTTTATTTTGGTTTATATAGTGGTTTGCGATAGGCTGGTGTTTACACAAACACACGCACTCGCCTCGCCCCGGATTGTTAATTATCTTTGTCTCCTCAGACCCCCGGGGTGCGTGTGTGTGTGGGGGGGTTCGCCCCTCCGCCGAGCCGGTGCCGGGGATCACCGCCTCGGGCTCCCCGCAGGCGGCCACCCCCCAGCCCGCCCTTGGGGTGTAGGAGGCGCTGGCTCCACCGGCTCCTTCCCCTCCCCGGCAGCCGCCTCTCATTCCTCCTCCTCCTGCCCCTTCTCACCCGCTGTAACCGGTTCCTCCGGCGGGTCGCCGCCGCCCTCCTCCTCCTCCTCCGTTCCCCCCTTCGGCTGCCCCATCACCGCACCATGCAGGATGAGCTGCTCCTGGGGGTGACACAGCAGCCGCCGCAGGCAGGCAGCGAGAGGCTGGGCAGCAGCCCCGCATCAGGACACCCCCCTCCCGGCCACCCCTCCTCTGACTTTAAACCCAGTCTCAGCCCCCACCAGGATTTAAACAAGCAGCAACCGCAGCAGCAGCAACAGCCGCCGCCTCCTCCTCCTCCTCCTCAGCTGAGCCAGAAGAGGAAAGAGTTTAAGCAGCAGCAGCTCAGCAGCCCAGCCCAGCTCGGCAGCAGCCACCCCCTGAATAACCACCACCCCCCCGACTATCATCACCACCCCCCTCAGCCGCCGCCGCAGTTCAGCCACCCCACTGACAAGTACCAGCAGCAGCTCCAGCTCCTCAGCGCTCACCCCCCGGAGCCGCCGCGGACCGGGGACTACCCGCACCACCGGCCCCTCGGCCCCGCCGAGCGCAAGGGCGGCGCGGACAGGGGGGGGTCGGAGCGGCTCGCCCCTTCCCGCCCGGGGGGATCGGTGGCCGCCGACCCCAATGTGGGGGTGGCCGCCGCCGCCTCCTGCCTGAATCCGCCTCCGTCTCCTCCTCATCTGCAGGCGAGAGCCAAGCCGCCCCCCATGGAGTCCCCCCCGAACAGCCACTTGCTGGGTAGCCCCGGGAACCTCCTGCCCGGCGGGCTCGGCTCTGGCTTCAGCAGCCTGCAGAGCCCGGAGATCCCCAGCCCCCATCACCAGAGCGGGGGCGGCTCCTCCTCGGCGGCTTCCCCTCCTCCTCCGCCGCTGCCCGGCTTCGGCACCCCTTGGTCGGTGCAGACCTCGTCGCCGCCTCCGCAGCAGACGCAGCAGCCTCCGGTCTCCAGCGGCGGCGGCGGCGGCGGGGGGGGACAGATCAGCGCGATGCCGCCCCCGAGCCCGGAATCCGAGACCAGCTTCTACCCGGGGATCCCGTCATCCATCAACCCCGCTTTCTTCCAGAGCTTCTCGCCGGTGTCTCCTCACAACCCCTGCGCCGGGCCCTTCAGCAGCCCCTTCTCGGCCGCCGCCCCCCCGCCGCCGCCGCAGATGAATTTACCTCAGCAGCAGCAGCAGCAGCAACAGCAACAGCAGAACCGGAGATCCCCTGTGAGCCCCCAGCTCCAGCACCAACACCAGGCGGCGGCCGCCGCCGCCGCCTTCCTGCAGCAGAGAAACTCCTACAACCACCACCAGGTACCGGGCGGCGGGGAGGGCCCGGCAGCCGCGGCGGGGCGGCAGGGAGCCCGGCCCGGCCGGCTCCGGAAGGGAGAGCGGGGCGGAAAGGGGGGGACATCGGAGCGAAGAAGGGGGATGGAGGGGAGGCACCGCTCCTCTCCTTTCGCTGGCCGCGGGAGCCGGGAGGTTTCCCGCTGCCCAGGAGAAGCCGGGCGGCGGTGACAGCCCGGCCAGACGGCGGAGGCAGGGCGGGGCCCGGCCCGGTTCGGCGTCGCCCCGCCGCGCTCGGCGGACCGAGGGCCGGGCGGGAGGGCACCTGCTCCCCCCCCCCCCCCCCCCCCCCCCCCCCGGGGCGGGGGGGCCCCCGCCCCCCCCCCCCCCCCCCACCTCTTCCCGTTGCGGGGCCCGGACTGAGGGCGGGGAGGCGGCCCTAGGGGTCGTGCCGTGCCGTGCCGTGCCGGGCGGCTGTTGGCAGCGGCCCGCCCCGTGCCCCGGCCGCTGCTCCCCGCCTGTTCCGGCTGGCAGGTGGCGGAGCGGCCGCGTACCCCCCCTGCCCCGCTCTGTGGGCTGTGACCGGCCGCCCCCCCTCCCCTCGGTGCGGCGACTCGGGGACGCCGGGGTTTTTTTCGGGTTGAGAGAAGGGGGTTTTCCTCTATGAAAAAGCGTAAACGCTCCTTTTTTCTGTCAAAAAAGGGAGTTTCGCTGTGGAAATATTTCCACCACCACCCCTCGCCCCGCAGCGAGCGCGGTGTCCCCGGAACAATGAGCCTGACAGCTCCGGCCGGCGCCGCCTCCCCCCGGGAAGCCCCTTCCCCGGCCCCAGCAGCCCCGGGTCGCGCCGGGTCGGGCGGGCAGAGGCCACCGACGGTGGGTTCAGATGGGAAAGCTGTCAAACGCCGTCTCCCTCTGCAGGGAGTTTATTATTTTATTTATTTTATTTTTTATCACACACCCCCTCCCCGAAATCGCTTGGTTTTGTAGCCAAAGGCAGCGCTGTGTGGCGGGGTTGCCGTAGTTCTGCTGCCGGTTCGAACCCAGCGGCGCAGCCTTTTTCCCCCGCTGAAATGGAAGTTTACCCTTCTTCCTGGGGTAAAAAAAAAAAAAAAAAGAAAAAGAAAAAAACCCACAAACCCTAATTGTGGGAAGTGGGAGAAAAGCAGACCCCCCCCATGTTAATATTATCTGCTTGTGTGTTTTGGCCGCATCTTGCTGTGGTCATCAGCTCCTCGGTTACGAAAGGCCGAAGTTACACAGGCCTCATTTTAATTTTTCTTTCATCCTGGTGTTAAATCTCTCTGTTGTGATGGGTAGAGCCGGGGTTGTGAAGCGTGTCTGTCAGAACTGCGATTCCCCCATTAAACGTGCCTGTCCAAGAACGTGGTGACTAGGAGCTCGCTGTCCTTAACGCCTGTAATAACCCTCTTCAAACAAATTCCAAAGCCATTCTCCAGCAGTGAGGTGTACAGGAATTTTCTCTGGGTTACAAGTTGTAGGTAAACTTAAAGGGTGCCATGACAGCATAGCTAGCAATATTAGAGGCTTGTTAATGTTTGGCATTATCTCTTAAGGTTTGTTTCACAATAGAGTGCCTGCCTCTCCCAAAATTCCAGCCAAAGTATTCAAGTTTTACAACGTAATTATCTATAATTATATAGAATGGGATGTTTTCCTGATTACTTGACCAAAAAATGGCTTCAGTGGGGTGTTTTGTTTGTTTTCTAAGGGGGGGATTGTTGTTATAATTTTAGCTTTCTGTCTTCAGAAAGTTCCGTTTTATCTAGTACATAATGTATAGATATGCTTTAAATTTTTTAAAGTTACTAGAATTTTTAAAGTTACTAGAATTGCAAGCTGAGGGTTGCTTGCTTGGTAACCTTTGAGATAAAAGTACCGTGTTTTGACTTCACAGAAGAACTGAATTTAGAATATCCAGACGCACCTCTTCTGTGCTTGAAAAAAAGCCTTTCCAAGAACCGTCAGATTTGAGAACAACACTAATATTAAATAGTGTTCTTGACTGTCAGTCAGGCTCAGTGGGTCCACCTCTTGGTGGCATGACAGCCACTATTGGTGACTTTTTAGCACAAGTTGTGGCTTAGGAAGAAAAACTTACCATCCTGTAAAATATGCCCTCTAAAGACTGCTTACGTTTTCGTATTGAGAAATATAGTGCACTTGTCAGATACAGAAATACTTTATACCGTGTCTAAATAGGAAAAAAATTCCTAATTCCTCCTTCCCCCCCACCCCGATTCCACCCTGCAGAATTCCACAGATAGTCCTGTTCATTACTTCAGAAATACTTGAGCAGTGGCTTCAGAATAATGCATTTTAATGTGGAAATGTTAAGATAGCTCCTTCAAACAGATTCTCTGTGCAGTAATCAGTGCTCTTCTTGCTCTTATATGGTAATACAGAGACAATGATACTCAAAATACTGGGAGAAAAAAAAAAATCAATCTGCCATCTGAATTGTAATTTTTAAATTTCTACTCACTGTAGTGAAATACTGCTCCACACTGAGTAGAAATAATTATGAATAGTAGAATAATAATTGTTTTAATAATTATTTTTAAAATTGAAATTCTTCTGTTATTTTTGCAGAGACCTCACTGTATAATACCAAATTATGTATGACAAAATGGTCTTTCAGGGGTTTTTGTAATGTGGTTTGTGCACCCTGGAATTGTGCTACTACTCAGCTTTAACGAATGCTACTAAAATGATAATCTAAATTGCTTGCACAACCACTGCATGTTTTGGGGGGATTTATGGGGAAGTGGGAGTCATTTTTTTTTTTTTTTAATGATGCTGTTTTCTTCCTTGCCTCAGTAATTAATTTACATGTTATCAGGAAAGAGTGGTTTATAGAAGTCTCTGTGCCCTGATTACTTGGTGGTTGGTTGTTTTATTTTTTGTTGTTTTGGGTTTGGTTTTTTTTTGGGGGGGGGGGGGGGGGGGGGGGGGGGGGGGGGCGTTGGTTTTTAAGTCAAAAGACATTTCAAGTATTTTCAAAGTAATATAAATGAATTTTTCTTTTTAGCCTCTTCTGAAGCAGTCGCCCTGGAGCAATCAGAGTAGCGGCTGGAGCACAGGAAATATATCCTGGGGAGGAATGCATGGCAGAGACCATCGTAGAACTGGAAACATGGGAATTCCAGGAACTATGAACCAGATCTCTCCTTTGAAGAAGCCCTTTTCTGGTAATGTCATAGCTCCTCCTAAATTTACTCGCTCCACTCCATCACTGACACCAAAATCGTGGATTGAAGATAATGTTTTCCGAACTGACAACAACAGTAATACTCTCCTTCCTTTGCAGGTAAGGATGGTGTGTAACTGGGGCGTTCATAGTCTTGCTTAGCATTTGGGCTTATTCAACAGTGGTTACAGCCCTGATACTTGGTTGGAAAATTGTATATTTCTCTCTTATTTTTCATCCGAAAATGCAAACAACCCAAACGTTTTTAGTGTATTCAGCAATATATGGTTGTCTCGCTTCATTAAGAATATTGACCGTCAAGAAAGAGAGAGACTGTAGCCGCTGATGCCCAATACAGCAAAATATGTTTAATCCAGCACGTTTTCTGCCTATGGTAACACTCATATTCTTATAAAGCCCTTTAAAACTCAGGGGTTTTTCATTCATTTGTCCCTGTATGTATGTTTTTGTACTTTCGTAGATGTCTCTGAGCCTTTGTCACGCTTGTCTTTTACTAATATTCTAGGTTGACATTTATGTGTTAGTGAGATTTTTTTCCTCTGCATTCTAGCAACTTTTATGTTATGTTTTGTCTGGAAGCCTTGTGATTTAAAAGTGTTAAATAAGAGAATATATCTTAGAATTAAAGATCCAGTTTCATCTCCTGAATTTTATCAGTGATATCTTATGTGACTTTAGGTAAGTCACTTAACTTTAGCCTCAGTTACTTTTTGGTAAAATGTTATTTTTCTCATTCCTTCCTATATTCATTTAGTCAACATTTCTTGTTAGTGGAGACCTTTATTTTGCATCCCAATCTTAGTTGCCATTCAACAATTTATAGTTTTTGCGTAGGTTGGTTTGTGACCAAAAAAAAATAAGCTTGGGCAACTTATTTTAGAAAGGATGCAAATAGAAAGCAGATTATCCAGCTAATTCTGTACATTCTTTAATTTTTGTTACAACTGCATCAGCTTTGTTTTTTGTCTCACACTGAGCTACTATATTCCAGCAAAACTGAACAAGATAATATGCAGAGAAAATTATTAGAATGCTTCTTTATCTCCACATAAGGCTATTATAGTTGGTTTTTGTTAGGTTTCATACAGAGTAACCTAGAGTTGAGTAACCTAGAGTTTCATTTGTCTTAATTGTGACCATATTTGAGTTTTTACAGCTGTATTTGCATCAATTATCAAGCTAACCCTTCTGTAGCTGTAATAGTGGCAAAAGGCCACTAGATTTCCCACTAGAGTTCCAATTTTTCTTACCGTTTTGCTGGTGAAGTTCCATTTGGCACAAGAGGCGTTGTCCCAACTGTGTCCAGGTGAGCTCTGATACTCCGCAGTGTTCTTCAGGCTAATGCTGATTTTTGGACATAACCTAAATTCTGCTCCAAGCATACGCATTGGACCTGAAAACTTAAGAGGATTTGCCTCTACTGTGAAGGCCTGTTCCACTAAGTAGCCTTCCTACCTGGAACATAATATCGTAGTTGAATATTTTTTTTGTAGGGGTGGAAAGACGGGGGGAAAAAAAAACAAAACAGAGCTATTCTTTGTGTATTCAACCTGATCTGTTCAGGAAAACAAGGTTACGGTTCGGTAATGCTTTGCAGCGGAGGGCTCTGAGGATAGTTGACAGCAAACACCAAAATATCTCCTGGGAATGTTAGCCTAAGGAACAGGGGTTAAAAATATTAATGCCCTCATACATTGAAACTGCAGTGACAGGATTCATATGCAGCTGAGCACAAGTTGTGAATATATGTAGTCATTCAATACACCTTACAAGTCAGCATGACTATTGCTCTGAACGCTCAGCAGCTTCTACAGCAGTCATCTAATATAAATTAATCTGTTTTATGTCTAAACAAGTGTCTTGTGCATTCCAGCTATAACGTACATCGCTCCTATCCAGTAGGGTAGAAAAAAATTCTTGCAATTTAACTTTATACTAAATTACATGAATGTTTCAGTTTGGGGTTGCTTGGTTGTTTTGAAGGGAGAAGGTGGGCACGCTGAATTGTTCTTGGTCTTACCTGTGAGCACCAGAGCCAACCAATTAAACAGACCTGTTTGTCTGCCTTTATGTAGGCTATAGATCTATCTATACTTCAGTCTCCCTTATATGTATGAAGTCATGGATGCAGGACACAGTAAAAACACTCCTCTTTAAAGGGTTGCAGTGTTATCTACTGCTGTTGTGGAAACACTAGATGTTTCCATAAATTACTTTGCTACACTGAAATCATGTTCTTATTTTTCAGCTATTATGCTGTTGTTATATGGTTAATTCCTTGTGATGACTGTTACATTTTGCCAGTCACAATGAAAAAGTTAAATAGAGCTTGGAGCTCACGCTTCTTTTCATCAGGGCTTGTGTTGGCAATTGCGATGCTGTCAAACACCCATCTTGCTAATTTGTACTGTGCTTGTCTCCTTCCATAAAAGGCTGAGGTATTTAGATTGAGGATTCTTAAAGATACAGTAGCAATTTCAGAAGATACTAAAAAATAGCAGTAATTTAAATTTTGTGCTATTTGGGAAGTTCTGTATGAAAACATTTACATGTACAAAGAAGTTACCTATTTCTTTCAGGCTTCTGCAGAACACACACATCTTAGCATTTGTGTTGAGCTGTCCTGCATCATTCCATCATTCACAGTTTTGCAGGGTACTTTTTCGTGAGATCACACATCTTTTCTTCTTTTTTTTTTTTTAACAGCAGTAATCATTTTGTATGGTGGGGACAAATCATGTCTCTTCCAAACTATAATCCATCTCAAATTTAGGAAATGAAAACAGCTCAGAAAAGCTGGCGTCCTCACTAACTTTCTGTAGATCATTAGCGTTTTGCTGCCATTTTTAAAAATGCTGTGTATTTTTTGGTGAGTCCGAGTGGCATTCAGCAGTGTCAGCTGCTCATCCAGTTTCTGCAAAACATGCAAACAAGATAAGCTGCAGAGGAATCATGTACAAATTCAAAATTTTTTCCTTCCATAGAACTTCTTGATTCTTTTGAATAAAGTTTGCATTGATGGATGGTCCCTGGTGTAGAACTGACATAAATTCTGAGGAAAATAAAGTTTCTTGGCATTAAACTAATATGCCAGTGACAATGAATGTCACTACTGATAACTGAATAAGTAATCACACGTATTACTTACAGGGGTGAAAGTAGATTTTTTTCTATACTTCATAGTTGGGACTGAAACATATCCCACGTGAAGGGGCTACATTAGTTAAGGCAAAGCTGCTTTTGCTTTAGCAATTATGAAGGACCTCTCTCAAGGTAATGTTCCAAAGTTCAAGACTTTTGGCTTTGCGATTAAATAAAGGTAGTTAAACATCATGGCAACACTGATTTAAACAGGAGCAAATTAAGCCAATAGCCAAAGTTTTCTTATGTGGCTCTCTATCAGAAGCTTTTGTTCCTCCCTGAGGTTCTTAAGATAACACAAACTGCATCAATTAAAGTTCTTTCATAGACAAAATCACGTCTACAAGTTTAAGTTCTGCCACCCTGCTTACACCGTTATAGGTGCTTTAGATAGGGAAGGGATTGTTGCCTTGTACCAGAATTGGTAAGGAACAGTTAGAAGTCTTGTCAGGTATTCATACCATCTAACTTAAGCATTTAATTGAGGGGCCTATTTCTCTCTCCTTAGAGAGAATCTAGGCTCCTTATTTAGATAATCTAATTCTCTAGAAGAACATACCTGGCACCACTGACCATAGGCAGCCCCTGGGATTCCAGTTTAGGCACTTAAATAATATGAATATTCTCTCATATTCCCTGATCTAAAGTAAAAAAAAAAAAAAAATAGAAATCATATAGGGCAGAAAGCTAAAAATATATTTATAATCCCAGATGCTGTGTTTTTCCTCCCCCAAAAAATGCTTCAGGCATTTCTGTGGCCAAAACGCAAGCACAGAAATCAGTATGTTGTATATTTATTTTTTCATTTATGTTCTTTAGATGAGGAAAAGAATTAACTGTTTCTAAACTATTCTTTTTTAATCGGTGCCTGCTAACCCTATTTTGATTGCAAGCTTACTGTTTCTTAATATCTTGTAAAAAAGCTTCCTAAAGCCTATTATATCAGTTTAATAACACACTTCAGCGTTACGCACTTCAGCATTTAACTGCTTCCATTCTAGTAAAAGCAGTGCATTCTATGACTATGAATTTAGATTCTGCGTCCCTTTTGAGTTGAGGAAATACACTGCATGTCCGGGTGGTTTTTCACCTTGATTTGTCCTTCCTGTTTGTTCAAACAAACAGTATGTGCAATGTTCGTGGTCCTAAAAGCTGAGCCTCATTATTCTACATCTGAATATAGCTCTCCAGCTGGGAAATTCGTATGGTGAGGCACCATCTTTCACGAATGCCCAATTTTTTTCTATTTATTTTTGAAATGTGCTAAAGTTTTCAAAGAGAACAAAACACTTGCGAAGCAAAATGAGTTTTAAGATTGCTTGTCACGACAGGTATTAGTTTTAGATACTTAATTTTAACTGCTGTCCCGTTGCTTTGTTCTTATCATTGCTTCCATTCAGGGGTTTTCAGGTTCTCAGTATGACAGTTTAATAATGTACCTTAGCAGTTTAAATGGCTAATCTAGATGAAACACATACAAGTCAATATTAGATGAAGAGCTAGTTGCTGAAGTTGTGTTCTTGCTGCCATATTTAGACTCCTAAATAGGTGGCCTGTTTCTTCCAAAGTCCTGAGTGTTTGGCAATTCACACTGAACCTGACGGCACTCGCAGTATCTAACTGCCAAGTTCTCTTGCTCTTCAGATCACTGTAATTGTCCAAACACTGATTTATAAGTCAGGCTTTACCAATTAATTTTTACCCAGGCAATACCTGCAACAGAACAGTGTCTTCAGGATTTTTAATACAGTAGACAGATTACCCGGGGCTAATTAAATAACAACTAAACCAGATACTTGCATCTGAGGATCAGATTGGGGATCTCTCTATCTGGATGAAATGGTCTCCTGCCTTACTTTTGACTTGGAATGAATCATATTGGGAGCTGCGCAGATAAACGATTCAAAAGAATCCATCAGCAGAAAGTTTGTGGGCCTTACCACACAAATGTTTTTATGAACTTAAAATTCTTTCCTGCTGTTAAAATTTGCTTTAGTTACACAACTATTAATGCAAGTCAAAATGGGAGTCAAGAAAAGTCAACAAAATTTTTAGCAGCAGGTGTAGTATAGCAATGATGTATCTACTAAGTAGCGTATCTCAGCTCATTCTGTCTGCAAAAGCACAGTTGTTCTCTAAGTTTAAATGAATATATTCTCGCTTAAGATCTATTCAACAGTACTTTTAGTGTATGGTCTGATGTGTTTGCATTTAAGTACTGTATAGATATTTCTAGATTTGTGTGGGTGGGTGTGAAGAGGGTAAAAAAAACCCTGAAAAACTGCAAAAAAAACAAACAACCCAAAACTTGAATAGCAGCTTCCCCTTTAAATGTCTAATTGTTCTTTTAGTTATATTGTTGAAGCTATTAATGTACAAATCTTCTAGATTTGCCTCATAAATCAATTTTGCCAAGCCTTGAATCATCTCCATGATGTGTCTGGTTTGTTCTCAGCTCACAAACGTATATTCTTGAGCTGCAGTGCTCCAGTATGGATACAGTACTTGATGTTGGGACTTTTTTGTTTGTTTTTAAATACTTGTGTAGTTTGGAAGTAGGTGTGTCTTTGCCACAGGACCTGTTCTTGGTGCATTTTAGGCTCAATTTAGCTAGCTTACACAGCAGATTGTGTCACTTTAACTTTAAAACACTTTTGTTGTCGGGTTGACTGTTCACAGATGTCTACCAGATATTATAGTTCATCTTTACCACTAATGACACTGTGGAAAGTAACCAAGCAATTTCATGTGTCTACTTTAAGGCTTCCTCCTTGCTTTTTTTATAGAACTAAAATTGTAGTTGTCATAGGTTTTCATATTAAGTTTCTCATTTACACTAGTTATGGTTTCAACAAGGGGCATATGATTATAGTATGTCTTCACTAAAATGGGAACGACTTGAAGTTTGGATGTTAGCAAGGATGATATTTTAGAATACATAATGTACTTAATTGTCAGGGTATTACTGCTAACATTAACAACGAATACTATATTTGGGTACTTTTAAAAGTCTGATTACTTTATTATTAAATCACCTGTCAACTTTCTAGTCTTAAACCACATTTTTACTCGCATCAGTTTTAAGGTGAAAAAGTGGAACTTGTTAACGTTTGAGTTTGGGAAGTGATTTTAAAAAAAGGTTTCTTTAATTGGGGCTTTTAAAAATTCAGTTAATTCAGCAAGATCAAAGCTACAGACTCTCAGCAGCCAGCTAAGACTGTATTCAAAACTGACTAGGGGCTTTATGGCTTTTAAGTTGCTCCTGGACGCCACTGGATTGTGCTGCTTTTCTTTGGAAGATAAAGGGATGTGTAAGGGAGCATATTTTAAAGATACTTGCATTTACTGAATTTAATATCTGTTCAAAGTTTAATTTTTTAATTCAAGTAGTTGTACAGATCAATAATTTAAAGCATGTGTCCAAAATTCAAAGTTGCTTAACTTCTTAACTAGGAACTAAGTATAGTTTTTGTCCTTGTATTTGCTTTATGCATAAATGACAATATTTAAGCTTTGAGATGTGACTGCACTGGGTTTCTGCAAATGCTGAAACAGGATAATCTTTGCATAAATTGCATAGATATATTTAGAAGTCCTAAATAGATTGTGCCCAGAATAATGATTGGTCCAACAATCCCGTATTGAAATTTGCTTTTCAGGGAAAGCAGCCCCCCTACCATTCGTTCCACATGTAGCCATATGGGGGGAGGACTTCTGAAGCGTGTGCTCTGAAGGTATATTTCACATGATGTCCTCAAAAAGTCCTTCTAGCACTAACTGTATTCTACGGGTAGGGTACCTCATGCTTCTCCTATATTGTGTAAATTTGTAAAAATTCAGAAAAAAAATTATCAATTTTCTCTAAACTTTCTTAAGTATTCTCAACTTCTGAGTTGAGGTGACAATTTGTCACGTTGCCATATACCTTTGAATCTCTAGGCTTTTTCAGTTCTGCTGAATGCTGAATTCATGCAATTCAACAGAATTCTGGTATTGGAAAGGTAAGGTCAAGCAGGATTCAAACGTTCATACAGTTAAAAAGAAATAAAAAGCAAGCGTGAGAATTTGCAGTGCTTGGGAGAAGTCAACTGTTGGCTCTGGGGAGAAAACTGGCATTATATTGTGACATTCCACTGATAGATGGACCTTCTGACACAGCAAGAGTTCACTTGCTTCTTAGCACAGGACTGATGAGCCACAGAGGTGAGGGAAATGCAAAATATTTTACAGGAATTCAGCCTTGACAAAAGGGGCTTTTGGAGTTAGGATGATACAAAACTTGTATTAACATCTCTGCTTTATGTATCAGTGCCTTTGTATTACTGATTGTCCTTAGTTCCATTATTTGAACACGGCTGATAAGCAGCTATCTTCTAAAACAACCTGGAACTACCTTTAAAACAACATGGAAATAGTTCTAATTCCTGGGCCTATTTCCATGTTGTTTTAAAGGTAGTCCCAGGTTGTTTTAGAAGATAGTTGCTTATCAACCGTGTTGAAATAATGAAACTACAGATTGTTTTCCATACATGTGGAAATAGTCCTAATTCTTGGGCACTATCTAAAACAATCATGTTCAGTGGTAATACTTTTTGTGCTTTTCCCTGAGAGAAAGACTGAGAAAAATCACAGTGGAAGCTTTCTGATTGAGTACAGCATGTTACAGTGGAACCATCTCCTTCTAAACCCTTGTGGATATTTTCTCTACAGCAGAACTTTCTAGAAAATCTTTGCTGATGTGACCTACATTATTGAACTGCTTTTTAAGTCATGTTTTGAAATGAAAGCTTCATATTTGCGTAGAAGATAACTGTGCTCTTTAAAGATACGATGTACATTATTTGCAGAGCACAAAGCAGTGGTTTAGCATTATAAAGCATTATAATTGAATTATAAACACTATGATGTTTGCACAAAGGTTTAAAATGAACCTTGTACCCAAAGAATGACTTACTCCCTTTGAGATAGTTAATTTTCAGATAATGTTGCTTTATAGTATATAGTTCATCAGTGTGAGTTGGAGTAGATGTTACCCAGACTTAACAAGTGCACAGTGTACTGTGGGCAATAAGCAAAGCACCATTCCCATATTTAAATCCTGCTTTACTGTGGTGTATTCACAACAATTTTTTGTGTTGTATGGTGCGTGCCTACTGCATGTTCCCACTGCCAGCAGTAAAATAATACAATTCAAAGAAACAAACCTCTTTTTTTTTTTTATTAAGCTTTATAGACATGAACTTTCTAAGGTGTAAAGGGGATGGGAAAAGTTTATTTCTTCTGCTTGCAGAAGCCCAAGACCTTTCACTTTGAATACACAGAACTTGCAAAACAGAATGATGCAAGGGTGAGGTTACAGTCATGGTGCCATGTCAGCCACTGGAGCAGTTTACAAATGAATCACAAACACCTGTTATATGTTTTACTTTTCCATTTCTCTGTAAGGTCCATGACCAAGTAGGTCAGCTTTAGAAATTAACTATGATGGAGTCCTTTTTTACAGCCTTCTGCTCTCCAGAGCAAAGTTAACCCTGCTGTAATGACAATTGGCCAGATAGTCATGTGTTATCTCACCATATGTGTATATAGCAATGCACAAAAATAAATAAGACAAATAGATAAGTCTGTAACAAAAATAAAGCATCACACGTACAGTTCAGTCTGGTTTTTACTAATACTACTTGTTGCAAAGATGTAGCAAACCATGTTTTCTGTTTACTCAGTGTTGGTTTTTGCAAAACCACTTAATATCTACCAAGTACTGGCTTCAGCTGAATTTAAGACGTCATTAAAAAAATCCTTCTGAATGCTAGGGCACAGCAGGGAACAGATCCAGCTTTGTGACTGCTCACACCTCTAGAAAACAGGTTTGCTGTGGTAAGCAGGTTCTTCTCATTGTGCTATTGAGAAACAAACCTGCAAGGGCATGGAAGCAGATTAGTCACTTCAGTTTCATTCTGCTCCTTCTCAGGACAGGTAAAGAACTAAGCGAAAACCAAATGGTCCCAAAATAAGGCTGCTGTGAGCTAAAATAGTACTGGCAACTTGTTGCCACTTAAACTGGGTTGAAGATCACCTCACAAAGTGTCAGTGGCATTTGGTCTGGGACATGGCAGGAGACAAGGCTTCCAAAAAGAAAATTAAGGATATAATCAAATGAACATACCAGATGATTACCCAACAAAAAGACCTCACTCTTTATAGCTGTTTGAGGGACAGAGAACTGAAAAAAAGGCTTCTCCCTCTTCATCCTAACTTTGTATCAAGTTGACTAAGCTTTCTAAGAAAGATGAAAGTAAAATCTTGTTTCATCATGGCTTGTTTTGCAAGGCTATTGATAAGTCACAGTTTCTGACTCTTAGAAAATGAGTATTTCAAAGCTTGCATTTTCACTCCCCGAACACGAAGAATACCTGCTTGCTGAGAGACATAGTTTATAATTAATCTATATTCTGCTAAACTGTCATAGAAAGGCACAGTGAGCATGGGTCAGGTACCTTCTGTCCCCATTATATATGTACTAAGGTCATGGCTGCATCTTCAGTGAATATTAATGGTGGTGGGATGTGTGTGGTGTATTTCATCCTACTCTGTTGAATTACTACAGTGCAACCAGAGAAAAGACAACAGGAAAATTAGGGCATGATTACAGGATTCCTTTAAGTGCAATACAGTCCAGCCAGAAGCCTTGAAAGTAAAAGACATTAAGCTTTTATGCAAACTATTTTCAGTCTCTGAAGTTATTCCAGAAACACCAAAAAAAGTTAGAAGTCATCTTTTTTTCCTGTCTCTGTAACTTGGGTATATTAGAAAACATGGGAGAAAATGTCTTAGTTGGGCATAAAATCAATTAAAACATTTATGATTTATTACAATAATTTTTTATTACTTGTACTGAAAAATATTTGTAAGACATTATGGTAACATCTTAATCTTCATGTACAACAAGGTTGTTCTCTATAAGGCTGGTAATGTATTAGTAAGCTTTGTGATGTTTTCTTTTCATAGTGTAGCTTTAATTTTCCGACCTGTAACCATTTGATGCCGACTGTTTGTAACTCAAGTCTTTGTGTGCAAAGGGTTTCAGATGAGTCCCTCAGAAGCCAGGAGGGGCCGGGCCCATGTGAAGCAATTAGCCAAGCTCTAAGAAAAAGCTTTTTGTCATATAAGGTGATTGTTCTCCTCCCGTAGTTCCCCACCTTACTCACTATTTAGCTCCTGCATGAAATTAAGTTGAGCTCTCACAGACGTTACTCTCCTTCATTAAACAGCCTAATGCTGAAAACTAGCACTGATTCAAGCAGTTCCTCTGAAGGAATCAGGCAATCACAGGCTATTGAAGTGTGTACAGGGAAGAGTTTTTCACAGGACATGTCTAGTTTTCTATTTGGATGCCATATTAAACTTACAGTTAATAAATCAAGGCACCTTAAGCTTTTGTGTCATTGTTCATCTCCACAGTGTCTGAGCATACAGCCTTGTCTTTCTATCAAGATTTCTGTTAAAAAGTACAGAATTTGTATACCAATAATAAGTATTTTGTTCTCTTTTAGGATCGAAATAGAATGTATGACAGTCTGAATATGCACTCTTTGGAAAACTCCCTTATTGACATTATGAGAGCAGAGCATGATCCACTTAAAGGTATGTTATTGTGCTAAATAAAGAAAAAAGGTCATCCATTCTGCATATTTGAATTAAAACTGATTGCTAATTTAGATTCTAGGTTTGTATTAAAATAGCAAATGAATTAGTTTCTCAACTCACATGAAAGGTCAATCTCAAGCTGTATTTTATTGAAAATGTTCATTTATAATTGTTCGAAACTTAAGCTTTAGTGTCTTCATAGGTTTTTCTCCCTCTCCATTCCTTTGCGTCCTTTTCCCCAAGAAATCCATAGTTGGCTTTATTTGAAATGTACTTGTCTGTTGTAGGAAATTCTGCCTCAGTTTGTGGAGACTCACTGTTCTGATAGAGGTAGCCAAAAGAGGGTGGGAGAGGAATTAAACCGCTGCTGGTGTTAGCCGGTTATTTTTCCCTTTCATTGCAGTGGAAGCTGAAAAGAAAATGAAGTCCACTGATAAATTCAGGTTTTGTCCTTTCAAGTATTTTTTCAAAGCTCCTGAAGGATAATCATGCATCTAATTGTCCAGTTTCTTTTTGTCTGAAATAAGCTTGGCTTTAGAATGCTGGTTCCTCTAACCCTTCTGGGCTCTGTTCAAGTCATTTGGCCACAGCAGTAAGAATATAGCTCATATCTGTGGGCCCCAATTTTAACTCCTCTGTTCACTATACATTAACTCACTCTTTTGAATTCTGTTTTTCCATAGTTAATCTCAGATGACATTTACTGTTGAACTTCAGGGCAGGGAGCCCAAGCACTTTTATTTGGCCTGATCATTTACTTCATTTGAGATATTATAATTGGACTAACACAATCTAGCTTAATCTAACTTTAAAATCATCCAAGACTTCAGGCTTGCTTTGCAGGAATTAAGTCTCAGTGTTGAAGCAATTCGAAAAAATAATATATTTCTTTTTTTTTATATTATTATTTACTTCCATCCATTCTCCATTTCTAGAGGCTCCTAGAGTTAATAAGTATTACATTAGCACATAAGGGCATGTGTTCTCCTAATTTAAAAGATACTTTGGTGGAGCCTGCTTGTGGTTCTCTTAAGATCTGTAATCACTGGAAAGACCTGTACTATTTGGATAGCACATAGTAGTGTTTTACTAAGTAAAGCCAAAAGTGTGGGGTTTTTTTCAAGCTGAAAATCTCTACAAAGCATCAGTAAGTAGGAAGCATTAAGTTAGCTGGTAAATGTTCCTCCTCTTTACAGTGGAAGCTGAAATTAAATTTTCTTAGATGTTCTTAAATCTGATCTCATGTTTCTTACTGCCTACAGAGAATTAATTCCAGTTTTAATAACTTTGTCATTTAAGTCCATTATTAAATTCAGTTTCTGTTTATTCTGCATGTGTGTGAAACATTACCAAATAACACAAAGGGGTTGAAACCTGTGAACAGTTGGCCCAGTGGTATCTGCTGGGGACTAAATGCATGCCTGTGTCATCAAAGCCAAGGTAACTGGTTAGATCATCCCTGTTTTTAAAGCATTGTTGCTTCAATTTGCCACACTCAGGTAGTGATTAACATTTTCTTTGGTTATCTGAACCCAAATCTACCATCAACAAGGATATTAAAAGGCAAAGCTACTGTTAAGCATAACATTAGAGAATGCAGGTCTTGTGTAGCAATGGACTTGACATTGGCGCCTCTCACGTTCCTGAAAATCAATTAATTTCTTCCCTTTTTTCTGTGTGGACTGACCTGACAAATGGAAGTGGTTGCTTTGCTCTCCCTGCCATCTTGCTGTTTTCATTTTGGCTTTATAACACAGAAGAGTTCTCAGAGGCTCAGCGAGCACAGAAAACGCACATTTATCTTTTTTATTCCTCTCTTAATATTTCATTATGATACAATAGATGAAAGCGATGTATTTCCAATAATAATTTTTTGGCGAGAATAAGACAAGAGAAAGCTTTAAGATTTTAAAGTTAATTGGGTTTGTACACAGACACTTCTGAAAAACTCAGTAAAATTTCCATAGTTATTCTGTGCTTTCTAGGGACATGAGTATATGGTTTCAGTCTACAGTAAAGAGATTATATTTTTTAATGGTTTTACCGTTATGCTTTTGCAGTGAAAATTCTGCAAAGTTTTATGTTTGAACTGAAACAGATGGAAGCCATAGATAGTGATGAATTCAAAGGAAATCCATTTTTTTTTGTTTGAGTGCCAGAGAACAATGCACACGCCAACGGAATTTAAATAGAGTAATTGTGTGCTGTTATTTAAATTGGTTAAGATATTTTTTTTCTATTTAGAAGTTATTATTTCAGCTGAAACAGCTACATTATTAACAGTAAGACGTGAGAAATGTTCTGACTGAAAATGGCAAGAAGATATCACATCCTAAAATAGCCTTTTAGTTGCTCTCTGGCCCTCTTCTGTGTAGTCACCATTAGTTGGCATTTCTGTAATTTCCTAGCAACTTTAACTTTTTTTTTTTTCCCTGCAAACCATGAACACTAATTTTGTTTTTTTCAGTCTCTGTGGCTTTTCTTTTCACCACAGAAAATCTGACATTTACTTAAGAACCCATCATATTTGCTTGCAGAATGTGATGGATTAAGACTATTACTGTTATTTATTTGTTGTTGTTATTAATATATAACATGCTTTGTTGGGAGTAAAGAATATTTTGTAACTAGAGAATATTTTTATGTAAATCTAAGCACGTTTAAACAATGCATCTTTTATATCTGACCACAGCAGTAAAATGAAGGTCCCTGGAATTTTAAGCACGTGTTTCAGATTTAGCTGCTTACAATATCTGGAGTATGACTAAGCATCTTGTCTCAGACTTTTCACAATGCAGAACAGACACAGCTTGTACTAGCTCACAGCTTTAAGTTTTGCATTTCAAGATCCATTCTAGAAGAAAAACAAATTTCACCACGTTCACTTTTGTGAACTTTAAAAAACTTTATTTATTACAAACTGAAAACTGAGTTTATGCCTGACCAATAAGTGTTTACAGATGCATAGTTTCAACTTCGCTTAGACAAAATTTAGTCATTACTACAGATGTGATCAAAAGAAAGAAGTATTTTTTAGCTTTCAGAAAGTTTTTTTTCAAGGTGGGTTGATAGGGAATAGATGTTTAGTTGTTGCAGCAGAAATGCTGTTTCAATTAAAACTAATCTTTCCCATGAAGCTTTCTTGAATGCATTTTGTAATAAGACATTAACTAATGTTTAAGATTACCCCGTCCAATCGGTGGAATATAAACTACAGTTAAAATTAATAAAAGTTTAAATAATTTGGTTTTTACATCACTGTTCTTAAATACCCTTGTTATTCTTCTAGTAGCTTTTAAAACTATTTTGAGAGGAGAATTGCAATATTGATCGCCTGAAGTACACGGGTGTTGGTAGCATAACTCTTTTCCAGGCATACCTCCAGTGTACTTGCATTTTTTTTCCCTTCTGCCCTAAATACCAATGCTTTTTTGTGTCAAGATGTAGAAAAGCTGGATTCTAAATATCTCAGAAACAGGAAAGCTAGTATGTTTGGGCCAAAACAATTTATGGGGAAAAAAAGAGAAATGGTTATATTTTACCTGGAATATGTATTAGAATTGAGGAGCAGGTCATTTAATAGAATTAATTATCTACTATTTTAAACATCTTTCTACATAAGATGTGGTATTTTCCATGTAACTTAAATACTTCTCTTTTATAAGCCAAGAGTCTTGATAGTCTCTCTACTCAATTTACATTTAATTTCTGTGCCTTGACCAACTCTCTAATAGCTCTGGAAGGCAGGTCTGAGATAGCACTGAATTTGAACCAGCCGTAGCTATATATTAGCAGGAATATTAACTTCATTTTGAATTTTTCTCCTGTTTTTGTAAGGGGCAAAACAAATTCTGTAGGAAGGTTGCACAATTAAAGTATGACACTATTATTTGAGTGATCTATGGGGAAAATTAACTTGATGCCCTTAGAAATCGATTTTGCTTTTTCTTGTTTTATTTTTCCTTTAAATTGCTTTAGTTGAGTTTTTCAGCTGTTAGACATGTTTCTTTTCAACGAAACCTGCTGTCACATGCTCAGTGAAGTCAAAGGCAAAGCACTGGTGACACAGCAGAGAACATTTCCTTGCTTTGCATATAGTTACTTCTGTTCTCAATAAGATTTGTTTTCGGTTTTTGTGTTACGAAGCTGTAAGGTGCAGAGTTATGCGATTGCTTCCTAGAGTCATTCAAATTGCACTCAGAAAAAAGTTTCTGAGGCTGAACAAAAAAGAAGAGGCTTTGAAATTGTACATAAAGATTCTTTCCTCTTCCTGTCATGGAAACTTTTTATGATAAAAGAATCTATTTAAGACTGATTTGCCTAAAAAGACTAAATTGACTGTCAGAGACAACACATTTGGCCTCGTTATGACTTAAATAATTCTTACACAAGCGTTTGGAAGCGTAGAATCCAGCCTGTCTGCAACTCAGTGTCGTCCACGCAGGGGTTGGTGCTGTTGTCTTCACCACGTTCATTCGAAAACTCAACTTTCTGGAACTGCTACCATGCTCAGCCCTCCATAAATGTACACAGGCAAGGAGAAAAACTGTCACCATAAGTTCAAGGAGGCTCAAGATGAGAGAATCATTTCTCACAATTTCTATTATTATTCTAGATAAACACAACATTCTCATTTGCAAGAAACAGCTCATATTCACTGGTCTGTTAGAGTAGGTCGGGAAAAGCTTCACTTGGGAGCTTTTTTTTTTTTTTCTTCTAGTCAGATCTCTTGATAAAAGGATGATGGGAAAGGAAAGGGTGATTTCTCAGCCTCTTCATTCAACAACTATTTAAGACGTTTTAAAAACAAAGGGGGAGGGAGTAGATATGAAATATCAAACTTGTGAAGCTGTGAGTCAGCAATGTTGTTTGAAGTGCTGGTTATATCTATCCCAAATGTTTTTAATATGTGGGGGTTCCTCCAACAGTTTAGTCAAATGGGAATAGAAAGCGTGCGTTTCCAAAAGGGGATATGAATTTGCCTTCAGACAAAAAGTGAGCAAGCACAACTACATCTGTATGCTCACACGCAGCTTACCTAAAAATTTAAATTTCCATTGCCCATAGTAGAAACATGAGATTACAGGAATGTCATTGAAATTAAGTTGGTTACTCTTTCCTCATGGTTTGGATTAGCAGGACTTTTAGATGGATTTAGTGGATAAACTAGCCTACCAAAATTTATTTGCAAGCTTCTTGTATTTTTTCTGTCCTTATAGAAGAATAGATTGTGAGAAGCACATGCCAGGCAGTTCTGGTGACATTAATCACATTTAGATATGGAAGAGGGAGCTAAATTAGAAACGTCAAACATACCTGCTTCTCTTTAGCCATGATATGTGAGAATTATTAATTAGCAGTAATGTGATGAAGCTGCCAGGTTTGCACAGAGAAAATTTCTATAACATGATGTTTTATGATACAATACTGAAATATTAGGCATTGTATTTGTTCCAGACAGCAGCACGTTACTCATTTTGGATGCTGTAGAGTGAAGTGCTGTAGACAGTCAGTGAAGTGATATTTCTCAAGAATTGAATATGTCAATTATTTTAAAATATTAGATATTCTCTAACTAATTTGTGGTTGATTCTAAATTAGTAACGCATCTCTATATATTATTAAAATTGCTTTTTATTAAGCAGTCAGAGGCTACTGGAACCACTACAGTATCTGTTGAGCAGTTTATACAATTTACTGACATGGAAGTAGGATGGGATTAGATAGGATTTTTGGTGAGGGCAGCTCATCAAATGGACCTTCTTTTTAAAACACATTTAACAACATGCAGTGAAAATAGCTGACTAGAGAGAAATATGTGATAAATGCAAAGTACATTTTCATAATTTAATAAATAATAAAATGTTATAATAAACAAAATGTCATATAATTACTCCCGTATGCTGTATTTTATATAGTGATATTTTAAGTGAGGTTAATAATGCATATGTTCATTTGACTAGAAGAATATATTACAAATATATTGTAATCTGAGCTCAATGTAAGACTGCTCTTGCATCCAGTTCCACGCATGAGATGTTCTGAGTTTGTGTATCATTAAATTCAGGTGGACACCCTGTAGAGACGCTGCATTTTGCTTCAACAGCTTGGTCTGAGGGATAAGAACCTAAGTTAATGTATTAAATAGCAGTGATTGTGTTTTGAAAAAGTAAGCAAACCTATATTAAAAATGTTTTTAAGATTGTCAGTCCAAGTACTAGACAAGGTACTAAACACAAATTTTAAGTTCCCCAAAATGCATTAATGCAAAGTATGATTTCATTGAAATACCCATGTAATTAAGACTTAAAAGAAGTATCACTAGATCTGTACATGTACTGAATGCTGCATTGCTCTTTTTCCTTTCCTACCCCTCAAATCATTCATGATCTGAGTTAGCAAATTCATCTGGGTAACACGATGAGATTGAGTTGCTCTGCGTTTGTGTGACTCATGGCTTTTATGCTGCAGTGCTGGGCCCAGCTCATTAGCGTGCTCTTCCCCCTCTGCTTAATTATTTCAAATTCTTCAGTTTGGCAGCTATGTTTCAGATGCAGCTTATCTGTGAAGCTAGAGGAGAAAAAAAAAAAAAAACAAACCAAACAACACAACCGAAAAGAATGCAAACCCAGAGTGGTAAATCCAGGATTTACTGTTGTCTAAAGCACTTTTTCTCTCCAGGTGTTGACACTGGTGGGCTTCTCTCTCCTGCTGGGCCTCTTTTTCCGTACTAATTACAGAAAAAATGTATCTTTTGTCTCTCTTGATGAATAGGAAAAGAATATAAATGTATACAGGCAAGGAGAAAGACTGTCACCACAGACTCAAGGAAGTTCAAGATGAGAGCATAATTTCTCACAACTTCTATTATTATTCTAGATAAACACAACATTCTCATTTGCAAGAAACAGCTCATACTGTTGCAAGTGTTTCTATAGCACCACATATAAACATGATGGTGACAGTAAATAATCTTGTAGAAACTTGTAAACGAGTTTTATTCTTTTATAGACCAAAGAACTAAGAGTGAAAGGAAAGCGACTTGTTACCCGCCAGGCTGAGCAAACCAGTGGCAGCTCCCAGACTGTGATTTAAGGATGTCTTGTTCCTAATTCTTTTCCTCTTATACCAGCATGCATTGCTAGAAGGGCAGAATATTTATAGTTCCAAGAAGCATTAGGTATAGCTGTAAATATTCACGACAGGAAAAAATGGTTTGTATATTAAAACTGGACATCTCGGAGATAGGGAACATAAAGGTGGAGGCTCCTGCAAATTCTTGTTTTGTAGGCAAGTATCTATGCCTAAGCCTGCTCAAAAATTCTGTAGATGCTTGAGAAGACAGCAGGGTCCCTTTGGGTGGTGTTCAGCTGCCCTTTTCCAGGAGACTGCCATTGCCCTTCGTTGCTTTCTCCACCCTTTCAAATTCCCAAGCCCATAGTTCTTACCTAACCTGCAGGTGTCCTGATACCATCAATTCTTATAATAATGAAATCAGTGGGAAGAGAAATAATGCGTGGCTGTATTAAAAAAAAAATACATCTTTTTGACACAATTCCTGTAAATAATAAGGCCGAATAAAATATCCCAAATGTTTTTAATCTTGCTATTCTGAAATTTGGAGTGTAAGAGTTTATGACATATATTTTTTCTATAGTTTTTGGTTGAAGATTATCACATTGGTTTCCTAAAGGGGAAGAGCAAAAAGTAATAGACCCTATTACTTACAGATTTTCATCAAAAATTTTTGTTATTTAACCCCAAAGTTATCCCTTGGGACACAGAACTACTATTTCAAGAAATTTCCAATCTTGCTTCTAATCACATGGGTTTACCAACAGTGGGTGATGGGGGAGGGAAGCTGGTGTATGATAGGAATTTTTAGACAACCTTAATATATTAATTGCTGGTACATTTTTGTTGTTTGTTTGGCTTGTTTTGTTTTGTTTTTCCCTTTTGCTTCTTTTTAGAAGGAATGATCCTTATTATGGTATGACAGTGTCTTACTAATACTCACATCTGCGTATCCATTTCCCTTTAAACCCATGTGAGTTCTAAACAACCATTTCTTCCAGACTGGATTCTTTTTTATGCCTCCACAAACATTCTCATTTCCTCTAAAACATTTAAATGTTTAAGTTACGATGTTTTTATTTTATTTTTTTTACATATGCTTATGGATTATAAGCAAGCAAGTATGTTTTAATAGCAAGATAGATGGAAATGTAGGGTTTTTTCACATTAAAGCACACTTCTTCCGAACACAGCAGCTATTGTAGATGTCTCTCTAGGTCAGTGTGCACTACTGGTATGTTTGCAGCTTCCTGTAAACAGAAAATGTCTCCTTTAATAAAAAGTAATTTGTAGTGAACATACACTTCAGCTGTGCTTTTTAAACCATTCATCTAACTATTAAAGTATAACATGCCACCACTGTAGTAAAATGCAATACTTGAAAAATTCTAATGTCAGGATATGAGATTTTAATACATTTTTATTCAATACAAAGTGTTAAAAATGTTACCTGTCATGTTCTTTATTTTTGTTAATTCTGTAGATAAACCGGTACTCTAGTTTTGCCAGACTGATGAAAAATACTACATACGATAGTTATATATAATACACCAAGATACAGTCATAAATTGGTTAATAAAATTTTAATGCCTTAATTCCTATTAACATGATTTTTATCTCAAATTGATTCAGTAGTGAAGCACTAAACTGTAGAAATACCACTCTGTTAAGCAATGTGCATAGTGCAGTTATTCACAGTCAGTATGAAAGAGAAGACTAAAGCAGTCAGCACTATTTCTGGGTGTCATGAAACAAAAAGTGGCTTTATCCTATTGGAGCTGATCCCAAAGCACATTGCAGATCTTATGACCAGAGAATTAAGGTTAAGAAGTCTGTTCTTGTCAGCTTTAACTTGGGTCAAGGGTATTGTTGGTTAATGTGCTTGGAGTTAAATATTAGCTCTTTATTTCCCTTAGGCAAACTGGAAATATAGTTTATATTTAAATTCTAAATCAGTGATTTTTCATTATTTTTTTTTCTCAGCATAGCTAAAACTTCTGCATTTGTTCTGTTTTGTCCTTTGGTTTTTGTTTTCTTGTAAGGTCGCTTGAGTTACCCACATCCAGGGACTGACAATCTTCTGATGTTAAATGGTAAGTACTAATCTTATAACAGTTTCTAATTATCTCTAGCTTAGCTTACATCTGACATGTTGGTATAAAATTATACTATTATATTCTGTTATTGAATTACTTGCCTCTAGTCTTCCACACTGATGGGACTGTTGCCATTTCTCAGAGTTGAATGGCAAGAGCTAATCTTGCAACAGCCTTTCATTATATCTAGCTTATTTGAAATCTGAAATGCTCATAACGATGCACTATTCTTTTTTGTTCTTGAGGAAACCAGTGGGATGTTCTCTAAAAATCCACTAGAAATCTATGATACAGAAACAGGGATTAGAAAAATAAGAAGGCCAGAAAGGCATGTTTTTCTGTCTTGTATAAATAAAGGGTAAACTGGATACCTTTTTTTATACTTACGTGAAATACCATTTTATTTTTATTGGGTTTTTTGGAACTGGCTTTGTCAAATAAGTTTCTGACTGTGAAATATGCTGAAGTTAGAGTTCATGTTCACGTTCCTCTCCCAGTAGGTCAAACTTCATGAACATCTGCTACTCAGTGAAGGCATGAACTTTAGCCTTTGTTCAAGGCTAAAGAAGGAAGCAGAGCTTGGTAATCCATCTAAGTCAATAATAAATCAGGGGTTTGCACACAAATGTTTTCTACATTGGGAAAAATTAGAGCTGTGATGCCACAGCTTCTCTAGATTAGAAAAAGTGGAAGTTGCTGCACACAAAGCAAGTGCACTTTGTCATTGACTTGATGAATCTAAACATTACCAGTAAAGGCATAAGTATTTAAAAAGGCAGTGAAAATAGTTATTTCAGGTTTGTGGTTCTGTGGAGCTCTTTTTTTCTCTTTTTTTTTTTTTTTTTTTAAATTGCCTTACCCTTCTACCCAGTCACTTACACTTATGCAAATGGATATAAACTGAAAAATATACCTAATTTCCCTTGTGTTCCACTGAGTAAATGCTTAATATTTTAAGGAAGTTCAGTTCAGCTTTATACCCAGTAAAGGCAAATATTACACAACAGACATTTGAAGAATTAGGTCCTTTGGTATTGAATAGTTCTGTAAAATAATGGAATATTTTGAACAGTGAACACAGCTACTTAACTGTTGAAATAGAATTAAGGTTTAGCCCACAGAGGGCATAATCCTGATTCCTGGTCCAAAATTACATTGAATAACGATGTGCTTTGATGTTCCAACACTTAGAACAGTTGACTGTATGTATTAACAGCAACTGTGAGAGCTGTTCTGCAAGCTGCTTCCTTGAGGAGGTGTGTGTGCAGTTGTCATTATCTGCTGATTTATAATGAAGTGTTACATGGGAAGGCATTAACAACTAAGAAATCTTACGAGCAACTGTGAAATATTTCAATGCAGTCAGTGTAAGAAATTAATATTTTTTTTAATTGATTTGTTTTAGTGCTTGGAATGGTGAGCTTCTCTTTTTATAGTTTTGCGTGACTAGCACGTGGGATGTATTGTTACTCTATGGAATATCTAGGAAAAAAAAGGTTTTTGCTGTTATCACGGATATTGGAAAAATGCATCTCAGTGGCACCACTCTATCCTGAAAATCTTACCACAGAGCCAGAATATGCACTGAATAGTATCTTGGTTTGTTATTAATGCTGGCGGGGTGGAAGTTAGCATTTAACAGGACTGCTGTCCTCTTTAAAAGCTGCTATATTATTTCCAACCTTCAATAGGTGAGATGAAAATATCAGTTTGAGTATCTAAGAGACAGGTGCTGCAACACCTAATTTTTAGGTGTGCCCTTTGGGATTTAGTTGAGAGCCTTAGTTTAGACACCCAAGCTCCATGCCACGTCCCTGGAGGGTCTGATGTACCCATCAGTGCAGCCCAGCGTGGACCCCTGTACCCTTCAGAGCCAACCCAAGCTGCAATTCCTCAACCCTTTTAAGACTAAGCCTTACTTTTAGCTAGTTTTTCCTCTTCTTAAATGATAGATCTTTTCTAGCTCTTTTAAAGTGTACTTACTGAACTGTACCTAATATTAATATTTACAGTTTTCATTATTTAAATTAATGAAGTGAACCAAAGGAAAGCTGATTTATGTGATTTAATAAATTATATATCTGATAATTATATCTCTTGTTTCAGCTCAAGCTGTAAAAAAAAAAAAAAATGCATTTTTAATGACTGTTATCTCTCAAAAGTCAAGAAAAAGATACTTTGGAATGGGTTTACCCGAGTACATCTTTAATTGTTGGTTTAAAACCTCTCTGTAGCAAGTTCAAGAGACCAATATAATGGGGTGTAGGGTGTTTTTTCTCCATTATAGGGTTAAGCCCTTTTTAGAGTTTTAATGCATTGAATTTATTTAATGGCTACTGAAACATTGATTCACCATTTGATTAGTTTAGCAAGGCAGCATTAGACTTTCCATCCTGGAGATACTGTAGCTGCTTGTGCTTCTTAAAAAGGGTGGTTTACTTCAAACAGACATTATTAAACTTCCTATACAGGAATTGCTAAATGGATTTCTGTAACGTAATAGACATGCCAAACTTGAATGGTCATAACAGTCTCTTTCAGCTTTAAAATCTATAAAGAAGTGATTTCTAAAGAAATCTTAACAAAATTTAGGCACTGAAATCCAATAAAATAAAATGGGAATTAGGCACCTAGCTCCTTTAGTCTAGACTCTTGGGAAATTTTTGCCATAATTGTTTATGGATTTCCTTAAAAGAAAAATAAGTATTAATGAAAAAGGCTTCATTACTTCACTGTCACCATTGGATCATTAGATCAGGAATGTTAGTGACAAATAGTATTTTATCTTACTTTCTGTCATCAATTTCATAGTTACCTTTAAACAGAGGAAGCTTTGCCTTGTAGTTTTTCCTGTTACACAACATAGTATTTGCAATTCAGCTCAGTGGTTCAGTTGAGCTATTTAAATATGTATATACTTGATCTCTGGTATATATCTGAAATACATGGCTGAATATAAGAGAAATTATACATTTCCTATTTGTGTGATAGCATTGCTCACATAATGTTCAAAGTTATATTCCTATTGTCTTGGTGTTAGACAAACATGCACAAAAAATGTGTTTACTTCTGTCTCGTATTTCTATCTCTGAACTGATTTAAGTTGCAGAAAGGGGTGTATTAATTTTTTTTACAAGTTTAAGCCTAATTAGTTTGCAACTTCAGGGATATAGAAACAGAACATCAGAATTATAAGAGAATGTCTTTGTTGTGTATAGAGAACCCTTAATGTTTGAAGGCTCTAGTGTTACTGGACTTTTTTATTTTTTATTTTTATTCGGCATCATTATACTTTTTGCAAGTGTTGCCCGATTTATATTTTCTAGAATAAAAGTGTATCTCTTCTACTTTCTCAATCATTTGAAATCTTTCAGAAGTTTTGGCTAAGATATCCAGCTTTACAGACTAAAAGATTAAAAAAATCATTCTCTATGGCTTATTCTTTGAACCAGTCCAGGAAGGAAGGAAGTTATTTAATCTCTTCTTTTTTTTGTTGTTGTAAATCAATTATTTGCATGCAGTGTCTGACCTCTCCTAAAGGGTTGCCTTCCCTGCAATTATTTATCTAAACATATGCTAATATATCTAATTATGTATATATATATATATGTTAAATACATAGAATTGTAGGACAGTTTGGGTTGGAAGGGACCTTTAAAGGTCACTTAGTCCAACTGTCCTGCCACGAGCAGGGACATATTCAACTAGATCAGGTTGCTCAGAGCCCCCATCCAACCTGACCTTGAATGTTTCCTGGGATGGGGCATCTACCACCTCTCCGGGAAACCTGTCCCAGTGTTTCACCACCCTCAGCATATATCTAGTCTGAATCTACCCTCTTTTAGCTTAAAACCATTACCTCTTGTCCTGTTGCAACAGGCAGTGCTAAAAAGTCTGTCCCCATCATTCCTGTAGGCCCCCTTTCAGTACTGAAAGACCACAGTAAGGTCTCCTCTTACATGTGTATATAAACTATATGTATAGATAAATCTATAATTAAGTGTGTATATTTATACAGGCCACATGATCAGCACGTGCATATGTGCTCTGAAAGGTGTAAAACATGTGCATGTTATTTTAATAAACACAGAAATATTTCTGATTTAATCTAATATCTTCAGAAAGAATAATCTCACTGCTTACAATGTACTAAAAGTTTGATTCAGTGGAACTGTTTTCACAAGTAATATCTGGGCTTTGAAAGGAAGTTTATATGTATATATATGTATTTGTAGTATGGAGAGATTAAAATACTGAAGTTTCATGAAGATTTGATATGTTTGCTTTAATATCATATTTTTAATAACAGTAAGACTTTGTATTTACTGTTATTGAAACAACTTACCTATAACCACTGTGGTCTTAAAATCTGGATAAAAATAGGAAAAAAATAACAAGTTTGCAAAAACAGATGTTTTGATTGTTAATGATGACATTTATTGCAGCAATGCCTACAGGTTGTCTAAGAATGAGATGGAATTTTTGTAGACATAAAGTGGCAGAAAATCCCTGCCCAAACTAGTTTGCAATATAAATGGACAGGACAAATAAATATCAGAGATTTGCCACACAAGTAAAGTAAATAATATGGCAACAACAAGTACAGTTATTTTCCCATCTTCTCTAATTATTTTTCCGGAGCAAAGAATACATAGATAACTCATCATCATTGTAATTTCCATCTATGTATAAAATGCTGCAGGAGCTACCCTTTTAAGTTGAATAGCATTGGGGGTTGTTTTAGCATTTTAATAAGCCTTTTGTGTTTCTTCTTAAAATTACTGTTGTTGATTTTGAAATGCACAAAGAAAAATGGTTCAGGTTCAAGTCAAATCACTTGTCCCAAATGATGCTTATAATAGGCATTTGTATATTATTCTGTGAGAAAGAGTATGGAACTATGGTTGCTGCTATGGATGTGATGCACTTGAATTTTCCCTGCTTCCTCTAGTTTTATTTGTGGAATCAAATAGAAGGGCATATGGGGAGGGTGGGAGGGTTAGAGGAGGGCTTAGTGATGCTGCTGCTAATGCTGCGTGGGAGGCACTTTGGCCAAGAGTCAGACATGATCCCTACGAGCTGCAACGCTGACGTACAACTGCCTGGCTTTAAGGGCCTGACCTCAGAGGGAAACGAGTCTGAAGTTTGGCATAAAGTCTCCCCATGAGCAGCAGCTCCTGAGAGAACTAATCACATAGAGACATGGTTTAGTGATGGTTTTAATCAGAGTTAGGTTAATGGTTGGGATAGAGGATCTTAAAGGTCCTTTCCAACCTAGACAGTTCCATGATAGAATACATTCTGGTTTGTGGATTCTATGTTGATAGATTTAAATTTAATACATAGTTTTGAATAGTGTTTTTGATAGATTTAAATTTAGGTGTTTCTACTTGGTTAGTTGCCCGAGTCTTATTGGGGAAATGGGCTTTTCTAAGTTTTGGCTCACTAGTAGAAAGCTGGAGGATCTGAAAAACTTAGGCAAAAGACCGTTCTCATCAATAGTAACCCTATCAGAGGAAAGCAAATAACTCTGAAAGTAAGTTCAGTGCAATTGGATGGGAATATGATAAATGTTGTGTAACAAATCAAGAGTTTAAGGAAGAAAAAAAAAGGAGAAAGATTTTCAGAATTCATTAAACAATTCACTGAATTCCTAGTAGGAAAGAATCAAGGTAGCAAAGAAGAAAATACTATACTTGTAGAAAATTTTTAAAACCCTGTGCGTATGGAAGGTACCGGGATAAAAGTATTTAATAATATGAGAACAGAACAGTGATTGACGTTTACAAATCGCTGAGTTTATGAGGCTGTATGTATTTCAGTGTCTCAGAACCAGCTGCTTTTTGGGAGAGATGTATGCATGGAGTCCTGGTAAAATCAAAACAGTAATGCTGAGACACAGTAATCTTTGTTCATAAATGTTGCTATAACACTACGGTTTATAGTAATGTTTTCTATTTGGGAATTTAACTACAGTGCTGCAATGATTAAAGTAATCTTTCTCAGATACAAAGTCTGTGAAACAGGAATTGAAAGTACTTTGTGGAAACGTAACTAAGAAATTACAGGCAGCTTAGTAGTTTTTGTGTTAGTAATCTCTCTATTTTTAGTTCCCAAGCCTTCAGGCAGAGAAGCGATCAGTATGGTCTTCTGAACTGTAGCTCTAAGCTTGGATCTCTTTAAGAATCTTGCAAAACTCAGAAGTTAGGAAAATCGTGGATTTACTTGCAGTCTGTCAGAAATTGTTGCTTTGCCTTTGTGCAGTGTTTTTTGATACAATGCTATTTCTTGTGACTTGTGCCCCGATTTTGTTTGCTACCACAAGGAGTCTTTTGTTTCAAACAAAACCTTGCGGTTAATTTTCTGCTAGGTCTTTTCATGAAAAAGGAAGGTCACGGCTTATAGCATTTGTATTGTCACTGCAAAGGACTGTACAAACTGTTCCACGGACCAGGATGTTTCTGTGATTAATGCTTGCTACATGCTTTTTTAAAGTAATATTTTCCTTTTTACAATTTCAGTACCCGGTGTGTTATTAAGACACTTGTGTGAGATACAAATCACACTTTGTGAGGATGAATTACAAAGTTACCATCATTTATGCATCCATAATTAACATGAAGTTAAGATAAAGACATGCTGAAATATTTTAAAGCATTTTCCTTACAGTTGGTCCTAACATGAATTTAGTAGTAAAATAGTACAATATTGAAGTGACGCTTTAGTTTAATGTATTCTCATCTACAATTACCAGTAGCAAGTACCAGTGCAGATTTTTATTTTTCACTTACCCACATAGTTCTTTGTATCTTAAATATTTTAATATGTGGGCATGATACAGTTCTTTGACATTTTACAATTTGTCCTTTGTTTGCATGCAGCGAGGAGTTATGGGCGAAGACGAGGTAATTCACTTCTGTTTGTTACAGTACAATTAATTCTGATTGAGCTGTTACTGATCATTACGATTAATTAATCCAGATTGTTGATTATAAATGCTTATCTGCATGTTGTCTTAGATTGGGGAAGAGGAGGGTGCGAGGGAAGGAGGGATGCGGTCTGGATTGTTATGATCATTGATCTCTTTCATTTTAGAGTTTAAATTGCCAACCCTTTAATCAGTTAAAACACTGTAGTTCTAACTATAATTTGAGTCTCGCTTATGGCTACTGCTTGCAGTTGTCCCCTTAAATACACTATTTGCTAAGTGTTCTAACTCATCTTCTTGTGCTTCTGTAGAAGTGATGGTGAAAACTGAAAGTCTTTCATAAACTTAGCAAGGAATCTAGTGACAATTCTTAGAAATAGGAAATAGATTTTTGTCGTATAAGCTAATATATGCTCACTCACCTTGGAAAAGCGACACTGATTTAACTGTATGAGGATGTGACCTGTGGTGGTTACAAAGTGTGCAGCAAAAACATCAAGATCTTTGGTAGCTTCCAGCATTCCCAACCTACACAGAAGTTGATGTGTCTCTGCCTTGGTTCCTAACTGGTTGCTTAGTGGCCCTAATGGAGAGCAGAATGATGATCTAGATCAAGGGCAGTGTATGTAATGGTACAAGGGTGTTTTGACTGTTCCTGGCAGGTTCTGCTTAATTCTTTTCACTGTCATAAAACAAAAAGTAACAAGTATTGAAAAGGGCTTATCCTTTTGTTTCACAGTCATTGGGAGAAATGTGAGAGCCGAGCAATCTTATCTTTTTGCTGCCTTCATCTGAGAGACATTTGAAAGCGGAGGGAGAAGTATTAATAATCGTGCAGAGCGTGTTACTCCCGGCTGTTGTCCTCTGTGTCACCTCTGTGTCAGCTCTGAGGAGCTGCAGTGCTTTTGGCAAAGATTTGCCCACATTAAAGTAAAACTGATTGCTCCAGTATCACTTCAGAACGTGTTCCAATGGTTTACTACTTTGTCCTGGCAGGAGAACCTTAGATTCTCATTGTTCTTAGGTTTTAACATTGATCTGTGAGTAAAAAATAAATTATTTTGAGGATTAACTCTTCGATTATTTTCCCCTATGTACTTGTGTGTATTTTAAGTTGGAGTTGTCTAAAAAGAACTTTCAGAGAAACTCAAAAACTTCATTTTTATGCTCCAAATAGACATCTGACTTGAGTATAAAATGTATGTTGTTTTTTAAAAATCAGAACAAAAACTTAACCCCCTGCACACACCAGTATGTTTGTGGCAATATTCTAATGCCAACAAATGTATTAAATAGTTTCTTCTTTTCCTGCAGTATAGAGATTTGCAGAGGTAAAGAGCAAATCTATATGCTTTTTATAAAGATAACCCAGCAAAATTACAGTCATTTTAGATTTAAGATGTTAAGATATTAAGAATAACTCTCATATATTAGTGAAAATTACACTCTTGCAGTTTGCTGCAAGTTTCTCCGATTTGAGTCATATTTCTTCTTTTAGCCACTTTTTCCTTGCATTGTCACTGTAACAGCTCTGTATTCTCCACCATCCACATCAGTAGTTCAGAAATTCGTTGTTACATCCCCCTTTCTTGATTGTGTAACCAAACGTTACCTCTTCTTCATATACACGCTTAAGATCCCATCATCCTCATTAGTCTTCATCACTGAAACTCATGCACGTTACTCAGCAGTCACAGTCTTTATAGTATGATCTTGCTCCTCTTACATCTAGATAGATGATTTATGAGGAGAATCTGCCTGGTTTCTTCTAATGCTTCAGCTTTCTGCATTTACTCTACTCCTCTCCACCGGGTGCTACTTAGGACATCAATATGAAAAGCCACCACAAAGATGTAGTTGCAGCCTTAGGTCTTGCTTTTATTTTGTGATCCTCATGACATTTGATGATGTTTGGTGGTTTTCTATCATCTTTGTGTTTTTTGATGCACTATATTTTTTTAAGGATTTAGATACCCAACAAAGGTAATTAGGCATTACCATAACATAGGCCGTTTCTGTTTCTTCTCCAGCCTTGTCCTTCCACACTTGGTTCTCAGGTGGTCTTCTGGAGGTGAATGGTTTTCACCCTGCCCTCACCCCTAGCTGATCAGCACAATTTCTGCAGGGCCTTCCTTCTAGTTTTCCCCTGAGAGGGGATAAAAGTGACAGGCTGGGGCCTGGCTCACAGCTGAGTTACTGCAGTCTCGGGGACCTGCTGTGACTGCGTGTGGGTTTGCAGTGGGTGAATCTGGAAAGGAGTAGGCTATTTGAGAAGACAGAAAATTAACTTTCTTCCCAAAAGCGTGCTTGGCTGTTTTTTGGTTGTGCTTGCTTGCTTGTTTTTGGAAAGCAGTTGAGTTCATTAATTATTACTTCAAAATCAAGTGAGAGAGAGACAGGGAAAATTACACATCAGAAGAAATGGTGATGTGTGGGAATTTATTTTGCTGCACAAAAGTGTTTCTTTTTGGGCTTTCTACAGTTAGGAGATTGACTTTTGAATTTGCAACCTCATTAGTCTTCCAGTTGCTAATCGCAAGCAGCGAAGGTTTGAATAAGCTAAGGTGTATATCCTGGCCTTCCAAGTCTTTTCGTTTTGAAGTTCTCTAAAATTTGTAGTTATGAAACGAGGCGGGGGGTAGGGGGAATAAGCAGGACAGAATCACCATGTTTTCACTCCTGGAATCTATATGTCTGTTTTGATCAGTTTGCATTTGCAAAGGCATCCTGTGAACTTCTCAGATTTTACACTTGCTTTTCAGGGTAACTATAATCTTACTGCAGATTGCTACGCGTTAGGAACCACCAGGAGGCTTCCCTCCAAAACTGTGGTAAATTTGAAAGCGAGATGGATAGATTAGCATCGTGACTCACTTTTCAAGTGTTACATTTGCACGTTTATTAAAATTCTCTTTTGCTTCCTTAGAAATTAAATCTGTTCTTATGTTATCAGCATCAGATGCCTTTAAAAGAGAAAACATACCTATTTGAAACCTCTTACTATGTACGTGTTTTTTCTGTTTCCCTCTGTTCAGTTAAATTGTAAGATTTTTAGACATGAAGGTGATGGAAGTTACTGATTTAACTTGAAGCTAAACCAAAGGCAGACTAACGAACTTCACTTCAGCAGCCCTTAATATGATCTCTTCAAAAATAAGACCCTCTATTTAAAAGCAAATTACTACTTTCCTACTGGATGCAGCAGAGTAACTACAATATAATGTAGTATGAAGTATTACGCTTACAGTGATGTCAGCTTGTGATCTTGAATTTCCTTTTGGAAGTTTAATACATTTTTAATTGTCTTAATTTTTCTTTAAACTAATGTGTACTTTTCTAATATCCAGTCTGCTATTCCTCCATTCCCTAAAATTTATGTAACCCTGTACTGCCACAAAATTATTATTTTAATGTATATTATTATCTTTTCTTTTTAAGGCCGTTCTTCCCTCTTCCCAATAGATGATGGTTTGCTGGATGATGGTCATAGTGATCAAGTTGGAGTCTTGAATTCACCTACCTGCTATTCAGCTCATCAGAACGGAGAACGAATTGAGCGTTTTTCTCGGAAAGTGTTTGTTGGAGGTCTTCCACCAGATATTGATGAAGGTGAGTTGCTTAAAAACTAAGTGAACTATGTTTGGAGGGAGAAAGAAAGAGACATTTTGAAGAAGTAATCCACCCCACAAAATAATGTTGTTGTTTAAAAGGCTACAACTATGGGTTTCTTTGAGGGTTGATGGATATATCCATCATGGTTGGATGGTTGAGCTTAATATCACTTGGTATCGACCATTTCTCTTGGTTTTGAGATGGTTCAGTTGTCTCTGATTCTGCAGTTACAGACTGTAGAGTTGCATTTGAAGCCTAATGCTGCTGCTTACCTTGCATGTTCTTTTCAAATACGTCTTCCTTCTTCATAGTGTCCTCTATTTGTGCCTGCTTTATTCTCTATTCATAGAAAACTTCTATTAGTAATTGAATTTCAAATTCGATTTTACTATTACCTGAAGATACCAGAAGTGGTTTAGAAAGGTTAATATTATTCCTGTTCATAAATAGAGGAACTAAGGCAGAGGAAGGTCAAGTGGCAGAGCACTCTGTGATGCATTGAAATAGAATGTACCAGAGAATCCCAGACTGTTATGTGATGATGCAGCTGGAATTGCTTTGCACAATAGTGCCGATCTGAAGTAATCGTGCTGTTTAATATTAGGTGTCTCCTGTGCAGATAAATGTAAATTACATCCTAGCTTTGTAATGCAAACAGAAATCCCTTTACAAAGTTCATTGTAATCCTTGAGTAACTTGCAAACCAAACAAGCTGACTTTGGTTAATTAACTTTCGGACATGGAGAGACCATATTTTGGTTTCATCTTCATTGTGATGCTCTCCTGCAACGTGCTTAGGGACTTATTTTAATATACTTTAGCTTTTTTGATGCACTTTAACTTCTAATTCAAATGTCCTCTGCTGCTTTTTAATACAACTGCTAAACAAAGATGCATGGAGATATAAACAGGCAGGAAAGAAAGAAAATATATGCTGATGGCAGGGTGCGGCTGAAAGAAATGGAGCATATTTGTGTCTGATGATTTATTGCTCTTGTAGAGTTTAGGGTCGTTTAGCTTTTTCCTCATGGCCAGGGTTTTTACAGCCAGTGACAGGAAGGAGTGGCTGGAACAGAAAGATGTCTTAAAGTTGTGCAATTTAAGGAAGTCTCACACCAATTTTCACCACTGCCTTTAGTCGCCCATATGCTTCTGAAATGCTACTGTTATTAAGCAACCAAAAAACAAATGTAAGCTTAAAATCACCAGAAATAGTAACAATTTATTTAGTGATGGGGTTTTTTTACCATGAAATGTCAACCTTTTCTAGAAACAAAGACCTTTGATTACACTTTTTCATTCAGTTATGTCATTTATTTTAATTGCAATTATTATACTTGTTTTTAGATGAAATTACTGCTAGCTTCAGACGATTTGGGCCTTTGGTAGTAGACTGGCCTCACAAAGCAGAAAGCAAGTCATATTTTCCACCAAAAGGTAAGAGAGTTGGAAGGTTTGACTTATCTCTGAGAACAAATCTTACTCTGAGAAACCTTATCTTTTGTTAAGGTTATCTTTTGTCAAAGGGTATAATTTACAATTTCTGTGAACAGTTAATTCTACAGTTCCAATGCAGGTTCAGACGTGCTTTACATGCCATGTCTAAGAGTGGAGAGTGTTGTTTTAGTATTCGTGCTTGGTTCAGTGCTGGACTCTTGAAGGATCTCCCATAGTCTGATTTCCCATGTGTCAGATCAGCGTTACATAATTGGAGGTGTCATTAATCCTAAGTTCTGTATTTGCATTTCTATCTGGTTTCCAAAACTGAAATTTGATCAAACTTTTAGGACCAAAACATAGATAAAATTTTTGTAGGAAGTTACAGGCAGGATTCAGAAGGATGCGTTTGGGTACCTGATCAAGATAATCAATGTTCTCTTTATTTCAATTTTAGCATATGAACTTCCTGTTGAAGCCCTAATTATCTTTTTTTAATAAACAATTAAATACTGATTTTTAACTTTCTAATGCTGCTGTTAGACTAGATTTTTTAATTTCCCTTATAAAGTGTTGGAACAGCCATTCTGTCCTTTAAGAAACTAAATTATGTCACACATCTCTGAACATGTACAATCATGTATTGTTACATATAAAATAATTGCAAAATTGCAAATGAAAAAAAATGAAAGCAATGCAGAGGTTATTCATTTTGTAGAGAAAGCAGCAATTCATTCCTTCCCTGTAAGTGACAAAAGTAGGTGTAGTGTCTTTATAAACCAATACTTCATTTTTTTTATCTGACCATTTATGCTGGGGAAAAGACAGGATTATTATCCCAGATGGTCCTCTAAACAGTGGGAAAAGGAATTGAAAGTATTTGAACGGTATTTATGAACACTACATGAAAATTCTAAGACAAACAAGGAGATTTCAGCTTTTTGACTGTCAGCCTGGTACACAAAACTACTGTCAAGTTAAATTTGATTATCCAAAGGAGCACATCTCTCTTCATAAATTACCAAGATAAATTCTTGAGGAGCTCTTTGAGGAAGATGCATCTCAAGAGTCTGTGATGAATATATAGAAGAGGGAAGATGTATTACATTCTTACCTGAAAGGAATTGATTCTGGCATTCATTTCCAATGAGGTAGTCCTGTCTCAGCATCTGAACATTTCCATACTTCCTCATTTAATGAAGCTTTTTGAAATAGTTGGAATATTGATAATTACCACAGTAAAACAAGCAAAAAATTTTGAAAACTGAGTATTTTAAGCAGAGATTCTTAAAAGCAGAGAATATGGATAGAAGAACTTCAGCCTGGTCTAATTAATTCAGGAAACACTTGTGAACTAAGTGTTAAGTTTATTTTTCCATGGTCCTTATTTGGAATTTGCTAGCACTTACTGTTTTTCAGTCTTAAAACTTGATTCTAATTTTCAGTTTGCTGCATTATTCAATGTTGTTTTGTAATGTAGCCTCACACATTTAAAATACAGTGTAGGTTTCTGTATGTAGATACTCTGGAAATACATCTTACTATTAACTGCTGAATATTACTGCGTATGTTATCTGGTTTTTTCAGTGCCATAGTTATGGCCTGTGATTATTTGTAGAATAATTTCTTAAAAATTTGTCAGCCTTAAGTATTATTTGGTTGTGCAGGCAAGAATTGTATATACATATGTTTAATTTGATGTCTGAAACGCTAAAGATGTGCTGAATACTAAGAAAGATTTGAGATTCATCAGCAATTAGCAATTTAGAAATATATACTATGTTAGCCCAAGGAGTTGTTTTTAGTGTGGTGGGTTTTTTTACTTTTAACTTCCAATTTCTAATTTTTTACTCTGTATGGATTCAGTTCAGTGTATCTATTTGTGTTTGTTCAGTCTCTTTAGAGATTTGACATAATACTACTTTCCAAACACATCTCAGAATTTATCTAGGTCTGGACTGATTTACGTAATTATCTTCTCTGTGGTGAAGAGATACAGCCTGCTTTTTTGGTGCTTTTCACTCTTGTTCAGCTTTCCAGGCTGTGGTTCCTTCCAGGCTCTCTGCTTACAGAAAGTCCTGAGGGAAGGCCAAGTTCGTAATAAGTATTTCCTTGCTTGAAGAAATACAAAAAGTCTCCTGATCCATCAAGGCCGGCTGCCTCCTGAGAAACACCAACTGCTTGTTCTTAACTAGTTCCATTTTGTATTGGTTTACCACAAAATTAGGCCTGAAAAAAACAGGAATCTTAAAAAACTTCACGCTAATCTTACAAGGAAACTCTGTTCTGAAGAAGAAAAAAAATGACTCTGGTGAGATCAAAGTACAAAGTGTGTAAGTGATCTCCCAACTGTAATGGAGAATTCCTCCCTTTCTGACTTGCCACTGTTTATCATAACTCCTGTTGCTACGTGGTTGGCAAATAGACTTATTTATGAAACAACACACATGTCCAAAGCAACTTGCTGAGGTGAGGACTCTGTCTTAGGATAAGGAAGCTCTCAAAGAAATGGTGCTGTGAGGATATGCAAATCCAAAGAAGACCTTTTGAAATATGCCCAGTTGTTTGTGTGCTCTGTCCTATTTATAGTCAGTATCAAACAGAGGATAATCTGATTTAAACAGGATGGTATCCCCAGACTTTTCTAATGGCCTGGGTGTTTCTATTGCCTTATATCACAGCAGTTGTGCGGTAGCTTTGTTTGTTCAAGGTTCTTAACTGCTAATTTAGAACTGATTGAAACAATTAGATTGAAAAATGTTCTGTTTGTAGTTTAAAAAGCAAAACTCCAGGTCCATCCAAATTCTGTTTAACTTGTTACCAGCTTATTTGGTGACATTGGGTAGGATTGAACTCTGGATTCAGGCAAGTAACTGTAGGTGTCTTCATGTGTGATTAGTGTCTAAGCTTCCTTTAATCAATGGGAATCTGGCCAATGCAGTCAGTGGAGTACAGAGGGCTGTTCAGGTCACCGTAACATAAACCCATTGAGCTTGATTTATTTACCCAAACCCAGGATGTCTAAAAGATTTACACAGTTCTGGCAAGTGTGAGGCAGTACCTATTGAAGCCCCACACCATTCTGGAGACCAGCTGAAGGTCAGGCAAAGTACTATAGAGGATATACGGTGGTGGACACTTCCGTGCCATAGAATCATAGAAAGGTTAGAGTTGGAGGGGACCTTACAGATCATGGAGTTCCAACCCCCTGCCATGGGCAGGGACATCTCCCACTAGACCAGGTGTCCCACTTGGTCAGCTCAGAAACCATTCAGATGCCTCTGACTACATTAACCAGATCTTTCTACTACAGCAGGAGCTTAAGCACAGGCACTGCAGAAATGCAAAAAATAGGTGTTTCCATCTTGAAGTGAAAACTGCTGCTTCCCACTCAAAAGTGCCTCAGCTAATTGTTTCAGCCTGCTTTTTTTCACTTTGAGACTGTTTTGGAGTTAATCCTCCATTAAAAAAAAATGAATAAACTGAATGAGTGAAAGATTTATGTTTTAAAGATTAAATTTATTAATGTGATGATGCGATTCTCTTTGACGATGAATAGATTAAATGTGTGTGTCCTTACAAAATGTGAATTATTCACATCCTGAAATGTAGACCCATTGTCTGTATTACCCTTCAGTTTACACTGATTTTTTCCTGATTTAAGCTAAGGTGCAGCAGAACAAGAATTGCACTGCACTGAGGCCCTTTAGTCTCCTCTGGGGAGAGTCTGTCAGGACAGTAAAAGAACCAACCCCCAGAATAAAATACAACTGCACTGACTGGTACAAACTGGCTTCCACTGATTTTCTTGACTCCTTTTCTAAGCCACAAGCGATAGAAGTTAACTGGGGTTTGATGGAACTTAAAGTTACTCTCTGATTTCCACACAGAGCGTGCAAGGCAGAAAAAACATCCTTTCTCCTTCTGGTAAACTTCCATATTACTATGAAATAAAGAAATTAGACCTTGCTCAGAAAAATCGTGATAGTTACTTGTGTGAATCTAGTCTAGAATGCTTTGATTTTTATTAGTTCTTTATGTAATAGGAAAAATGAAAGTACTGATTCTTGTGTATAAGTTGGGGAGGTTGTTGGTTTGTCAGGTTTTTAAATTCTTATGAAGGTTTAATTTGGTAATACAGCTAGGACCCTTCAAACTTACCTGATTTCTGTTTTCAGTGCTGAACCAATACATTAAAAAGAAAAAAAATACTTAATTTCTTGGTCTTTTTTTGGGTAAGAAGGATGCAAACTCAGAGTAAGAATGATTATAACCAGTGCAGTATCTTTATATATCAGGTAATGTAGTTCTAAAGCAAATTATCATCTCTAGAGAGATTTGTTTATTATTTGAGGTAGTTTTCTGAGGACAGGTATTATCAAAGTCACCCACATTAGTTCCCTTTGAAAACAGGGTATTAATAATAGTTCCAGTGCTTTGCAGAGGAATTTAGTCAAAAACGCTAACACGGGTTACCTAAATTCCATCTCCCACAGGAGGCATAAATTTCTGGTAGGGGTGCACCTGAACAAGAAATTTTTATAAGACTGTGTTCCATCTAATACTTGTCACCTTGTGAAATATGTACAAAACACACAAGCTTTGTCTCTTGCCGGGTAATTTTGATCATGACCTACTACTGTTGGTGTACATATGACCCAAAAGTATGAAGCAGCTTCCTTCAAAGGAAAATATTAGAGTAGTTTTGCTTTTCCATTGTAAATGGACTTGCAATGCTATTGGGTGTGAAGCTGTTAAATGACTTATCCTGTACACCCAAGAAACTAGGGAGTTAAGCTGTTTTGTAGTGCAGTAAAACATCTCCTGCTCTTCCATGTTTCACTTTGACATTTTCAGTGGTGCCCAGTGACAGGACAAGAGGTAACAGGCACAAACTTGAACTCAGGAAGTTCCATCTAAACATGAGGAGGAACTTGTTTCCTTTGAGGGTGGCAGAGCCCTGGAACAGGCTGCCCAGAGAGGTGGTGGAGTCTCCTTCTCTGGAGACATTCAAAACCCATCTGGACACATTCCTGTGCAACCTGTTCTGGGTGGACCCGCTTTGGATCTCCAGAGGTCCCTTCCAACTCCATATCATTCTGTGATTCTGTGTTACTGTAGGTCACTACTACTCCAAAAAGACTAGTTGATCTTTTTCATTATACTTATGCATGTGACTTACCACCAGCATACTCGCTTTGCAGATGTTAAACATCCACAGTAGTTCACAAACTGTGTATGTTGAGGTGAAAAATCCTATAAAATCATATATTGAGAAATCAGAAAGGGTTAAGAATAAAGTCCGTGCCATATGGTTGTTGGCACGTGATACCTGTAGTAACAAGAAAACCCCTAATTTATGATGTCTGAAAGAAATACCTAATAAAAAAAAAAGTGTAATTTCTCTTTGCAAGCACTTTCTAGCTAATGAATATAGGCTGGTTGCCTGTGTAGCTGGTGTTCTTTGGAGAAGTCTCTGGCTGAGGTGTAACTGATTTGTGCCAGGAAATGTGCCCTGATCCAGGGGCAAGTGATGGAGAGGAGTTTGTTTGCAGACTGTGTAAGTCAATTCTTTGGAAGGAATTGACTGTGTCTCTGTATGACTGTAAAATAGGAGACCTGAGCAAAGTATCATCTCTTGCCAGGTTTCTTCTCCAGTAGAAGTGGTTATTTTCCTCCAGACTAGACTTGGGGATCAAACTAACATGCCTCTAGAAGTACTAGAGCTGAGGAGAAAAACTACAGCCAGTCCAATTTGTTAGTAAAGACTCTACCCTGACCTTCTCTGTGTCTTCAGAAGGGGACTAGTACAGCTGAGCTCAGGACACAAGCCTATCTGATGCTTTAAAGTTAAGAGGGATCAAACCAGACGTGGTGTACGTTTTGCAGATAATGTTGAGAAAGCACTATTAAAATATAGTTTTGGTATTGCTTTGTTTACTTTTATTTCAGGTGTGATAGGATACAGTATTCCTAATTGTTCCCTCATCAAGTTCTTGTCTTTGAATGTATTGGCTGTATTTCTGTATCAGCAGTTATATGGCAGTACCCTTGATTTGTTTTAGGATAAGAACTGATGGCAAATTAGCATCTGGCAAATTATTTTATATGCTCCTGGCTGTGAGCCTTGCTTTGTACATCTGATCCCTTAGTCATTATCATGTGCATTTAGCCCCCCCTTGATTAATCAAGTTTTTGCACTCCCGTCATGCTTGCACTGAGCTCTTCATTCAAGACTGGTTTGGGCCTTCCAGCTTTTTTTTTAAATACTACTTTTGTTCCCATAGTTCTAAAATAAGCTTAGTGTTTATTCTCTAATCTTATGTTCTTCTTAACACGTTGATTCTTCAGTGCTCTACAAAATGCACCCTACCATCTTTGCCTTGGGGAACTACAGTGTCTGTTTGCAGTAAGACATTACCAGTGGTTATCTGGCTTCTCTCAGAAAACCAGTATCACTTCCAAAAGGCTTGGCGGAGCAGCCACACTCCCTCTTGCCAAGCCCACTCCAGAGCAGCTGCTTCAGCCTTTACTTTTCCATCCAAGTAATACTACATAACTTCATGTGAAAATTCCACGCTTGGTAGTAATCTCAGAAAGAAATGTGGATTTATGGTCCTTTTAAAATTCATTTTAGAACACAACCCCAATTGCTCTATTTGGCACCTGTAAAATAATAGATTTTATATATAGCGTTATACTGTAACCGTTAAAGTATTCTAATGTGTGAGGTTTTTTGCTTGTCTGACTGTTTTTACTGTAGCATTAAATAAGCATTTTAATTCCTATTTTTGTAGCATTTGGGAGGTTTGCTGGGTCACTTATGTAACAAAGTACTTTGATCTAATCTCTAGAATAGAGATTAGTCATTTGTGCCAAGTCGGATTTTCATTGTATAATGTCCATTGCTGCCAGTGAATTATGCTCAGCCGAGGCTTCCAGTACATGATAGAGCAGACATGTTTGCTTTTATTTGGTTATTAGTCTCTTTTGACAATTATTTTAAAGATAGAAGCATTTGCCTGGAGTTCTGCTGATCATGGCAAGGTAGCACATAGTTCAAGAAGATGACTAATAGCAAGGACTTGGTTTGACGTTCTTTTACTTTTGGAGTAAACACATTTGTATGGAAAAGTCACTGGCAAAGATGATAAAGAGACAAAAATATCAGTTGGTTTGGTTTTTTTTTTCCAGGTTATGCATTCCTCCTGTTCCAAGAAGAGAGTTCTGTTCAGGCCCTGATTGATGCCTGCATTGAAGAAGATGGAAAGCTCTATCTATGTGTTTCCAGTCCTACTATCAAGGACAAGCCAGTAAGTAAAGAGTAGATGGCCTGCAGGCTATAGCTACCGTCTGTCTGAAGCTGCATTTGAAAGGATGATGATGAAAATAATCAAAAGCAAACTACCATTGGCAGAGCTCAACATCTGGAACCATTGGATGGTTTTAAAATTATAGTGTTTTGAATTAATAGAATTAAAGAAGAACATCTAGATGCACTAAACTAATGGGGTTATGACTTTTTGACAGAAGCTGATGAACATAAATCCACAATGCAGTGAAACTTAAAGTAGCATACTGTTTTCTTTCATAATTTAATAGGTTCAGATCCGTCCCTGGAATCTAAGTGATAGTGACTTTGTGATGGATGGTTCCCAGCCACTTGATCCTCGGAAAACAATTTTTGTTGGAGGAGTCCCTAGACCACTGAGAGCTGGTGAGTATAATCTGTGGGTATTTTCAAAAGTAGGAGATGATTTGAAATAATTTGAACTATACATACTTTTGTATAGGTATGTATGGATATATCTAGATATATACATACAAAAATAGAAGACTGTCACGATAGCTATACAATATTTGTGTTTTCCTACGTTTCTCTAGTAACTGTTTCCTTCTGGTTTTGGCCTTAAATCACTGTTTGTCATTGAGATTTACTGGAAACTGCTACCTGCCTAAAAGGCTGTAGAAAAGATTTTGTCATATTAGAGAAACTGTAATGTAAACTATGTCATGAAAGAATTTGTTTTTAAAATAATGCTATGAAAACCTTTCTGCCATGCTCCATGGGTGTGCTCTATTTGTACTCTCTTGTCACTCTGCATTAGCTACTCTTCTACTACTATCGGGTTGCAGTTCCTCTTGCTACTATGGACAAAGCAAAACCACAGATGTTGAAGTACTTGAAGGAGCAGGAATAGAAGAAAAAATTAAGAAATTCAGAGAGCCAGCACAGTCTGTATGGGACAACACTGTATGAGATTGCAGGACTCTTTCTAGACTCTTGTTGGAGTGCATGAAGGAGAAACCAAATGTTTCTCTAGCTGTGGAATGGTTGATCTACAACCTGGGCAGTCCACTTTGTGAGACTGACTGCATTAGCCTTTTACAGTATTTTGTGGTGGCCTTCTAGTAAGTAGGCTGAAGTGAATGTTGGAAGTAGAAGCATAATACACAGTGGTTCAAATCCCCCTTTCTGTTAGAATGACTCCTGGACTTCGCTAGTCTTCCATAGATTGTAATGAATTTTAGTCTTACAGAAAGATGAGCTTTCAGATGGAAGATGTAGGAGAACCAAGAAGTGATAGTGCAAATTTGGGGTATAAAGAATCTTAATTTTTTCTATCTTGGACCCGCAATGCTCAATCTTTTCTGTTATTTTGCTTTTAAGACTGTACTTTTGACTGTAGCACAAGCTCTTTAGATGAGTGTAAACACAGTATGTTACAGCTGCAGATTATTTTTTTCTTTAAATTTGATCCACATACTTCAGATTACTCTGCTGAATGCTTGTGATAAATTTAATGTATGCATTCTTTTTCTTAGCTTTCAAAAGCCCTGTATATGTGAAAATGAACCTTTTATGGCATTGTGAAATAAGCATCACACCTTCACAAAGCAGTAAAACTTTAGGAGACCTTTCAAACAACTATTGAACACCAATAAATGCTGACACCTTTATACCCTAATATGTTAGTACTTTCCACCTAAATGAATTGCAAAACTGAGTTAAATATAAAACACTACTAGAGGCTTGCTGAAGTACTTGATTTGTAAAATTTGAGATTTTTGTTTCTATGAACTTTCTATGAATCTATTATAAGTGTAGCACTGTAGAGATAATCAAGCTCTGTGCGACTGATGAAAAGATGCTGACTGCATCTTTAAATTCAAGAAGGATGCAGAGCATTAGGACAAACAGAGAACATGTACCAAGGAATTTGTGGCATGTGGATCTATTTTATACAGCTTACATTCCATGCCTGCCCAAAAAGTCTTTTGCTGTAATCTGCTGAAGAAAACTGCCCTGGAATTTCAGTTGCAGGTTACCAAGGACTGCAAGGACCTACAATTCCATTGTTCCTTGAACGTATGTACCCACGGTGTGAAAGAACCCTCTGCTGATAATTTCATAGCTTATTTAATATGCTTTTATATTTCTTGTTATTATTGTTATACCAGCTGTTGCCAAATTAATTACTAAAATTAGGGGTTTTTTACTACTTTTAAATACAAGCATATTATATAAAGTTTGTACTGTAAGAAGAGTTTAAATTCCCATTACTTTGTTTCTTAACAGTGGAATTGGCTATGATCATGGACCGTCTCTATGGTGGAGTTTGTTACGCGGGAATTGATACCGACCCTGAGCTGAAATACCCAAAAGGTGCTGGACGTGTTGCTTTTTCCAATCAGCAGAGTTACATTGCTGCCATCAGTGCTCGGTTTGTTCAACTTCAGCATGGCGACATCGATAAACGAGTAAGTGAAATATCAAAAAAAAATGAATAGATGTGAGAGTGATGATCCATAAAGGAACTTTCTCAGGGTGTGGTAACGTTGAGTTTGATTGTCTCTCGTGCTGGTTTCTACATTCTCTCAGCGTTCTCATAACTCCACTAGTTCCAGGAGTTAAACTGGGAGAGCCCCCGACCGAACACCACGCATTCCACAAAGCAGCAGTTTGTTCTTGGGACATATGTTAGACCATATGTTCTTCCCATTCTGGAGTTCCTCGGTTTTGTTGTGTATGGGCGAAGGTCTTGAAAAATCTTTTTCTTCCCTTGTTCTAATGAAACCAAATACTGTGATAATTCCTCTGTCATTCCTCTAGTATTCATTGGTTTGAGATTAGCTTTGTATTTGCAGCTGCCCTTAATTTCAGCCATCATTGTCAGTGCTCAGCACTTCAGAAAAACCAATCAAGCTCAACACCTAAAATACAAAATGTCTTATTTTTTCCGTTTGAGAGAATCTTATGAGGATTTACCAGTATACATTTCTGGTTTCTACAGATTCTTATTGCTAGCTAAAGTAGAATTAACTTAAGAAGACTAGTCAACTTCATTACCCCTAATTAGAAGAGTAGCAAAGAAAACTGGCATCTAAATTATGTCAGTTTTAAGTGTCACTAGTTTTGATGTCAAGAGCTGCAGAGGTAGTCGCTGGTATTAATAGATGTTCTTTTCTTATTAAAAAAAAAAGGTCATAGAGGAAGAAGGGTTGAATAAGTAAAGTAGTTCAAGGTCCAGCTCACAGACGTGGGAAAATGAAAGTAGTGCAGTTGATAAAAGTCTGCTGCTGGGAGGTAGCACACGCTTCTCTCCTTTCAAATAGACAGAGTAATACAGCTTTACATCTGTCTCTCTGACACAGCTTGTCTGATGAGCTGAGTTCCCCAAAAACGGTCCTTTCCAGGGGACAAATGAGTCTGAATGTGGGCAGTGAACCAGGCTTTCAGGTTAAGATGTGAGGGCTACATTTTGCTGGTGGGATTGCTGTGCTTGTGACCAGTAGCTGACTTTGGCTAATAGCTCTACCTTTTGGCTAATAACATAATGCGAAAAATGTCCTTGACACTGTGACTGTGAGGGGGAAATAAAAATATTGACCATCTTGCTTTTGAGTGTTTGGACAAATGGGAGTAAGGAGCAGAATCTAGGATTCCTTCTAAAGAAATGCTAAATGGGTCATTTAGCTTCAGAGTGGTGTGGCTTCCTGTGTTTCAGGAGTCATCTGTAGTGGATTTGGCTTTAAAGTGACCTAACTGTCACATTAGAAGTGGACAATTGGGTGCCATCCAAACTAATTCTCCCTCAAAGGTTGGAGAGGTGGATTGGAATCCTGTAAATGAGGGGACACTTAAATCTTGGTCTTCCTTTTACCTATGGGAGTGTCCTTTGCAGTAGAGGATGATATGGGAGACTAGAGATGCCATCTCATAAGAGAAAGGAAGGCATGAACCTGCCTCTGAAGGCTGCACTTCCAAGTAGGTTGGTTTGTTGATTTATTTTTTTTTTAACGATAGATCACCAGAGATTTTAAGTGCTCTTTTTGGCTGCCGAGCAGGCATCTGAAATAGCAGGGCTTGCTGTTTGCAGAGAAAGGGATATGACTTGTTAACGTGTGATATAACGCTGAAATATTTAAAGGGGGAAAGGCAGTAAATCTCCAGTAAAACAGCAGGGATGTGCTGCAGGCCTCTTGGAGCTGGGACAGGGGGGAAACCCCCCCAAAATCTACCCCAAATGCTGTATCCATGAGACTTAAATATGGATAATTAGTATCTGTAGATGTTCCTGAGCTAGAGAGGTTAAGAGGCAGAGGGAAGGAAGTTCTAGGCTTTCTTTCTAGGTATTTGAATTCCCAAATTTGATTGTTAAAATTTGTGTTCTTTCCTTAGTGTTGCATTTCTAATTCTTGAAAATTAATTTTTTTACTCATATTTTCTTAAATCTGGAATTCTGGGCATTTTTATTAGCATGCTTGTGTGCTACTTACTCCTGGAGTGTTTCGCTTGTATTCGCTAAGTATTTTAATAAGTTTGATTTAAACCTTGTTATGGGGAAGGTTTATGAATTTACTTATTTTAGAGAGGTTTTAATCTTTATTTTTAAATAATCTTCTCTATTTAAATCATATGGTCTCACCTTATTATTTACATAATTGTATTTCTCCAATCCAATTATTTGTGGAGAGGAGAAATAGAGAACAGCCTCGTTTTAGGGAACATCTTAACTCTTAGCTGTTTCTGAAAGTACATAAAAAGCTATTTTCAGAAATAGGGCTTTTTGTTCCTTGGAGTTTATAAACTAATGCCCTTTTAGGCTCTGAAAATACTCTGAAATGAATATTACTGCTGATTTATAGATGAGCAAGCAATTCATATGAATCTGTAAACTACTGCTTCTGTAAAGGAGGAAGACAGTCCTGCCTCGGGTACTGCTTTCCCCTGAGATGTATACATCTGCTGGCTAATAAAATATTACACATTTCACTGAAATCTTAGAGGCAGGCTGTTCTCTCACCCTTTACCTTAGCATAACCTTTCTATACCAGTTATATCCAGTTTCTGTAGGTCTACTGCCCTTTCACATTCTTCTCATAAGCAGTTTTGTCTGCGAGAAAGTCTTTTTTCATTGCTAAATTTTGCAGTTCACCTGTTTATCCTACTGAACTTGAATTCCAAGTTTTTATAGCATTCTTTTTTTTTTTTTGCAAGTACCTTTTCCTACCTTAATTGGAAATCTTAGCGTCACAATCACTTAACAGACATCATCTGTCATCTTAACTTCTTCCTTACCTAAGTACTCCGCAGCTTCTCTCCAGTTCTTTTGATGTGTAGATATGTTTACTTTCTCTAACAGATGGTTTTCTTCAGTAAAGTGTTCTTCATCTTGTTTTATCTTGTATGAAAGCTCAGCTCCAAACATTTCCTTGAAACTCCTTTGGAGTTTCAGTTCCAAACAATTCCTTAAAATGTTGTTAACTTTGGCATGCCGGCAGTTCTGCATCCACTTGATGGAAGACTTCCATTCCCCAAAGTGCTTCTCTGATACATTTGAAACCATCTTCATACCGATCTCAGCACATTAATGCACCGGAGCTTAAAATGTCTGCTGCTTCATCCTTTCCATAATTTTTATCTATGCACAGAGGTATTGCAGGAGGTGGCTGGTTACTGGGAAGTTCAAATTGTGATTAGGGGCCTGAAGCATCTCTCTTAGGAGGAAAGGCTGACGGACTTGGGTCTTTTTAGAAGAGAAGACTTAGGTGTTGATCAGATCCCCCCTATAAATACTTAAAGGGAGGGTGTTGAGAGGATGGGGCCAGTCTTTTTTCAGTGGTGCCCAGGGACAAAACAAGAGGAAATGGGCACAAACTTGAACACAAGAAGTTCGACCTAAGCATGAGGAGGAACTTCTTTACTTTGAGGGTAGCAGAGCCCTGGAAGAGGCTGCCCAGATTGGTGGTGGAGTCTCCTTCTCTGGAGACATTCCAAACCCACCTGGACATGTTCCTGTGCAACCCGCTCTGGCAGGACCTGCTTTGCCAGGAGGGTTGGACTAGATGATCTCCAGAGGTCCCTTCCAACCCCCTATCTGTGAATCTGTGATAAGGCGGATCGTTGTAGGGAAATAAGAAGTAGAGCTTTTACTGAATGTAATTACTGGAAGAAGCATACTCTGTTTTAAACCCAGATGCATTTGCCATGTCAAGTGTGACTACTACTTCTGGAGCTAAGAAAATGAAGACTGTTCTGCTCTAAAACTTTTCAGGGTAGCTGTATGTGCAGGATTTTTTTCTTCTGGAGACACACTGGAAAAAACCAGCATTTTAAAGTTCGTATTATTTCAAACATATTCTGTCTGAGTATAGCACATAAAGTCAATGTCTGTATGTAAGCATTCTTCTCAGGAGATAGCATCTCAGGAAAAAAATCTCTTAGAGCAGCGAGTTTTAGTATGAACTGGAATAACTCTTTTTGTCAACCAAAGGCAGAAAGAAAATACCATCTTTAAAAGCGAGGAAGATGTGGAAGACAACAATACATTCCTTAATGATGGAGTCAAAACTAATTTTGTGTTTTATTATGAAGTTCTTCTTCCTGTCTGATGGCAGCCTGTAACAGCTCGGTTACACAAAGACATAATGCAAATTTACCCCTGGCCTCCTGCCACTTTTCCGCTCCGGCAGACGGAGGAGTTTGGGAGAAAGAAGCTGTGTAGGACAGGTGGTTTTGGCGGCCTCTAGACTTGCAAAATGGTCGTTTAAAAATATTTTCAGAAATATATTGAATGCCAATTTCTGAAAGCTACAAAAAGGACAAGTGACCAAAATCTGTCACTCCAAATTTCACCATACTTTAGAAATAACAAGTGAATTTACAGGGAACAGGAGCAATAAAAGATCTGTATTCCTGCCTGCACGAAGTACTTCTGGTTTGCACAAAAAAGTAATGAAGAGACTTACAATTGCTGTTTTAAAAAGTTTAATACATAAATGGTTACATTCTTGTACGTTGAATTATTTTGTGTGAAACACTATAGAATTGGGTGTCCTGTATAGAGTTGGGTGTCATGTTGGGGTACATTCAGAAGCTGATGAGTTGGGAGAAATTTAGGGTTGTTTGCCTGTTTTCTACACATACTTTCATGTTATCCTTTGCCGGGAGCATCCTTCCAGAATAAATTAAGGAGAGGTTCTGGGCTCACCAGTTCAAGGAGGACAGGGAACTGCTGGAGATGGTACAGCAGAGGGCTACAAAGATGATTAGGGGCCTAGAATATCTCCCTTATGAGGAAAGGCTGAGGGACTTGGGTCTTTTTAGT